>OX276335.1:14749512-15249512 GCA_946251815.1 Dasysyrphus albostriatus
CTTTTGTAGCGTCCCTGTTGAAAACCCTTTATTATTGGTATCGTATTGTGTGCTTTATCTCACGCCAAACCTTACACTTTTTCAAAATCCAAAAGTATATTTATTTTCAAAGTCTTTTTCTAAACAGTTGTAGAAGAAGAAGATGAAAAAAAAAGAAAATAAATTAAAAAAAAAACAAAAAGAAGAAGAAGAAGAAGAAGAAGAAGAAGAAGAAGAAGAAGAAGAAGAAGAAGAAGAAGAAGAAGAAGAAGAAGAAGAAGAAGAAGAAGAAGAAGAAGAAGAAGAAGAAGAAGAAGAAGGGCTTGCTTCGCAAACGTACGATAGTACATTTAAAAACAACTGTAAAACTAAAGTGCGATCTGATTTATACTTACTTCTACAGATGCTATATGTTAGAAAATATTTTGATGAAAAAAGTTGCGGAGCCGTTTATACTTAGATGCCAAGCATGTATTGGGAAAATATCAATTGATCAATTGATGTCTTGAAACATATTTTTTTTGGTACCAAGTGGTGGGACCTCCACTTTTTTGGAAATTTTCCTTAATTCTTAGAAGATCAATCAATGCACTTCTACACCGGATCAAAGGCCAAAGACGGGGCTGGTAGAGGTGTGCACTCTAAACGACTAAATTTAAGTATCTCATTTTGCTTTTTGAAAGATCTAAAAAGAGTAAAATTTCTATACTTCAGAATGATATAGAAACTGATTTAAAAAATTAATGTATTTTTTTCCAAAATTGAAGACTCGAATTTTTCCAAAATGAAGCCAGATTCGAATTAAGAACATCAAAGGCCACCAGAAAAATATATACTGTTTCAGACAAAACTGTTGTTTTGTTAGACAGTGTTATTAATTTGTGTTTTCAAGTATATTTTCGGAAAACAAAATAGTAAAAATAGGTCAATTTTCAACTCGTGTTTAAATCGAAATTTGTATACTGTTAATTGTATTTAGATGTTATTTACAAATATTGATACTTTTCAAGCCAGAAGTGAAAACCATTTTTTGGGGCATATTTGCCTTTCTTCTATGGTGCATCAAAAAATTTAAATCGCAAACCTCAAGATTCGAATTACCAAAAACATATAACAGTAAGAAAATCAAAACTTCCCCACAAATTTCTTGCTAAAAAAAGTTTTGCCCCTCTAGCCCAAAATCTTAGTTACGCCACTGGTGGCTTGGCATACTTTCAAATGACTTTTGCAGATGCTGTATGGACTAATAGGAGGAAGAAACGATTCCTTACCTTCTCTGTATATGTACTGCTCTTCCCACAGACGTTGGATTCATTAAGGTGACTTCTTTTATAACGATCCTAGTGATCTGATCTGACAATCACAGACATTGACAGTCTCGTACTTTCGTCAGCTGCTCTTAGTGGTTCAACGAGTAAGGAAGGAGGTTTTTTGATCTATGTGGTATCACAATGGCCCAACTTTGATCTAAGTGTGTCAGTATTAATTACTGACAGCCACTTCTACCTTACCTAACCTAACACGTCCCTGTAATATAATGTCATATTTAGGAAATTTTAATATTTAATATTTTTTTACCAAATAACATTTAACAAACAAAGAAAATATCGGACAAAGTGCAAAAAATGACAAGCAATTCATATGGAATATATTGAAAATTCACCAAAACTGTACATTACTTTTCCCACACAGTGAATTTAAGTAAGTTGTCATATAGTAAGTATTAGGTGCAGTGCTAGAAAACCGGCAGCAATAAAGCCCGTGGGCCTTATTTCCGAAAATAAAAGAAGAAAATACCTTCGGGATTATTTTCCATTTTGAAATGAACACCAAAGCTGTGGGATTTGTTTCCTTTTACTTGTGGGTTATAATTCCAATTATGAACGAAAAAATCACCCATTCAACAAAATAAAATAAATCAAATTTAAAATTTTAAATTCAATGTTTCTTTAAATCCAGATTCTTTAAGCGTAAAAGAAAGTTCTGTCTTATTGCCATTTTAAAATGGAAAATAAACCCGTGATTGTTTTTTCCTTTTATTTTGGGAAATTAGGCCCGTTGAGGGCGTTACTGCCGCGGGTCTTTTAGCACTGCACCTTAGTATAATTGTTCGTAAATATACCTTTTTAATGATATTGGTATTTGTTGGACCAGTTCTCATATAGATTTTTTCCAAACTAATTGCACCAACACAAATCCTTTGTTAGCGAATTACTTTTTATTTTATTTATTGTCCTTTGTTTGCTTATATTTTTGTAAGCAATTCTTAAACCATCAATTTCAATAGAAGATTTAATTTAAAAAAAAATGTTTTCAACATTGAAGTTGTCAAATTCGACCGGATTTGTTTCCAAGTCTTACGATTCATATTGATGAAAAGTGACCGAAGGACGTGAACATTTTTTTCAGAAATGCAACGGTGAATTTAATAGCATTTTTGGTTTTTGGCATTCTTATGTTGCAAACAAACTTATTCAATAATAGAAACTGAAATTATTATTTATTATAAGGTATACAAATTTCAATAAGAGAAATTGAATTGAATTGAAATATTGTCTTACAGGTTTGGGTTAATTTTAATTTTTTTAATTTTGGTGGGGGCAAAAACCCCCATTTATTCGGCTTAATACAAGCTAATTCTTAATCTAACTTAAAAACTAAGAACTTAAGCTAACGTTAGTGAGGGGGAGGGCGTTTCAGAAGCCGGAGTTTTAAGGAAGGAGTACTGAGGTTAAAGTCGAAGGAGGACAAATTCGAGTTAACACCCCGCAGCATGCGAGAGATAGGTTCGTTGGAGCCATAACAGGTTCGGTGGGTGGGTATGTAAAAGAGACGAGTGGTACGTGTATTACGAGGGTTAGTATTAAAAGAGACAGAGTTGTAGAGCGACATGCAGTCAACGGAACCAGAGAGTAGTCGATGAATGAAGAGAATGTCTGATATATCTCTTCGTTCCTCCAACGAGTTCAGGTTGATTAGTTTAAGGCGGTCTAAATAGGGAGGCAGAATAAAAGGATTATTCCATGGTAGACCCCGAAGAGCAAAGCGTAGGAAACGACGCTGGATGCTCTCGATTCTGGAAATATGTGTAAGTTGGTAAGGGGACCAAACTTGAGACGCGTATTCTAGGAGTGGACGAACGAATGATATGTATAAGGACCGGGTAACGTAGGGATTGGAGAATTCTTTAGACCATCTTTTGATGAATCCTAGTGCTGAGTTTGCTTTGAGAATGATATCGTCTATGTGAGAAATAAAATTAAGCTCAGGGTCACATAAAATGCCAAGGTCTCGAATATTATCGACGGAGGGTATGGGTTGATTATGGATCAGGTAGAGACGGGGAGGAGATTTTATGCGTTTGCGTGAAAAAGTGATTGATTGACACTTGGCGACGTTTAGCTCTAGGCAATTTTTTAGACACCATACTGAAAAATTGTCAAGATCTTGTTGAATAAGAGAAGAGTCATGTCTTGAGGAAATGGTCTTGAAAAACTTGGTATCATCGGCGTACAGAGAAATAGAAGAATGTTTGATGATTCTTTCGATATCGTTTATAGCAAGAATGAATAAAAGTGGGCCCAGGTGGCTTCCTTGGGGAACCCCAGATGTAGCTAAGAAAGGACTAGAGGTGGCAGATCTAAAACGAACGCTGTAAAAACGGTTTTCAAGGTAAGAAGAAATCCATTGTAACAAAGAGGGTTCGAAGCCAAGAGTAGACAATTTGAAAAGAATAAGCTTATGGGAAATTTTGTCAAAGGCCTTGCTGAAATCCGTTGAGACAACATCAACTTCGTGGCCTTTCTCTAAGGCTAAGAGGGTGAAGGACACGAATTCAACAAGGTTAGTGGTAGTAGATCGACATTTGAGGAAGCCATGTTGTGAGGGGGAGATGAGAGATTTACAATGGAAACTTAAGGTTTCATACAAAATACTTTCAAAGAGTTTAGGTATGTGCGAAAGCTTGGCAATGGGCCGATAATTGTTAATATCACCCTTCGGACCCTTTTTGTGTATTGGGGTTATGAAAGATGATTTCCATATCTGAGGAAATTCACCTTGATTTAGGGAAAGGCTGAAAATTTTTGAAAGAGGAAGAGAAAGGGCGGAAGAGCATTTTTTTAGAAAAATGGCAGGAAGACCATCTGGACCAGGATTAAATTCATCATTAAGTTGATTCAATTTATATTCGATGAGAAAAGGATCGACGGTGCGAGGGAGAAGCGGTCCTAGAGAGAAACTTTGCAGATAATTGAAATAGACAGAATCGGGTACAAAGGAGTCATCGGCAAAAGATTGTTTGAAGAATGTGGCAAAAAGGTTGGCAATAGTGCTGGGATCGTTTGAAGTTTCGTTATTGAGAGAGAGAGATGTTGGGTAACCATCGGATTTTCTTTTGTAGTTGACAAAATGAAAAAATGACTTCGGATCCTTGATAAGATTGGATTGTGTTTCCGCTATATAGCGTAGGTAAAGGGAATTGTATAGTTCGGTAAAATGTAAATAAGAGCCAAGATAGTTAGAATAGTCAGTAGGAGAACGAGAGCGGAGGTATATTTCCCACAATTTATTTCTTTTATTTCGGAGAGAACGAAGTTTGTGATTATACCAAGGTGGAGAAGAAGACGAAGTTTTGTGGCGGCAAAAAGGAACATAAAGAGAAATAGAGTTGAATATTTCTCTGTAGAATATGGTTATGGCATCGTTTACGGTAGAGTTATCAAAATTAAAGGTGACTTTGTTGAGGTATTCATTTATTAGGCGAAAGTTTGCTTTGTGGAAGTCGTAAGAAGACAGATCTGTAGGCGGGGTGGACTGTAAAGGAGAATCATGAAAATATGAAAAAAGAAGCGGCGGATGGAAGTTGTCGATGGTCGATAGAGAAAGAGGGCTAAGTGAGACAGAAGAGTTAATGGGGTCTGTTGTGAAGATAAGGTCAAGTTGTCTACCCATGAAATTTGAGATTCCGCTAACTTGGCAGAGGCTAGAATCAGCAAGGCTATCTAAAAACAGACATTCTTTGGCAGATGAGGGATTCGAAGCAGAGTAAAATGAGAAATCGTCTGATGGAGTCCATTTTAAATTAGGGAGGTTAAAATCCCCGAAAAGGAGGATTTCATCATGTGGCTCACACAAGTCAGTAATTTTGTCAATTGTTTCAATGGCAAGCTCATAGGATTCGATAGGTTGTGAAGGTAAGATGTAACAACAGACAACGTAGAGTGACTTTCGGGGTAGTGAAATCTTAATTGACACATAATCAAGAATAGGGGAAGAAGAAATGGCTATAAGGGAAGAGTCAATAGTATTTTTTACAGCAAGAAGGACACCACGGCTAGGGCAATCGTTGGTGGGTCGGCTAAGATCGTCATCACGATAAACATTAAAAGCAGAAGGGAATAATTCTTGATTTTTGATGCAGGGGATAAGATTCGTTTCAGTCAGTGCATATAATTCGAAGGGTAGGGCATGAGTTTGTTGCAAAACTGACTGAGTTTTTGAACGAAGGCCTCTTACATTTTGGTAGTAGAAAGAAAAAGGGAGGTTTTTGGAATGAGAAGCGGAAATTGGGAGTTCATTAAAAACGAAAAAACCGATCATGGTCAGCTCTGCTGCGCTGAAGGTGCGAGATTCGCTTTGAATGAATATACTGTCCCAGGGCTTCAAGATCATTTGCCACCTTTTGGGGAGACAAATTTAGAAAATCATGGTATTTTATGAAGAGGTTTTTAAGACTGGCGAAATCGGTAGGAAGGCCTTCTTGTTGAATGGAAACTATTACACTAGTTTTCGTTTTACCTTCATAGCAGACAGAGTCGGGTTTATCGTGCAGATACGCCAAAAACAGTCGAATGTTGTCGTAGGTTTTCTTATCTCTAAGCCTAGAGAGAGCATAGCGACATTCGGTGGATTCACTAGATTGTTGGGTGCATTTGACTGTAGGGGGTATAAGAGGATCAATAAAGGAAGAAGAGGATGTTGCGGTTGGGATAGTTGTAAAGGATTGGGTGGGTATTAATGAAGGAGTAATAGATATCGGGGGAGAGGTAGAGTAGACTGAGGAAGAGGTGGGGATTGATGGATAAGGTCTGGAAGAGGATCTGTGGTTAGGTGTTGTAATGGGAAGAGAAATTGGTAAGAAATTAGTAATCTTGGACAAAATATTCCTTGCTATTTTTGAATGAACAAATAAATTGGGAATTTCTGTTTAAATCTTTTGTTTTGATAAGATATTATGAACAAGAATTTCCCACAAATCCAGTTGTTTTCTTTTGTCCCTATATAGTGAGGTCAAAATTCCCTAAAAACGAAATTTTTCCATTGTCCCCAAACACCGGCTCTGATTCTCTTTATTTTAATCCAAAAAGGTGAAGCTACATTCTTGAAGTGAATAGGGCCTCCAGCACGTTTTTATTGTTGCTGATAATTAAAGCCAGCAATGGTCGTGTCGTTTTTACGATTCAAAGATAAACGTTTGACTTTTGGTTGGTATCACATTTTTAAGAAAACGAAATTGGTTCAAATTTGTTCAATCCACTGAGTCACTTAGGTACTCTTTGTACATATGCATTATAGTTTTAAACAAGCTTAAACTGTCATGGAAAAAATGTGTTAGCTATACCAAAAAGCAATATGATGACAAAATAGAATTGGGCTTAATTTATACGTGGCCTGGGGTCTCAATATCGTGCAAGTACTTAAATTGTGTCCCACAATGAAGTGGATATAATGTATGCTTGGAATATAACTTCATCTCAATTTATACCAATGAAGAATGAGATAATTTGAGAAACATATTTTATCTGATCGACATAACAATGGATCTCAGATTATAGATATCTGCGGGATAAAATCTAGCAAGAGTCTGCAAAAAATTTTAATGTCTTACCAATTGCGCCAACAAAACTGTTTACCGATTCACGATAAACAATCACAAGCAAAGTTCCAGTTTCAGGTTATTTGCATCGGAAATTTATTTAACGTAGCACAAACTGTTTGATAAAATGTACATAGATATAACTTACATATGCGATCAACTTTTTAACTTCAAAGATACTTCAATGGAGTCTTTGATATGTTTATGGTTATGTTGCATGCTCTAGTAAATTATTTTATGAGGTCAAAACAGTTGATATGCAATGTTTAATTAATTAAGTGACCTTCGCAGTAAACATAAAAATAAATTGCTAAATGTTAATTTTTGGAGCAGAATGTGTAGAATAGCAGAATCCACATACTGAAATCTAGGCTTATTTGCGTTGACCAAAAATGAATAATGGTGAATGGAATTAGGTACCTACTGAGAAACTTAATTACAAAAATTCAATTAAAGAAACCATATTTCAAACTTGCGCCATAATTCAAATGAAATCAAAGGGCAACAAATTTATTGAAGGCAATATTTTTGAATTATAATTTGCTTGGTTATCAAGTCTGTACAGTAAAAAAGGGTGTTTTTCTTAGATGTGTGGTTTTAAATCTGGCAATACCTTTTTCGGAGTTGGTCTTTTTGACAGTAGTCACTTGATTTATGCTCGGTTTGGTTTGCTATTTCATAATGAATTGACTCACTCCTGAACAACTTTGCAAAATCTTGCACATTTATTACCAAAACAATGGTTTGGCTGGCGCGACGCATCGCGAAACAATCAATTTACTGAAGGAAATTTTTGGTGAGCGCATTATCTCGCGTCGTGGGGGGTGGGGTTATGTGAAGTCGCTTGTCTTCGCAGATAGGCCCGAGACGATTGACGCCTTGAAAGAGAATATTTGGTGCCTCACCAAAAGTATCCTTCAGTAAATTGATTGTTTCGCGATGCGTCGCCCGAACAGAACCATTATTTTGGTAATAAATTTGTACGACTTGCAAACGTTGTTCAGGAGTAAGCCTATCCATTATGAAATTGCAAACCAAACTTATCATAAATCAAGTGACAGCTGTCAAAAAGACCAACTCCGAAAAAGTATTGCCAGATTGAAAACCCCACGTCTAAAAAAACACCCTTTAGTTTATACAAATCATAGTTTAATTACCTCCATTATTTTTTATTTGCTTTTGATTGTCTTTTTATTTTTTTACTGTTAAGACGCGATTACATGGGTATATTAAGTAAGTACACCTATTCAACTCAAATTGTTCCCTCGATTATTTAAGGGGATACTATGCCCTTAGATTTAATGTCAAGCTTACTTGGAACATGTTTATTTGTGCTTGCGGTTAATTAGCTTGTTATCAGTGGCTTGTGGTAGTGTTATTATCAAAAAACATTCACATTTGGATATTGGTCAATCAACTTTCTCTTTATGACAAAAGAAGATTGTTGATTTTTTTACAATTTTTTTTAATACTAAACAAATTTAATAGGCATCTTTCTATGAATAAATGTAGTCATAAATATCTTAATATTCTCAGAGTAGTTTGTGGAAATGAAACTTAAATAATTTTGTTCAACTTAAAATCAGCAAATGGGGCTTAGATAGATACATTTGTGATTTACTGCTTAGTTTTGTATTGTTTTACCAATGATTTTTTTTTTTGCCTGATTGACATAACATAAAGATTTTAATGATGAATAGATTTTTTTTTAAGAGAATTAGCATGATAAAAATAAAATATTCGATGAGAAAAGTATACTTCGATGGTATTCAAAATCATGATTTATAATTTTGACTCTCTATGCAAGTTATTTCTGCTTTAGAATAATTTAATAAAAGTTTTAAATCATTTTCACACTTAATAATGTTTAGACTTCAACATCTGATGTTAAGTCAATAAATGCAATTTATTATGAATATCAATGCAAAAATATGAACATACTGAGTTGTTTGCGAAAAGAAAGGCCTTCAGTCTCTGCGGTCATAAATGTATAAGGAAATATAATGCAAGACTGGGTCGCAAGCACATGCCCTTATGTTCAAGTACATTAGATTTAAAAAAATTACTTTTCACTTTTATTACAACCAACTTTACTCATTCACAATTTAAATAAAACTGTGTCCACTGCCGTTCAAGCATATCCTCTTCACAGGTTCCTGAAATTGCTTGAAGGTTCTAGTATTTGCTTCTAGAGCTTTCCATAGGAGAAATTTCCCAAAAATTTCCCTTTCCAAAGATTTCATTTTGACAGCTAGAGCTAAAAGCTCTACAACCGTAGGTTGGTTTGTATCATTTATAGTCCGGAAGATAGTGCTTCTTCATTCGAGAGTCATATAATTCATTCGAGAGTCGTTATAGAACAAATTTGAGACTCCTTACAATATATTAAACAAATGTACATTCAAGTAAAATTAAGTTTGCAATTTTGAATAGTTGCTGTCATAGGCCAAACTCTTTAGTTAGTACCTAAAATGATATAGATATAGAGTGGTACATTTTCTAAAAACCACTCAGGTCAACACAAAATATTTAGAAACCCCACTCTATTTTCTTTGGGTTTAATTACAGAGAGTTTGGCCTATAAAACTTGCTTACTTACTTTGATCATGGGAGCTGTAACGTCCGTGAGGTTCTCCTTAGGGCATGAGGCTTCCACTTCACAAACTCTCCATCGCATCGTGTACGGTTTCTTTAGATGAACCTCAACTCTTGCCAACTGTTCCCCAGTTGTGCTGTTTCCTCTTCGAACGTTCTTCACACAGTACTTCTAGGTCGAAAAACAACAATCCAACGCCAGTTTTAAGATTACTTCCAGGTGCCTGTCCGGAAGGACACAAACCAACCTACGGAGAGCTTTGGTGAGCTTTCGAACTGCCAATACTAAACGTCAAATTGAAAGCTTTGGAAAGAGAAATTTATGGGAAATTTCGCCTATGGAAAGCTCTGGAAACAAAAACTAGAACCTTTCAGCTTTTTTGGAAACCTTGTGAAAAGTATAAAAGCACATGTCTGATCGGCAGAGGACGCAGTTTATTTTTAATCGTGAATGCGTAAAGTTGGTTGTTATAAAAGTTAAGTGGTGAATTCATTTCAGTGGTGAACCATAAATTGTTTTGTGGTAATAAAAGTGAGTGAGTTTTATTTGGTAAAGTAAATAAGTGGAGAATTGAAATAAAGTGAATAAGTTTTATTAACAAACCGGAGAAAATATTACAATATCGTTTGTACCACTATTTTCCTATTTTCCTCTTCAACTTATAAGCGTTGAAACAAATCGATGTAAAAATGATCTACATACTTAATGGCTGGGCCGATTGATATAAGACTTGGTACTAGATGAAATGAATGTTAAATGCAAAAAATTATAACAAATGTAAAGTTTGAATTTAAATAGATCTTCAAAAATGTCAATATTAAGGCCCAGCTTCTTTAATTTATTTTGACTTGAGGGTTATTTTGTACTGAGAAAGTATGTGCGCAATTTTAGTAACAAAGTTAAAAATTTGAGATTTTCCGGTACATCAATAACCTATTTTAATCATATGTCATATATTTTTCATAACAGAATGTCTTCTAAACAAAACTTTTTTCTCTTATTTTATGTTGCTTTGGTGAAGAACTTTTTATTTTGTGTGGGAGACACTTAATATAATATCATTATTCTTACTTGAATTTTGTATTCCCTGTCGTTTACTGAAAAAATGTTTCTTACACAAGCTTAAACGAAAAATTATTTTGTCATGCATACTGAAGCTTTTTTGCAATATAAATCTAATTGGGCATAACAGTATGTATTTCCCCGTGTATTCAATTTAAGGCTTGATACACCTGTTCAGGTCAGTGGTTTGACCAAAAAAAAAAAGAAAACAATTTAAACGAACTAACAACAAAAAAAATCTGGAAACTTGAAATATAGCTATCTTACATAAAAACCGGACCAATTGCAGTTTTTCAAAAAAGTATTTATAAAACAGGTATTATTATTTATTATTAATTAAATAATGATTTATTTATTTATTCAGTTCTATGTCTTTGTTCAAGGTGTTTTTAACTGAATTTCAATATTCCAATTCTAACGAATATGAAGATCAGTTTATTTAAAAATATAAAGGTAGTATAAGTATGTACTTAGATTATTGTGTTCGTACTCCTGTTTACTGTTTCACAATAAATATGAAGAACTTCTGATGACGAAAATCTATTAAACTAGTGTTTATATTATATGTCTAATGTCTATATCAAATTCCATCTGATCAACAACCTCAAGTTCAATGTGCCGTCGTCATTATGCCTGTCAGCTTCATGCAATATTATTATTTTAATGGAGTTACTTCAAAAGCACGAACGCGGACTTCATTTGGTAAATTTCTGCAATCTACGTATAAAATCTGCAGACTTACTTTCACTCATTTGCCTGCCAAAATAAAATAAACAACGCTGCAGAAACATGCTGGTAAAGTACCGAATTGTATTCAAATTTATTTTTGCATGTCATGTTGATGAAGATAATAAAGACAGCATTTTTTCTTGTTTTGAGTTTTAGTAAATTAAAATGGAGATTTAATTTTACAACGATACAAAATATTCCACAAATGAACAAATGTTGCCCTGGCCTGCTAAAAGTGAAGTAGTTAAGGTGATTGTTAGAGCGTTTTCTATCTTTATTACAAGGATAGTGCGCAGATATATTTGTGCTGTTAATAAAAAAACGGGAAAACAAAACCGTTGAAAGCAATAGCCAGTATTCCGATCATGGAAGCTGCAGTAATTTGAGACACGAACTTGAACTTGTGTAACAAACCATTCTTTATACATGGTGCATCAGATGTTACTGAATTCCATAGTATTGTCATGATGGGACGAGATTTTATGTCTGGATGTTTTTAGTTTTTATTTAAAGATAAAAGAGTCAACCAAATAAATGATCAATTCATTTTCATAACTTTCGGAGTCTTAGCAATTCATAGCTTTTGAGGATTTGAACAAAGAGGCGCTTTTCTGGCTAAATGTTTTACATCAATTTATTTCAATGCTTTAAATTTGGTAGGAGTGAAAAGTTCGGAGCGTACAAGAAATATTAGGCGTGTAATTTAGGACAATTTTTGTCGCAGACCAAACTCTCTGTTGTTAGGCCCTAAAGAGATAGAAAGCCACAAATTTTCCAAAAATAACTCAGATTCCAGTCTTTGAAATACAAAATAAGTATGTCCTGAAGAGTGGTAACACTGAAATTTAACCGAAAGGTACATCTTTTAAGAAGTCAACTATTATTTTAACCATTGAAGTTTTCCAAGTAATAACCGATTTATTTTTGACTTCCCATAATTGTATGTAGTTGGTCCAATTTATCGAATCAAAAATTTTGACATATCTTCACGTTTTAAGCTCCCTAGAATCGGAATCCATCATTTTTAGATAGATATCTGTGTTTGTACTTACGTTCATGCGTTCGTACGTTCCTACGCCATTTTCATTCACCATATCTCAATATCTCAAGAACGAATGAAGATATTGTTTTGGATTATGAAACTTTATTTTATACATTCTGTGGCAATAAGACAGAGTAGCTTATGTTGAAAAAAGTCATTTTGAGAAAGATTGATTTTTATCTAAAATTTCTATTAATTATAATTTAAGACTTTTTTGTGCAAAATTGTAAAATGAAGAGATTATTTTTAAAATGTTTACCTATTTCGTGGAAATCGGATGATAGGAAAGAAGAAAAAAATCCAGTTTTCTACTTAAGATATAATGTAAAAACCAACTGAAAAAAAAGAATGTCTTTAGTAACATAAGTTGTTCTTTTAAATCTATGAAAAAGAAAAAACGTCCCTTAAGTTGACTTAAGATTTTATGTCAAATTCGAGATCTTAAAATAAATAGACATAAGGCAAAACTTTGTTTATTTTGAATTCATTATTTTTAATTATATTAAGTTAAACAACTTTTTTCTTAATATCAAAATTCATTAGATTTGCGAAATATAAGAAATAAAGGAACTAAAAATAATACCAAATGAAAGTTTACAATAATACATTATTAACTTAGATATGAGCTGAGCCTTCATCTTCGTCAGCTTCGGTTAGGTCTGGATGAAATTCTCCAAGTCTGTTACTAGCATTTAAATTTTGATAAAAAGGATGGTAAATACTGTCAATTAGTGGAAGCATGTCCAGTAAATCTTGCTTTTTCTTGTTGATTTCGAGAGGCGTATGATAACATTTATTCAAATCCTTAAATTTTATGGAATTAAACCCACGGCGTCTTATGTTCAGCGTCCTGAATTCTTCTGTATCTTTGAGCGAAGTCTTAAAATATACAGTTCCGAACTCCTTCGTGAACCTCATCAACTTTATATTTTGCCAACAGAACTTCTGACCATCATTGTCAACCTTCCGCCACATGAATTTTTCTTTAGATACTGCTGAGAAATTGAAAATTTGGTCTTGCTTCATTTCTTGAACGTGAAATTTGTGTTTAACACCCACAGCTCTCACGAATTGGTATCAATCACGAGGATGATGTATTTTAACTGTTGTGCGCTTTTTCTTTTTTTCAATTAAGGCATGTTCAACGTCGCATTCCATGTGAGTGTGTCCAGGAAGAAGAAATTTATGATCAATGATCTCCAAGTTGGTGTCAAGTTGCAAAAAAGTGTCAAACATTGAAGCAATGAAAGAATTTTTATTCTGTCCTGGACAACAGTCACTATACAGGATAACGTGTTTGGTGTCTGATGGAAGGTCTTGAAGGTGTTTGAAAACA
Organism: Dasysyrphus albostriatus; assembly: GCA_946251815.1. Lineage (NCBI taxonomy): Eukaryota > Metazoa > Arthropoda > Insecta > Diptera > Syrphidae > Dasysyrphus > Dasysyrphus albostriatus. The sequence continues at coordinate 14,763,134 of OX276335.1, forward strand.
CATGAAGAAATTTCGTTTCCACCACGATTTCCTTTTGCCTCATGCCACATATAACATATTGGCTGCCCGGTTATACAGTCATGAACGCAGTTAAATTATATGTCCATAATGTCCATAATGGACGTTTACGGACGTTTGTTGGGAGGCATTGTTGCAGGTCGAATGTTAGAACTTTTATAGATTTGTTGTTTTCAGCGTTTGTTTTGTCCAATTCTTTTGACTTATAAGCGGTCTCTGCTTCTAAGTGGTGATTTTTTTGTTCTTTAATGAGATTCGCACGGTCTTCATCAGAAGCAACACACTTGTGGCAAGTGTCTAATTTAGGTTTTTAAAATTTTAAGTTAAGGGTGTTGAAAATTTTTGAGAACTTTGAAAGTGAAACTGGATCATATTTTTCCGAATAGAGGCGAAATAATTCAGCAATTGATAAATCTGTTGACAAATATCTTTTAGAGGTGTCTCGTCTGGTGTAGTGGGACTCATAAGATGGGAAACTGTTTATAAATGTAATGATTTCATTTTCTTTTTCAGCAGAGAGTTTTTTGGGACCAGGATGTCTTCCACGCATATCACCATTTGTAAATGATCCATGGCCTTCTAGCTGTTTTTTAACAATAGTTTTAATAAATTGCTCTGATTCACAAAGGGTGTATTTGAAACATTTTTGACATTCTGAAATCCTTTCACCACTAACTTCCAAAAAGTATTTATTGCAGTGCTTTCTTTTCCTAGGATTAGTAAGACTCTTGTCCTTTCTTTCAGATTTAGTTTCCTCAACCACAATGAAGCCAGAGGCAAACGCTTGTCTCAGCTCATAAGAACCAAGTTCCCAATATTTCTCAAAAATAAGCCGTTGTTTTTCATAAGAAATTTTGTCTCTACATTTGTTACGACAGTTATCTAACTTGCGTAGAGTTCGTTCTTGTACGATTTTTCCAGCTGTAGATATGTAGCTTTTGCCAGAGTTCCTTCTTTCTTTGCGCATCTTTTTTGATTGTTTTGCGTTAGACATTTCGTTATTTTGGTCTTCATTACCCGAAACAGTTTCACAATCTCCAAACAATAAGTTTTGCTCCAGCTGATGACCAGCGTTTTTTGTTTCAAAAGAAATATCAGATTCACTACTTACGTTGTCAGAAACAGCAGGAATAAAACTAGTATCACAAGTTGAATCTTCGTCATCGAAATCAGCTTATTTGTCTTCTTCCGTTTCAGTTGAGAAAATAGCATTTTCTTCACAGGCAAAATCTTCATTTTCTTGCTCTGATATGTTCCGAAAGTCTTGGTCCTTTGAAATTTCTGGCACTTTATTTACATCTTAAAAGTTAATTTTATGAAGGTAGTGAACTGTTCCTAAACTAAGATAAACTTGCTGAAAAGAACTTACCAGTTAAGAAACTTGTATTCTCTTCGTATTCTGTAAATGGTGTGGAATTTCTATAACTTAACTGATTTTGTTTTTTTAAAGCCAAATATAACATTTTTCTCGCGCGTTCCATTTTATTATGTTTAATATGAAAAAAAACTTATTTGTATAAACAGTAAAGCACTCAATTTTTAAAAGTATTATCAATAAAAAAAAATGTATACACGATGTCTGGTCACTTCAACAGTTAAGAACACTAAGCGCAACTTTTCCACTTAAGTCATCTAAACCAACTGAAATGCAGCAAACAAAACTATCTTATTTTGATATAAGCAATGGTTATTTGAAAAATTAAACTCAATAGAAAATCTTATGTAGACATAAGTGTTTCTGACGAACTTAATTTTTCTAATTATTGATTTTTTTAATTTTTACAAAAGAACTTATGTCGAGATAAGTGTGACTAAAATACAAATCAAATTTAGCAAAGAATCTTAAGTCCACATAAGTTTTCACAAAAAACTAAAATGGAACCGGATAAAAAAAAATCACGAGAATTAATACGACATAAGCGTGTTTGTTGAATCATAAAATTTGATTTTGGAGGACATAAGAAAATTTAATAACATAGGCTTTTCTGTCAAATGCATTGTATAACCGTTCAAACATAAGTGGTTACGAATTGTACGATTTCTGTTTAACGGACAAAATATTTTTAAATGGGGGTAAGACAGAAATATGGATGGAAAGTGCTTATGAATATCCATTGAAATACAGAGAAATTGCTTATGTCGACATAAGCTACTCTATCTTATTGGCACAGCATTGATAGTAGCGCAGAAAAGATTTTCAAAAAAATCTAATGAGCGGTTTTTTAACTACAACAGTTAAAAAAAAAGTTATTAAATTTGCTTAGTCTCGAATATCTCAAGAACAAATAATGTTATTCCATTTTATTATACGCATATTGACGTCATAAAAAAGTGGTAGGAAAATGAAAACATATATAAACTTACTGTTTAAAAAAACCGCTTAAAATTGTTGAAAAAGTTTAGTTTGTTATAACTAAATGATGGAATTTGTAAAAATATTCAATAAACTGAAGGTATTTTTTTAAAGTGAAAAACAGTGCAAGGAATTTTACCAAAAATTTTCGAGTTTTTTTCTTGTCTCAAATATCTTTACAATGACATTTTCTTCGAGACAATTTTATTCTACACACTAGTTCTGAATTGTTATTTGATAGGATTTATAAAAAGATTCTCAATATGCATTTTTTTAGACCGAAGAAAACTACAAGGAACTTTACCATACAAATGTTAAACAAATTTTTTCTTCGCAAATATCTTTATTCTACTCACTAATAAAACAATGTTTTGGTCTTTGCCTGTGGCCTTCACCTGCATATTGGACACTTGAAAACGTTTTCGAAGATTTTGAATTGGCGATTTAAAAAAAAATAAATTAACATCGGGGCCCTAGCTTCCTAGGGGAATAATGCGATGTTACCAGTGTTGGTCACACCCAGGCTACTTTTTATAATAGTATGATCATAAGCTTTAAGAAATAAAATGCACGACTGGATGCACGTACTTGCTCTTATGTTCAAGTTGCTTGGAGTTAAGAACTTTTAAAATATGAAAAATGAAATGAATCGTTCTCTTAATTTAGGTATAAATAACTAGTTAAAAGACTTCGAGCTCAAAAACAAGTATGCCATTTGATAACTTGATAAAATATGAATGTATGCAAGGAAAAAATTTAAATCGTTGGAACGGTTTTCTAAAAAATTAATTTTTTATATATAAAATTGTAATATCATTTTAAAAAAAGTTTTGGTATGCCAATTTTGAGTATGTATTAAAATATATTTTTAAAAACTGGCTGCAAAAAATTCATCAACTCGTTTTCGATATTGAATTCCAAAAAAAAATTTAATATTTTTTTAAAAATCAAAAATTCAAGTTACCCAAAATTTTGATATTGAATATTATTAAAATTTTAAAAGAGCTTTTGCATTTGAGCCGTTAATGAGAAAATCAAAAATTAGAAAAAAAACTGTTATATGGCAGGTACCCCTAATAACGGTTTCCGGTAAATTTTTTTCTTATCAGAAAGTACAATATACACTGATTTTTTTAAATCAAAATCCTTAGAGCTGTTTTTGAGATCAATTAGCTAATCATTTAAGGTTGTGGAGCAAGTACCGTTATTTTTGGATAAAAAAAAGATTCAATTTCCCCTCTGGAGAGTTACAAAAAAACCTTGAGTTAAAAATTTGAACAAAACTGCTTCAGTGGCTAAGGTTGTAGGTCGATATACAGACAGAAAGATAGACGGCCAAAATTGTGCCAACCACTTTTTTAAGTTCTTTTTCATCATAATGTCATGTTTGATTGTTATTTTGAAATTCTTTTTTGCATGAATCCAAAACTTGCCCCATATAGCTATAGTACCTATATTGCAAGTAAAAATACAAATGCAAAATTTAATATTACAAGTACGTCCAGCTCTCGAAAGTCGAGAGCTAATAACATTATTTGTCAATAAAAGCTGTCTTTATAGCGAGCTGAATCCTATAGAATATAGAATGTATATACATACATAAATCGAAAGATTATATTTACAGGGTTCTTCAAAAGGGACGCGACAAGGACAGCAAACGACGGCATATTTCTTGCCGCTCTTTTGACATTTCTCTTCAGTAAGGTTTGCCATTTCATGATGGGAAGATATACGAGCCAACAACGAGTCAAAATTATTAAAATTTACTACTGAAATTCGGAGTCAGTGACCTCAACGTTAAGAGCGCTACGTCCAATTTATGGTCGACATAATCGTCCTATCAAATCAACAATTGAGCGTCTAGTGGAAAAATTTGAATCCACAGACACAGTACAAAATGTTCCAGTGCCAGTGAGATAAAGAAGTGCCCGTAGTGTTGAGAATATTGCTGCCGCGGAGGCTTCAGTTGCAGAAAGCCCACATGTCTCTCACATGTCTTTCTCAAGCATTGGGCTTGGGCTGATTGGCTTCGTCAATAAACAAAATATGCGGTATTGGTCTGGCAGCAATTCACACGTACTCCATGAGTCATCATTGCATCCCGAAAAAATTACGGTTTGGTGTGGTTTATGGGCCGGCGGCATTATCGTTATTGGGCCGTACTTCTTCCGTGATGATCAAGTCTCTTGGCCGCCTGGGTCGTGCCATTTGACACCGTTAGACTATTTCCTGTGGGGCTACGTCAAGTCTATGGTCTATGCCAACAAGCCAGCGACAATTGATGAACTTCGTACGAATATAGAACGTGAAATTGCAGCAGTCTCGGCCGATTTATGCTTGAAAACCGTCGAAAATTGGGTTCAGAGTCTGGACTTCTGCAAGCGTGCCCGTGGTGGCCATGCAAAAGAAATCGAGTTCCATAAATAATGGCATCGAACGTACCTTCACAGGAATAAAGAATTTCATTGATATCCAAAACCGTTTTTGTTTTATTTAAAAAAAACTTTTGTAGCGCTCTTATTGAACAACCCGATATAATCGAGATTCTTAGGTGCTTGTTGGTGTGCGTTCGTAATTGTGTATGTTGTATCTTTGGCTTACTTTGGTTGTTTGTCTGTCACTTCAATTCCATTTGAATTCAATCTTTTTGTCCGGAATTTTCATAAACCTGGATCACAATTTCGATCCGGATTGAATCCGATCCATCGATCCGCTCATGTAAACGTGGTATGAGCTACTTATTATTATTTTCAGCAGAACTGAACCGTGCCATCAGACATTCCAGTAATCTTTCCTTTCAGTGCTGGAAAATTGGTTGGTTGGTGGATGGAAAAAATCGAAATGTCACATTTAGGTTAACACAGATAAAAACAAATAATTGCTCGGTCTCGCTCTCGAATTCTGCACTTCTGTGAAAAAAAAAACCGTTCGCCGTTTTATTATATGATAGGTTTTCAACGTAAAATTAAATAGCATTCATATACAAAATTTTTCTACCTCAAATCAAATATATTCTATCATATATTAAGTTTTTTCCCTCAGTGAAAAAATTTGCCAAGTATGACGATGAAAGTATATTAATGAAATTAGACAGTCGTGTAAACACTGGTTAGCTTTTTGTAAGGGCCTGAAAAGAATGTTTCTTACAATAGCTTTGGATGTCAATCTCAAATCCATCATCTTTTTTAAGCCATCTGCTCGGGATTTCAAAATATTTTCTGGTTAAAAACCTTCAGAAATTGCGAAAACCTAGTTTTTTTTTGTCATTTTCAAAAGTAAATATCTCAAAAACCGGAGCTGATAGTGAATAAAGACTGATGGATTTAAATTTGACGCCAAATAGTATGCCTAGAAATATTTTTTTGCCCGTATCAGAAAGCTAATGGGGGGTTTTAAGTCTTTTGAATTTTGTCAAAATACTTTTTCCTGTTACATTTTTCAAATAACGGGTGATTTTTTAGCTAATTTGGTTTTGGCAACACTGGTTTTGACAGCTGACGTGTGTTTAGTACCTTGTGTCACTGTCAAACAGCTTCAGTTTGGTTTACAATTTAACCATGGATCGTCTTACAAATGAACAACGCTTGCAAATTATTGAATTTTACTATCAAAATTCGTGCTCGGTTCGAAATGTTCATCGCGCGCTGCTTCCATTTTATGGTCGGCATTCTCGACCTTCTGAGCAGTCTATTCGGAAGATTGTGACCAAATTTCGCACCAAATTTACTTTGTTGGACATTAAACCACCAACACGTTTACGTACTGTGCGTAGTGAAGAAAATATTGCGGCCGTATCAGCTAGTGTGACAGAAGACCGCGAAATGTCGATTCGGCGCCGTTCCCAGCAGTTAGGCCTTTGTTACAGCACTACGTGGAAAATTTTGCGGAAGGATTTGGGCGTAAAGCCTTTTAAGATACAGCTGGTGCAAGAACTAAAGCCAGCCGACCTACCACAACGCCGAATTTTTGGTGAATGGGCTCTTGGAAAGCTGGCCGAGGATCCGCTTTTTTATCGAAAAATTGTGTTCAGCGATGAGGCTCATTTTGAATGAGTACGTAAATAAGCATAATTGCCGCATTTGGAGTGAAGATCAGCCAGAAGCATTGCAACAGCTACCAATGCATCCCGAAAAAGCCACTGTTTGGTGCGGTTTATGGGCCGGCGGCATTATTGGGCCATATTTCTTCAAAGATGATGCGAATCGCAGCGTTACTGTCAATGGTGAACCCTACCGAGCGATGATAACAAACTTTTTTTTGCTCGAAATGGAAGTTCTTGACTTGCATGATATGTGGCGAAACAATGGCGCAATTGCGAGGCGAGTTTGGTGAACAGTTAATTTCACGTTTCGGGCCGGTCAATTGGCCGCCTAGATCGTGCGATTTGACACCATTAGATTATTTTTTGTGGGGGTATGTCAAGGCTAATGTCTATAGGGACAAGCCCGCTTCGATTGACGCACTGGAAGCCAACATCCATGCATTCATTCGTGAGATACCGGCCGATATGTGTGAAAGAGTATGCCAAAATTAGACTCAGCGGAAGGGCTACCTGAGACGCAGCCGCGGTCAACATTTGCATGAAATTATCTTTAAACATTAAATTGCAAGGTTCAAACTATCGATTCAAATAAATATTTCATTCGTTTTTTCGAATTTTTGTGTTTTTTTTTTTTTTTAAAGTTCTAAACCTCTTAAAAAATCACCCGTTATAATATTCAAATACTTTTTGTCTTTTGTAGTATCAAACAATCATAATATACCTTTTTTTTCCATTAATTAGGTATGGAGATAGTAAAAGTGTTGTGATTTTTTTAGGGGTCTACCTTATATCTGCACTTATAAAGGCACAATTTGGTTGCTATTGCATTTCGAAAAAATAAATTTAAAAAACCCCCACATATTTTCGCTTCACATTCGTGTCTAATAAGGTTAAGGAAAATCGACTAAACGTCGCTTAGCTATTGCTGAACAGACACTCAAAATTTCCAGACCCACTTTTTTCGTCTTTCCTATCACCATAATGTCAGGTTTGATTTCAAGGTTCAAACTATAAACAATTGATTGAGGATATTATCACAAAAGGGAAACAATTGATCGCAGATAATTTTTTAAGGTGGCTGGTGCTCTGCCATATCGTTTGAAAAATCGAAAAGAGTCAACTTCGAGGATATACTTACCTAGACATGTTAATTGTATCTATTAACCAAAAGACAAGGTCATTCGCTTATATAGGTTGGGTCAAGATAAAAAAAAATCTTAGAAAAAATGGGTTTATATTTTCCTCCGCAAATTTCGAATAAAATACCTAATTGAAAAAACCAAATTGTTACAAAGTGAGGAAACACCTACAATATGAAAGACCAAGAGCCGAAACAAAAATTTGGGAGTGGATGCATGTCAGACCTTTCTAATATGAATGACCGTTATAATTAAAATACATTTGTTTATTACCAATTACGATTGATCGAAATGTTTTTGTTAATAAAACAAAATATTATAATTCAAGTATTATTTGTGCAGGGATATATTCTTCCATAAGTGGTCAACCTTGAGACCCCTACATAATTAGTTATTTTTTTTTACCACTTTAGTCTTTATTGTGTAGCAACATTAATTGTAGCATTCTTATTTTTTGCACATAAATATATAAATCAAAAACGAAAAAACTATGGGTGCCTCAAGGTAACCTATACTTGTGATGGGAAAACATCCCCTGATGCTATGCCACATTCACAGTAGCTACCTTGAAATTATATTAACTTTAATTACTTTTTTCCATCAGTCTTCATTGGTAAAACTTTAAATTTACGTGAGATTTATAATTATTTTATCTTAAAAAAATTGTTTTGTTCTGAAAAGGTTATGTTGCCATGTGTGCTATATTGCCTGTTTTGGTCCTTGTGGTAGTCTTTACCATGCTTAATACTTTTTACTTACTTTTCCGATTCCTGATCTATGGAGGGTCTCTGCCTGAGATAATGCGGTCTTCCATCGTTTGCGGTCCCCTGCACGCTTTCTCCAGTCGTCAAGCCCGAGCACTCTTGCGTCTGTAACCACCTTGTCCCTCGTCGTCTCGAACCTGGGGGCGAAGATTTTCTTGGCTGGAGCGTTGTTGTCGATTCGCTCGATTTTGCCGAGCTATCGTAGTCAACGTGTTTTGGCTCTTTGAACTACATCCATATCTTGGTACAGCTCGCAAAATTACCATTGAATCTTCTCCTCCATTTGCCCTCTTCGCATATATGATCAAATATCCACTGAAGAATTTTTCTCTCAGAAGTGCCCAGTTTCAATTCTCCTTTTTCACCCTTCATCCAGCACTCGGCGCTGTAGAGCAGAACTGGTAGAATAAGCGTTTTGTATAGCCTGCACTTTGTCTTTTGAGAAATGAATTTTGAACCCATTTGTTTGGCCAAACTGAAATAGCAGTAATTCTTCGTTGTATTTCCACTAAGATGTCGTTCGTTGGATTGATTTTTATTCCATGGTAGGTGAGTTCCTTGACTACCTTGAAATTACTGCTACCATAATAGTTAAGTTTTGTCCTTGGTGTGGCTTTGTTTCACGTTTCGACTGTTTATCAATAGCTGTAAAAGCTTGATGTCGATTTCGTTCACATAGCCAAGCAGTTGAGAAGACCTGTTGTGAATTTAAGGTTTTTCGGGACTAAGTTGAAGAAATTAAACGATAGCGCATTTCCTTGTCTGAACCCTGTATACGTTTTGAAAAGTTGGGATAAGCTTTTACCCATTTGCATACTGCACCGCATATTTTTTAATGTCATGCGACGAAGTTGGATCAGCTTATTCGGAATCCTGAGTTCTGACATCACCGATAGAAGCTCTTGGTGGCTTATATGCGACTTTGATGTCGATGAAAAGATGGTGGATCTTGACTTGAAATTTTTTGTTCTTTTCAGGAATTTGCCTCAATGTGAAGATTTGGTCTACTGTTGACCTGGCTTGCCTAAAGCCACACTGCTACGTACCAATCAAAGTGTTGCCGAAAGGTTTTAGACGCTCACATAGTATGTTGGATAGGATCTTGTAGACAACATTAAGCAAAGATATGCCCCTGAAGTTTTTGTAGGACATACGATCGATCGCTTTTTTTTGTAGATTAGGCATATGGAGCTATTTGATCAGCCGTCGGGCATACTTTCCTCCTCCAACATTTGATTGAGAGCTTGCACCCTACCAGGACATCTACATACTTGAAGAGTTCCGTAGGTAGGCCATCCAAGCCTGCGGATTTGTTGTTCTTAAGCTTGCGGATATCTTTCTTAGCCTCTTCAGTACAGGGCACTGGAACTGAATCTTCGTTGAATAGTCTCATGCCTTTTAGTTTTCTTGGCGCTTCTTCTATTAATAATGCCGAGTGCTGGAAATGCTGCTTAAAAATATCTATACAATTCCCTGCGCTTTGTTCCATTTGAACTTTATCTTAAATTGACTTAGTGTCTGAGAATTGCATTCTTTAAATCAGGGAAAATTATCTTAAGTGGGCTTAAGATTTTTGAAACCCATAATTATTGAAGATTGAAAAGAGGCAATGTATCTTATGTAATATCTTGCCCTTTTACTCAGAAAATGTAAACAATATATGTGACATAATGTCTGTTCGCGAACCCCCCAAAACTACGAATTTCTACGAATTTAGCCCAAAGTTCTGTCAAAGCTCATATAAAAAAAATAAATTCGTAGATAAGGGAGTACACGAACAGACCTATCGCTTTGTAGTAAATAAAGAAAAAAAAGTGAGTATGAAGAAAACTTCGAAAGAAAATTCTTCTGTTTAAGTGGAACTTTTTTAACTTAAATTTAATAAAAAATGTCATTAAATTTTAACTTTAAAAAGTTAAACTGAACTTGTCTATGTTCAAAGCATTTTTTGGGAAGCTTCTTTGAAAAATGTTAAAATTGGACTTAAGACATGTCAATAGCCCCGACTTTCAGTGCTTAACTGGTAACCAAAAATGGCAAAAATCCGAACCGGAGTCCGTTCCAAAAAGGAAGTCACAAGTACCTACACAAATCTAAAGCTACCTAATATATTGCGCAGGTTGTCGCAATTGAATGTGTCAGTAATTTAAATGGCTATTCAAGAGCAAAGCATAAAAACAAATATTGACATGTGACAAGTAAACGTAAATTTTCAGTTCATTTTCTGGGTGGGGAACTTATATGTTGTAATTTGAACAAATTGAACGAATTTAATCACCGCGAATTAATTAGATTTTCTTTTTGTTAGTTAACCAAATGAATGTGCACTGAAAATACGAAAAAGTGCAAACAGCAGCACGATAAAAGGGAGCCACGGCTGCTCAGCTGGGTTGGGTTCGGCGGAAGAATTTGACGACACTAAAAAAAATATCTTTGATTTTATTAATCAAAATACACGAAATGTTTTATTGCAAGTACAGTGGGATACTTACAATAAAAAGTAGGCGCCAGGAATTTTAATTAGACAACATTAGCAAAATTCCAAATCTAATTTAAATGTGAACTAAAGGTCCAAAGAAATGAAACACAAAGTTTGTATGCCCAGATGGGGACTTTAAATAAATTTTTATTTGGGAAACCTTAGACGAACCAGGATACAAACCCAAATTTTTTTCAATTATTAATAAGGTACAAAAAGAATAAGAATTTATAACTGCTCACGGGGAACCGTTGAGCCAAAGAAACAAAGAAAATGAAAATTCAAATGGGCCGCTAAGGCAAAAAAAAGGCAACTACTGGGAAGAATAATTCCTCAATCGATTCAAAATCGAAATTCAATTGAAATAAGATAAAACAAACTAAATAGGCACGTTTGGAATTGAACAAATTAAAAGAAAATTTTACTTAAGTGAATACCTCTACTCTACTTATCTTTTCTATCTGTTATTTCTCCTTGAATTTCTTGCTTCTTTCCTCGAATTTTCCTGTTTTCCTCAATAGTCTATTTGCACCTCAAATCCCTTATAGCTTTCTCCAAATTTTCTCGATTCTCCTTATCCCTTTTTAAATTCTTCACTATTTCTCGATTTTATTTTTCTCCTTTCTTAAAACTTCTCGAATTCTTCAACTACTCGCTTGGTTAGCTTTCTCAGGAGTGAACTTTCCCAGCAAAAAAAAACCTTTCCTCGACCATTCCAATCACTCACACATTCATACATTCAGCCATTCGTTTTCGTGATCATTGGTCACGGGACATCGGCTTCCGGGAAGGCTTTTTCACTCCCCAGAAAACCACAGTTGTTGAATCTCAACGAAAATTTACTCTCACTCTCACAAACACAAATTCAACAAGTTGTTGGATGTATTTCCAAAACTTGCCGAATTACTCCCACATACACAAATTCAACAAGTTGTTGGATGTATTTCCAAAACTTGCCAACTCTTAACGGCCGAGTTCAGTCCTATCCCAAACTAAATTTTTCGAGAAAAATTATAAAAGAATCAAAACCGAGAAAAAGCCTTCGCTAGGCTTTCTCCTAGTTAATACAAATTACTCGCGAGAGATTCGAAGCGCAAAGCAACTATTCAAAAACTATTTGTTCCGAGAAGAGAGAGGAAGGCATATTTTGAATAACCTCGCGATTTACTCAACTGCTTTTTTTTTCAATTCCAAAAAGAGCTTTGCTATTTATTAAATGTTTTGAAGAAATAAATGCGTTAACCACCCATTTTGTTTACAGTAAAATGTAAAGTTAAGTTAAGTTAAGTATAAGGATGTTGTGGTTGATTGTAGAGTAGGTATAAGAGTCCGCCTGACTCGTTACCTCTTCAGTTCATCCGCTGGCATTTTTCTCGTTGCATGAGGCCGCCCGTCTGCATGCTGGATACGCTAGAATTTGAAACCGCCTGTTCCATTCGATTCATCAATGACTCGAACACCTGTTGTTGCTTTTGCAAGATCCTGGTTTAGTACACCAATGGTTGATGATACCATGGTTGCCCTCAACCTCACCAGTAATTTGTAGCCACAACGGAAACAAAAAGGAGGAGAAGGGAAGCAGTCAAAGACTGGTCATTGTTGCGGTAAATTTTACCGTAACAATTCGCAGAACTGAATAAAAGTTAAAACGCTTATGATATTACTTTTAATGTGAGTTTTCGCTATAGATATGACCGATTTACCGTACTAGTCACATCCGGGTCATTCAGGTAGGTGTTGGTGGCTCCAAGCTCCAATAAATATTCATTGAATCCGATGCTTACTTTCTTCACTATCAAACGTCAGTGACTTGCACGCATTCGATTCAATGTATATTTTGTAGTCAACATTATACTTTGTATTTTTGTAGCTTACATTAGGCGTTTTTCTTTTTTAGTTCAGAGCAGAGCCTGAATTGTCAAACAAAAAATTGTGTTTCTTTTTTAGCTTAGAGCGTTCAGAGCTAGCAAATTGTGTTTCTTTTTTCGTTCTGAGCATATTTATTTGTAGAGAACGTGCTCTATGAGCTCAGAATAAAATAACTGAGCAGACAGAGTTAAATGCTGAACACAAGCATTTTGACAGCTAGTCTTCAGAGGTGTTAAAAAAAAAATTCAGAAAGCTCAGAGCGCACTTGGTTCAGAGGATGTTCAGAATATGCTTGATATACCAAAATTGGAAAAGATTTGAGGCATAAAAGTATTTCTTATTCGATGCTTGGTTTGTTTTTTTTGGGGCATTCTGCTTTATCAAAATTTTTAGTTATTTTTTTTTTAAATTAGAAGACGATACGGAGAAACTTTTATTTGAATATTCATTAATGTTTTTGCAAGTCAATTTTGTATATTTTAAGCTTAGTTCCACCTTGAAATTAAACTAAAACAGCTTACCGCTGCACTTATCGATAAGAAATGCTAAATTAATCACTTTACCTTATCTAGCCAATAGATATGCAAATGAATTGTTTTTAGCTATTAAAAACTCTATTTTCAAGTTCAAACAATCTAAAAGTAAAGACTTTGCCCACCTACGTTATGTGAAAGTCATAGCCGATGATAAATTATTCACAATTAATCATTTTTATATTTGCTCCGAAATAAATTAGCATTACCTCCATTCCAACCTTTCACTTTCTTGTTGACAAATGTCTATTTTGTGGTTTATTATAATGCTACTCCATTTTTATCACTCCCGCAAAGCAATCTGTCAAAAAAAAAAATACAATAACAATAACAATAACAAAAACAACAAACTGACGTAACATCAATTTCCTTAGCTGGAATAATTATGAACTAACTGCATTGCAAGTGAAATTCCATTCATTTGCAATGCAAGTTGGCTTACAAGGGATTCACATCTTGTAGTTTTTTATTATTACAATTTTATTTTTTTAATACATATCAATCAAGCTGCATTAACACATTAAATAACTCGCACATTGCACCACGAATATGACGATGATGATGGCTCATTCATTGCGACCACTTCATCTGAACATAAGCGTGCTTCCTTGGCTTGGCTTCTGTAATACCACTTGCGAGTATAAGACAAGCCAAGCCAATCAAAGCGGTTTCTCTTTAATGACCACAGCGCAGCGTCGCCGGTGGCAGTTTTACGTTCCGGCACGCGCTATCAACGCGTAATTTCATCTCAATGGAAACGTGTTTTACTGTCTGTGGTAAGCGCCTGTCTGTCTTCATTTATGTCTGTAGAGCTACATATGTATAAACCACAAAGCACAAATCAAAAACAATCAATCACAAAACAAATCTACCGGCTCAAGCTATCCAATTAACTAATTCCTCTTTCTCTACTCTTCGTTCGCAGGTTTGAAATAATAATTGTTATTTGAATTTGAACCCGTTATAACAGAATGACATCGCATCTGGAAAGTCTGGTCTGTCTAGTTCTGATGGTCTTGAACTTGGTCAGCGGAATACACGATACAAGCTCATTGGAAACAATCGCTCAATGGAAACTTATTTCATACGATTTTCCTCCGAAATCACCAACAACGGATCAAAACTTTTATAGCCCGGAAAATATATTAATTACAGGCCTAGCTGTGGGTTACGAAAGGATTTTCATTGCCACACCGCAATTATTTAGAGGTGTAACGGCCACTGTTAGCAGCATTCCGAAGGTTGGAGCTGGTGATAATCCAGTTTTCGAGGTATGTCAATCAGTTTTTTTTCTAGAGACAAGTTTTTGGAATGACATACCCCTCTTGGAATAGGTATTTCCAGATTGGTCGTACGCAGTTGCCGGTCGAAAAGACTTTAATTGCAGTGATTTGAAGTTGATTTCGGTGTACAGGATGAAAATTGATTCGTGTAATCGATTGTGGGCCTTAGATGCAGGTATATCACGATCTTTGGAGGACTACGAAGTTACTTGCCCACCAAAAATCTTGGTCTTTGATCTTGCCACGAATCGAGTTGTTCGAAGGTTTGAATTTGAGAAAATAAATTTCTGTGAAGGACTTACCTATTTAGTGTTGAATCTTTTACAGAATCGACTTTCCTCGGCAGGTTCTCAGAGGTGAATCGTTGTTTACCAACTTGATCGTTGATGAAACAACCTCTAAGGCTGGCAATTGTGACGATGTGTTCGTCTACATCTCGGATACTGTGGAACCTGGTAAGACGACACCATAATTCTAATTAATTAAATCACCCAAAGACCAAATCTTTTCTAGCTATCGTTGTTTATGACAGTCAGCAGGATGTCACTTGGAGGGTGTCACATCCTTCTATGTACCCAGATCCAGATTTTGCCCAGTCGGAAATTCTCGGAGACCGTTTTGTTCTGATGGATGGTGTTGTGGGCTTAACCATTGATGCAAATGCTGGCATAGTTTACTATCAGCCTTTAGCTACCGACAGGTATAGAGTTTTCAAAATATTAAACAACAAATTCTGTAAATTAGGAAATATTTTCAGAGTCTTTTCCGTTTCCCGTGAAGTCCTTCGATCAGGACCGATTGCACGAACGCAGCTTTTACCAGTGAAGCTTGTTGGTAAAAAGTCTTCTCAAGGCATGACCCTTGCTGTATCACCAATTGACGGTAGTCTTCTATTTAGTCCTCTCACAGAAACAGCTATTGCGTCATGGAATCCAACAACGGGAAGGCAGCAGTAAGTTGAGTATTGTTTTCGTAACATAAATTTATTAAAATAATGATTTTTTCATCCTCTAGAACTCTTGCAACAGATCAGCAACGCCTTCAATTCGTAGCTGATTTAGCAACACCTCAATCTGAACCTGGTGCTCTATACATGATATCTTCAAAGTTTCAGCGATTTTTCTTGAAGAACCTCAATCGTGACGAGTTCAATAATCGTATTCTTCGTATTGATCTTAATTCTGCACCATCACGTGTGCCACCACTCATTCCTTCTACAAAGCCATCAAACTATGCATATTACTCCAGCAATACGATAGGCAAACAGCCAACATCTCCTTTTGCTTCAACAATCGGTGGTAATTTCTTCAGCAGTCCGAATTTAACTCCTTTTGTATATGGATCGGCAAGTTTGTTTCCGAAATCACCCAGAAGTCCATTTACTGCACTGAATCCAAGTGAAGCCTTAGCCACAAAACTAACCAGGCAACCAGCGGAAAAGTCATTCCTTGACAATTTACCACAAACTGGATATCATTATAATAGATACTCTAGAAGTGTTGCTGAAGACAAAAACGCCATGATAAACTAAGAGAAAATCGTTCATAAACGTTATTTATTATTATTTAATAGTACCTTTGTTCTATATTTTTTTTTTTTTGGAATAACTGTATATAAGAAATTAAGTCCATTATTAAAAGAATGAAATAATGTATTGATGTTTTTGACTATAACCTTTGGTGGGAGTGGAATTCTGTCACAGGAGTGATTAAAAATACGGAAAGCCATATTATCTTACAAAAAAGAAGAAGGTATTAAAATGTGGTTTAGGAGTGAGAAGCAAGCTCTATCGTAGACCGTTCGAGTGGGGCTAATGAACGGAAAGTTTTAGGGCTGCCGTTGGTGTTGTTCTAATAGTTAAAGTTAAAAATAACAAGCTAAAGCTGTAAGTAGTTAATTTAAATAAGAAGTTAAAATAAAATAATTTATAAAGTGTTGTTTACGATACCCGACTTTCCCCTAACCATAATATTTGGTTAACTCCTAAAAGATATCCACTAAAAACTTTAAGAATCCTTCTACTTTTTTGTTGCGTGGTTTCAGATGTTATTTCCTTTTAAACCTGCCTACTTTTAGGATCATTCAAAATAAAAGATTTAAATTTTGAATCTAGTCCAGTCATTATTGTGCATAGCTAGTCGTTAATTAGTCGTGACAAATTTAATTTGCCGTTCTATGTTTGGAATATTTATTATATAACTGCACCACAAAAACTGTAAGACAATAAAATAAAATTGCGTAACAAGTGCGAGTAAGAACGAGACCGAGACCGAGCAATTATAGCAATTATTTATCGTAACCTTAATGTGACGTTTCGATTTTTTCTACCTACCAACCAACCAATTTTCCAGCACTGACTGGAAAGATTACTGGAATGTCTGATGGCAGCGTTCAGTACTACAGAAAATAATAATAAGTAGGTCATACCACATTTACATGGGCAGATCGAAGGATCGGATTCAATTCGGATCGAAATTCTGACCCAGGTTTATGACAATTCCAGATCGAAAGATTGAATTTAAATGGGATCGAAGTGACAGTTTTGCTTTCATTGTGTGGGTGCGACGTTGTTAGTAAAAATAAATTTCGACCACAAATAACAAACAACCAAAATAAGCCAAAGATAAAACACACAACAGTCTGGAAACAAAAAACACAACTACGCAGTCACACCAACAAGCATCTGATATTGGTATATCGGGTTTTTCAATAAGAGCGCTACAAAAGTTTTTTTTAATAAAACAAAAACGGTTTTGAATATCAATGAAATTCTTTATTATTTTGAAAGTACGTTCGATGCCATTATGTATTGAAATCGATTTCTTTTGCATGGCCACCACGCGCACGCTTGCAGAAGTCCAGATGCTGAACCAAATTTCGACGGTTTTCAAGCATAAATCGGACGATACTGCTGCAATTTCACGTTCGATATCCCTACGAAGTTCATC
This sequence comes from Dasysyrphus albostriatus, assembly GCA_946251815.1. Taxonomy (NCBI): domain Eukaryota; kingdom Metazoa; phylum Arthropoda; class Insecta; order Diptera; family Syrphidae; genus Dasysyrphus; species Dasysyrphus albostriatus. The sequence goes on from OX276335.1 coordinate 14,780,562, forward strand.
ACTCGTCGCTGGCTTGTTGGCAGAGACCATTGTTTTTCTCTACGCTAAAGACAGCTTTTATTGACAAATAATGTTATTAGCTCTCGAGTTTCGAAGGCTGGACGTACTAGTATATAATAAATCGGCAAACACGAATTTTGTGGTTCAATTTACGCGGCCTACTAAAGCCGAAGACGTATAAATTGTATAGCCAGGTATACGTTTTTTTGCACAGAAGTGCAGAATGTACAAACAAATTAAATAATTGCACCACAGAAACTAAAAAAAAAACAAAAAAAAAAATTATAACTATTTGTTCTTATTTGCGGTAACCTAAATGTGACGTTATGAATTTTTTCTACCTACCAACCAACCAAGTTTCCAGCACTGACTGGAAAGATTATTGGAATGTCTGATGACAGCCTTCAGTGATACAGAAAATAATAATAAATATCTTGTAGTAGTTTGTCCCGATAAAAACGATATTTCTAAACTACAATTTTCGTTGGGCTATCGATAATTTATATAGATATGTCAAATAAAGTTCATTGGTGAGATAGTAGTTCAATACAAGGCAAAATTTAAATAGATGTTGAAATGTCCCGATATCGTTCTTTTTGCAAAATAACGTTGCTTTATAATAAAAACCACAGTTAAGCTCAGTTTTTCTCCACGCTCAAGACTGATTTTAAAAGATGGAATTATTTTTGTGATTCTTTACTTAGGTGCCAGTTATAGCTATCATTGAAACTCATCATTGAAAATGAATTAATGATGGATTTTGAGACGCTTAAGAAGTAAAACCATTTATTTTTGTTGATGAACAAATAAAACTCAAGACTTATTTAATATTTCTAGTCAAAAAAATTTCAAATAAGCCCAACTTTCCACATAAAAAGACTTTTCTTTTTTCAATGATCGAACTACCTTACCAATGATCATTGGAATCATTAAAGTCATTTTATGTGGAAAGTTGGGCCTATTTGAAATTTTTTTGACTAGAAATATTAATTAAATCTTGAGCTTTAATTGTCCATGAAAATAATATTTGATTTTGCTTTCTAAATGTCTCAAAATTAATCATTAAAGTTTTAAATGATGAGTTTCAATGATAGCTATAACTGGCACCTTAATGTTGGAGTACCTACATCAAAAAATCGTATGCAAATACCCTGACTCATTTTGTTATCCAATAATTTTATGCAAACGTCAATTTTTCCTATAAATTGTCACACTTTTTCCCGGTGTTCAAGTTAAAAGCCGAGAATTCTCTTCGTTACCTTAGCCCAAAGAGGATGTGTGCTACCTGCGCAAAGAACTTTGGTATCCATAAAGCGTGTGTGAACCACGTTGGTAGCACAGTTTTCTCCGCGTTTAAGGGCTACCCGAAACTGGCGCGAAACATTAAATAAATTTGGTTTGGGAGAGCCTTAATAGCCGCTTATAATTATATTCGGATCTGGATCTGGAACAAGATCACTTTCTGAAACGTTACAAAAACAATTCAAAGATCCAAACATTAAGTTTTACTCTGGCGGGTGGATGGCTTTTTTAGTAAAATAGAGTTAATTGCAATCTGATCGTTTGTCAGGCTGACTGGCATTCAGCGAACTGTCATACGTAATCGTAATCGATAATAACCCTGTTTTTCTTGCAAGTCTGCAGGGAATTGGATGAAAGCAACGACGTGTCGATTTTTAAAGACTTTTTTGTATGGGTAAAATACTGACAAGTCAATATTTTTCTCGATTTCTTTCGACTTTTTGTCAAGTCGAGATTTCAAAATGTCATTTTAATTAGTCGTTAAAGACAAAGTCAGTATTTTAGCTTGCAGAAAAGTCGATTCAATTCGACATTTGAACCAATCGACATTTTCTTATCGGTCAATCGTACGTAACCCTTGAGTCTAACATCGGACGTACTGTAAAGTATGGAGATCCTTTCTTCAGTCGCACTACACGAATATGGAATGCTTTATCTGACTCAATTTTTCCATCCAATTGTGATGTTCAAACATTCAAAACTAATGTGCATCGGTTTCTCTTTTTAAATCCTCTCCAAATTTCCTAACACTCGCACTGTATTTAACACTTTAAGAGTAGTCATAACCCCTTGAGTGTGCTTAAAATATAAAAAAAAATCCGAAATGGTAACATTAATTTAATTTCAGTTATTTGTAGATGGTTTCATGAAAGAATGAAAAATCTGATTGGGATAAATTGAATGAAAACTTAACCTTAGGCTCTCTGAATATAAATTACATACTTTATTATTTTGACAAAACGTCATTAACCAGCTTTGCTTGAATTTCAAGTCCAGCTGCGTTGTGTTGTTTTTTTTTTAACCGGCTTTTTAATTTTTTTGTCAACAAACGAAAACAAAATAATATTAATGAGTTTGTGAGTTTGGTCTTTGAAGTCTCATTGTGTATAGACTTGCGTATGGTCGGTAATGCCTCATTTTGATTAATGTGATACGAATACTTAACTTTTAACCACAAAAAGTATTGAGAGGTCTTTAATGAAGCTTTTAAATGAATATTAATCAATGTTTACATATAAAACTACTGGTAAGTACCATAATATTATATATTTATACATTCCAGGTTCAATAAATAAAGACTATGGTATTTTTTAATTTCTTATGTGTTAATTATTTTTTTGCAAATTGTTTTTTTTTTTAATATATGTTTTAATTATAGCTTTGCTGAACTTTTTAAGTTAAATTATATATTTATTTTTTGCTTATTCAAGTTCAAATAAAAATTCTATATTTTATGAATTACCCCAATATATTTCGAGAATTATGTTATTATTGTGGTATACCATTTTAAATTGAACTTAAAGAAAAACAAAGAATAATTGATTTAATTGAAATATTCGAGTAAAATCAAAATATTTGAAATATTTTTTCTCAGGTTCGTTAATAAAACTTAATTCACTTTATTTCAATTCTCCGCTTATTTACTTGACAAAAAATAAAACACTTTACTTTTACAACCACAAAACAATTAATTGTTCACCAGTGAAATTAATTCACTTGGCTTTTATTACAACCAACTTTACTCATTCACGATTAAAAATAAACTGCGTCCTCTGCCGGTCAGACATGTGCTTTTATACTTTTCACAAGGCTCCCGAAAATGTTGGAAGGTTCTAGTATTTGCTTTCAGAGCTTTCCATAGGGTAAATTTCCCATTAATTTCCCTTTTCAAAGCTTTCAATTTGGCGTTTAGTATTCGAAGTTCGAAAGCTCACCAAAGCTCTCCGTAGGTTGGTTTATGTCCTGTCTAATTCGAAATTCGGTGTTTCTTTTATTCAAGAGTGGTTATAGTTCATTCCAGAGTTGTTATAGTACAAATGCGACAGTCTCTACAATATTTAAAAAATAAATTAATATTTTAGTCTTCCAACTCCACTTCTTAGTACAAATTAATGACATTTGGTACATTTTATTGGATTTGAAATGCTCAACTCGGAGTGTATTTAATTGTACTTCAAAGAATTTTGGTAGGAACATGGTCCAACATTTAAATATCAAAAAAGCATTTGGTAGAACTGACTTAAGTTTTTCTGAGTTCCAAAACACGGTACTGCAGTGCATAATGAATTTCCAACCATTTTATGTTTTTACTAAAATTCAACATTTGCTGTTGGTGTTGGAATGCAAAGCAAGGCACCACATTAAATGGAATGCGCAAAGACACCACAATAAATGGAATCCACAATTTTTTACGTTAATTTGTCTCAGAAAATGAAATTGTATCATTCACTACTGCAATACTCCATCTTGGAATTCAGTCTTTATGTTTGAAATGCCCTTAAATATGTTTGTGCTTAAATGTATACCTACTTTCAAAGAAAGTTACTTCAATACAGATTTGAAAAATATTAAAAAAAAAAAACTATTCCAAAATAAATGTTGAAATATTTTCTTAATTGATAAAAACTAACTATAGGTAGTGTTGATTTAAGAAAAAGTTACATTTATTTTTGACCTAATATGATTGGATCTGAAAAAAATTAACAATTTTGATGATTGGAAGAAATAAATTTTAGGTCAACTACTCAAAAACGCGAAAAATCAAAAATAAGCCTTAAAAGGGAACGGGTTTCTTTTGTATTCCAAAGTCCTGAATGACCAAAATTCTTTATATGGATACAAAATTCTGTTTAAAAATAACTCTGTATTCCATTATTCTGCTTTTTCATTATTCTGTATTCTAAAATTCTGTAAGCCCATAATTTTGTACTTCGAAATTCTGTAAATCAAAAAATTTTGTAAGTGCCAAAATTTTGTTCCCAAAATTCTTTATTCATCCGTCAATCTAAATTTTGTTTCATAAAATTATTATATTTCTTCAACGTTAAATGACTTCTCTCCCTAGGAATATTTCTTAGTTCTAGTTGTACGAACGCGGTTCAATTTTTGACCCGTATTTTAGCCGAATCCCGGATTAGACATGACACAAACCAACCTACGGAGAGCCTTGCCGAGCTTTCGAACTTCCAATACTAAACGTCAAATTGAAAGCTTTGGAAAGGGAAATTTATGGGAAATTTCCCCTATGGAAAGCTCTGGAAGCAAATACTAGAACCTTCCAGCTTTTTCGGGAACTTTGTGAAAAATATAAAAGCACATGTCTGACCGGCAGAGGACGCAGTTTATTTTTTATCGTGAATGAGTAAAATTGGTAGTAATAATAGTAAAGTGTTGAATTAATTTCAGTGGTGAACAATAAATTGTTTTGTGGTTGTAAAGGTAAAGTGTTTTATTTTGTAAAGTAAGAAAGTGGAGAATTTAAATTAAGTGAATAAGTTTTATTAACGAACCTGAGAAAATATTACATTGGTGTCAGAAGTGGGATAAAACTTAATTTATTTGTGTTTAGATAATTTATTGTGCTTTAACAGGTAATAATTACAAAAAGTGAACGTGGCTGTGAAAGAGAAAATAAGAAAAGACAATGGGTAAAACTCTAAATGATTAAAATTTAGTTGAACTTAAGGCAGAACTGAACAAGCGAGGTTTTCCTACTGCTGAAACGAAGAATGATCTTATAATTCGTCTGCAAGAAGGTTTAATAAAACGAGGAAAAAACCCAGACACGTTTATATTCGACATTGAAATGGAGAAAGGGCAAGAACAAATATGTACGTCAGACATGACCAACCTGCTGTCTCAGCTGCTCACCCAATTTGATAGTCAGGAAAAGAATCTCCTAGAACAACGCAAGGAACAACGCAATGAACAAAAGAATCTTCTCTAACGATTCGAACAACATAGCCAAGAACAAAAGAATCTTCTAGAACAACAAAGCCAAGAGCAAAAGAATCTTCTAGAACAACAAAGCCAAGAGCAAAGGAATCTTCGAAATCTTCTCAAAGGTAAGTCAGAAGCCTTTGACAACAGAATTATTGCCCTTGACGAGCGTGTCGATAAACAATTATCGACAATAGAACAAAAGTTCAAAGATAAAACCGAATGCATTACAAAGGAATTGGGTACAGTAAAGAGAGTGAAGGTTCGAGAAAGTGCTGGCGACTATCCAAAGAGAAAGAGGAACTGCTGCTGAACTGCTACAAACCATACCAGCAGATAAGAATGGCAACTTCAGTGCTCTTGTTCAGGCCATTGACAAACGCTTTGGAGATGGCCATATGCAAGAAGTCTTCCGCATTCAACTCAATACTAAAGTCCAGAAAAGAGGAGAAACTCTGCAACAGCTCCAAGCAGACATCGAAAGGCTGGCACATCTGGCATATCCTGTTGCATTAGCGTACGCCCTGACTATGGAAGCAGCAGAACAGGCTTCTCAAGGAGTCCGTCGAGTATAAGAGAGTTAGAAAATGAGGAGTGTTCATGCCAGAGAACAGCGTTGCAAAGGAACCAGCGAGATGGACCTGCTCGATGCTGGAATTGTAACAAGACCGGACATCTCCAACGCCAGTGTAAATTCCCACCTAGAAGAGCTGAATGTTGGAATTGCAACAAGACTGGACATCTCCAACGCCAGTGCAGATTGCCACCAAGAAGACCATTGAAATCATTTTTGTTTTATTAAAGAACCAGAAAAAAATATTACAATATCATAAATGCTTTTTATTAATTTCGCTACTAACAACTCAGTTCGATTTCATTTAAAAGCTTGATAATCAATCTTAAAACTAAATTCAGGAATTTTATAAAAAAGATCATGTAAACCCAAGTTTTTGAAGCCCTAATGTTTATTATTTTTGATGTTCAATCAAGCCAATTCACCAATTATATTGTTAATTTTTTAAAAAACTTTGAAGGAATAGGTCAAAAGTATTATACATTTCTGAAAAGTTTATTTAATGGAGATTTAAGAACAATATAATTTTATTTGTAGTCCAGATTGTCATAATAAATATTTAGAAAAATTAACTGCGATAACGTATGTAAAATTTGACAGATTTATGCAGCTTACAACTTAACTACGCTTACGATGACTTTACGCTTTTGCATGAATGCTCTTATTGTTTTTATATTTTGAAGACCAAAAATAATGTCAAATAACCAAATTTTTTATGACAGTTGGAAAAGGTAATTTGTCTCGAAAACTGTTTCTAGTTTGTAATATCAGAGGTAGTTAACCCTCTCATTCTTTCACTAGTTTCCATTCATACTATTGGATTATTTGTCACTTCCTCCCAGGACGCAGTATATACACCCAAGGGGTAATACTATTTATTTTACATATTTCATAATAATTATTGTGTGTCCCAATCCATTCGATGCAGGGTGTTTAAAAATCATCTTTAAAAATTGCTGACTGTCAGTTTGTTTGTGTACCCATTAAAATTATGGGCGTGGATTTGTTTTGATTGATTTCATATTGCTTGTCTTCTCCGAGTCGCTGAGTGGAATGCAAAGAAGATACAACGTGTTTCCCGATGAATCAACATCCAACTCTTTTTAATGACGTTCGTGCATAATATTATCTACTCATGAACGCTCTTAATAAGATGTCCGTCCGTCACAATTAAATCAAATTTAATACATTAATGCAACCTTTATAACTGGAAATTTCTAACCGATATTAGATCGCACGAACTATGTACATCTCTTATGATTCAAGTTCATGGCTTTACACAGAGCGGCTAACCATTGAAGATTTGCTGTATTGTTTTTTTTTTATTTAGTGATAAGTTAAGTTTAGATAACACAATTCTGTATGTAAAAAGGCCGTGAGTGCAATATAGTGGCCGTACTTCAATTTTATTGAAATTGGCTTACAATTAGTTACGAAAATTGAATCTGTATGTATTAAATAATGTTGATGTTTTGTAGCAAAAAAAAAACAGTTTCTATTTCTATTTTCTTTTGATCTTTATGGCCATTAAGCGGATGGATGACATTAAGTGGATATGGCTCCCTTAAGAGTGGGAGTGAGTTTTGATGAAAATTTTATATCAGTATTCTCCGAACTACTGATTGTAACTTCTATAAAACCTAGAAGTAACTTTTTTGTATTTCGCTAGCAAGTTTACTGCAGACATTTGGTTAGTTGAGTTGATATTAGAACTCCAAAATGTTGATTCGTCAAAAAAGAGCAAGTGAATAAAAAAATTTTTAACAAAAATTGATTTCAATGTAAATATCAAATCCTGTACGATTTATTTAAAAAAAAGTTTGAGATTATTTTAATCAACGTTTCAAGTCAAATCAAAAACATCTTTCAAAGTAAAATTAAATAAATACCTATGATCTGCACTCGTAGTTTATTTATTCCAACTAAATTTCAGTGACCTACAGGAAGCACTTCATCTGATGCTATCGGTTTGCAATTTGCCTAAAATCGGGGTTTTAAGACAATTGAATTGGAATAAGGGTTTTTGATGCAAACTTAATTCCTCTCGTTCTAGTATTTAAAAAAAAAAAACAAATATTTCAGAAACAAATTTTTAAATAAGTTTACGACGTAAAGCATAGCGTTTAATGATAGTTTTAGAAAAAATAGTGAAAAACTTTAGTTCCATTCTAAAAAATTTTATTTTTATTTGTATAACAGCTATTAAGTTAACTAAACATCACTTTCTATATGTCTGTCACATTTCCATTTTGTCTAATCCGAGATTAGTCATTGTAAAAAAAAATTGTTTTATAATATGTCGTTTTACGACAAAATAACACAGGTTTTTCCAATTCTGTTTATGGTGGTAGCTGGTGTGTTCTCTATGGTTTAAAAACCTCTGAAAAAGTACTTACATATGAATGTACATATGTACACATATTTGTGATTCAAACAAAGGCTGACGTCAATGGGATCATTTAATTTATTTCATTTCAATAAATCGTCTGTCATCGAATGAGGCATAATGCGGGAGATTCTAAATTAACCAAGAAACTAAAAAGAGTTAAAAGGTCAACCTGACTAAAAAATATCCCCATATATTTATTGTAAAATTATGAAATTATATATTTTGCTTTGCTTATTGATTGAATAAAGATTGTTCATAGTTTATTAGATCCCACAATATAAAAATAACATTGACTGCTAACTTTCAAGTGTTGGTTCGAGAATCTCAACTGACACCACCTCGAGATTCTTAGAGTATTATCATAACCAACAAATTGGACAGCTGAATTATCTTTTCTATTTGGCATAGGTACGAGTAGTTCGACCATCCGTTATAATTACAAAACCGAATAATGCAGAAACAAAAAATACACATCTGAAATTGGTAAAAGGTTCATGTGTTTCATTCGCAAAAGAAAAACTTTAAAAGATTTTTTTTCTTCGTACAAGATTTTTCTTTTGTGTTGTCAAGATTATTATAGAAAAACTTTGCAAAACGCTAGGATAATAGAGAGAACCTTGCTGTCGTTGAGAAAAATCACAAAACAATTCATGTCATTATGAATCAAATAATACGTGACTAAAGTGAACTTTTGGTGCATTAATAAATTTATCTATATGGAATGCACCTCTCACGCTCATAGACACAGTTACAGTATTCCTCATCCAAATTTCTCAGCACATTTTATTTCAAATTCTGAGTTAAAAACTTTTTATTTACTTTCCAAGATCTTATCTTCCTGGAGCTCCTAAATTGACGAGAAAAAAATTATGAGACATCATTTTCCTGAGCTGGCCAAATTGAATGACCTTTAGAAAACAACTGTGAAAGTTATTTTCGTTTAAAAAACTCAACTTACTGTCCCCTTCGATAGGCAAGCTGCAAAAGCATGAATTAATTTAGTATCACATGTACGTAATTGCACCTTTATTATAAATCATTAAGCCAAAATATAATAATTAACAAAGCAAAGATAAATATTTTATCTAGATTGAAAAGTTCCTCTGAAAGGAAATTGATTTATTTTAATTATTAAAAAAAAAATAAGACCTACATATTAAAATATTAAAATTACCTTAATATTTTTTTGAATTTTTTATTCGAAAACTAATTCAACCATTTAAGCTTCATAGAACCAGTTCATAGAAATTGTTTTAGCTGTTACTAGGCATAAGCAAAATGGATGTTTGTTTTATACTACGTTTTCATTAGAGGCAAAATGAGGTAATTTTGCAAATCACAATAAAAGTGTTTTCATTTGTAATTTGGTAATTTTATTTCACAGCTCATTTGATTTGTGAATTTCATCTGCCTTTTCAGAGCTCTTCAAACTGTAGCCTATTGGGTGTGCTCACAAGGTTTTGACTTAATTTCCCACCTAGTTTCGTGCAATTTCATTTCAAAATGTGAATTTCTATGGATTTTGTATAGAATTTGGAAATTTTCAACGAAATTATCTCATTTGGCCTTATGAAAACGTAGTATTATAAGATTTCAATAAGATATACTCTAGATTTGTAAAAAAATTTCTATGAATATGTGTCCATATTTATTTAAAGAAAATAATGGAATTTTTTTTTGAATTTCCACTTTTATCCTAGATAAACTACCCTACCGAAAATGACTATTTCATAAGTAATAAACCTAGAGCCAGTAGCTAATTTTACGAGTGGAAGTATAGCTAAAATTAATTTATTATATCAAATTCAGCCATCACGTGCGTCGGTCGGGTAGGTTTTTTTCAAAAGCTGATGGGGGCTCGAAAACAATATTTCTTTCAGTTTGCTCCAAAGTGTACGAAAAATCATATTGTGGTGTGAAATGTATAACCACACGAGACAGGAGTGATGCCTAGCCTACATGAAAAAATCTGAATAATTCTTCTGATTACAAAAATATAAACATAATTCGCAGAGTTAAGTTTCAGTCATCGCACCGTGCGTCGGCGTCGTCAGACGGCTGTAAAGTATTACAGTACATAATTCTATTTGAAAGAAATCTAAAACACTTTCTTTTTAAATAAAGCCTCATTTCTTATAGCGAGTCTCCTAGAAAGGCGTTATCAAAGTTTTATTTTAAGGTTTTATTTTTTATATTCATTTTTATATGGATACTATTTTCATATTAATTAACTTCTCAGAGAGAAATCTGTGTCTGTACATACGTTCGTACGTTCGTACTATTTGAATCAGTACAAACTGCATGGTAGCAACATGGCACGCGGTTCTTTGACCACCAAAATGCACTTTCAAAATGCAATTACGTGTCTATGCCAAACGTTTGCTTAAAAAGAAAACACAAAATGTTTATTTTTTTTAATTATTATTATTTTTCTGTTTATTGAACTTTTATCAAATTCTTATATGAGGCCGCTGTCCAATGCAAGGCTGTCCCTCAATACCAGATTGTTGAATTAAGACTAGCTTATAAAATAAACTTGAACTTGAACTACACTTCAGGTAAATATAAATTTGTTTTTGAAATATTCATATTTCATTTCGTTGTTCAAATGCACAAAGGTGGAAGGGAAAAGGTCGTATCCGTTTGGGATTGGTATTTGCAACGTATGCAGAAATGGCCTGGGAAACCGTTATGGAATTATTTAGATAAGGGATCGTGTGCGGGATAACGGGTTTACGGTAAAGGGTGAAGTCTCAGGCTAATACTATGCAAAACAAAAATAAGTGAAGAAGTGTTTTATACCGCTCCAAATTTTGTGAGCATTTAGTATTTATAGGTGCAAACTATATGCGGTGGACCTGGCAGCGATATTGCGCCCCCTTGACCAATAAAATGCACTTTCAAAATGCAAAAATTTAATAAAAATGTATACCTCCCTTAGTTTCGTTCACTAACACACAAACAATATGCCCCCAACCTGGCAGTGCCACGACCAGAGAATATCAATTATCAAGAAGCCAATCTTTCGTACGTTTCAACCTCCAAAACCTATTTGTTTACATTGTTCTATTTGTAATTTCACTTCGTGTCGATGAATAGATGTGAATTGCAACAGCAAGTCGTGCTGAATGATGTGCTGAATGGACGAGTTGATTCTATGTGTGCGTAATTCGCTGTTTTTCACTAAAACTTTGCAAATCTTATCTAACAGCTGTTCGCTTTTAATCTTGTTGGCAAATCAAACTGACAGCTGAGGATTGCCATCTTTATGACCAAAAAAATGCCCCTTCAAAATGCAACAAAAAAAATAAAAAAGTTAAAAAAAAAAAGTTTTAAAGTTTCGTTCACTTAAACTTTATAAGCAGTATTAATAAAAAAAAAACTGCCATCCGCTCCTTATTCGCAACTTGTCCGTTGAATAACTTTTTTTATTAAAAAAGATATAGCCCAGGAAAATTTGACAAAAATTTGGCAAAACTACGAAAAAATTCCGACAGAGCTGAATTTTGGTAGAGAGCTTTGTTTTGACGTCTTAAGCATTTCCTGAAAAGTTCCGTAAATTTGGGCCGGGGCTTAATTTTTTAGGGGGGGTTAAGGGGGGTAAGATTTATTTTTTCTTAATTTCGGAAAAACTAAAAGTTCTTTTTAAAAAAGATGTGAAGGTTCAAATTGTAGCTTATGTCATTCTACACAAAAAAGATTAATATACATTTTTTAATAAAAGCAATAGATTCTGAGAAAATCATGCAAGAACTTCACGATGAAGCAAATTTTGTCAAAAATTTATTAAAATTTCAGTAATCGATGGGCTAAAGTTTTTGTACGATTTGGGTTTGGCTACACCTCCTCTTAATAAAACCCAAGATTTTGGGTTGGCCTGGGTAAGGGGAACACCGCCATCTTGAAAAAGAATGCGATTTGGTTTTTGTTCAGCAACTCGATGAAATGTCCTTTTGCAATTAAATCGTAAAACAATTACATTTAAACATTAAAATTATCTAAAAAGTGAGCTATTAAAAAACTCTTTAGGTTACTTCATCTTGAAGTTATAGCGTACCAAAGTAGCACTTCTTATTTTGTACTGTAAATGGAAAAATAACGTTTTTTTTTAAATATCTCAGCAGATGTTATTTAAAAAAAAAAAAACGAATTAATTAATATTAATGCCTATAAAATTTTAATCAAAAAAGATTATAACACTTTTTTTCGTAGGAGGAATAGACTTAAATTTATTTTTAAAGCTGCAAAAAAAAAAATAAAAATGAAATCTGAAACCATCTTTAGATCAGTTTTTCCAGCATTTTGACCAATATCTGGCCAATCACACGTTTATGTTAGCTTCCCAGTTCTGAATCGTAGCTGGCTTGTCAGCAAAAAATTTTGACTTCACATAACCCCAAAAAACACAAAAATTTCTCGCAATAAAGTGTAAGTGCTGTGATGCATGTTACACCATCTAGTAGGTAACTAATGTCTTGAAGATGACGTACTTCAATTTGAGGCAGCAAAAAGTTCTTTAAATCATATCGCGGAGCAGGCTCCGGCATTGACAGCTACTTTCCGACCACCTCGTTTAATGTCATGGCTGCTCTTGAATCTTTTTTTGCCCTTCAGCCCAAATTTATGACAATTTTGGTTATTGACGTTTGAAGTAGCCATTCAGACAAATTTTTATCGAACACTGTGGATTTTCTTAGAGCTTTCCAAGAGCCCTTCTGAATAATTTATAAACACTCTGCCAGTTAAAATATTTTTATGACGATTTTTAAAACAGTAAAGAATAAAAACAACATGATATCATGCCATTAGCTTGATTTGTCAAAAATAGCCTATTGAAAAAACCACTACATGAATAAAACGTTAAATTTTTTGAATAGTTAAAGTTTACTCAGGAGTATAATAGCTTTATGAATGTCAAGCTAGCAAAGCAGCTTTGTGAAAAATTAAATTCAATTTTGCAATGTTTTCTATGTTCTTATGTTTTATTTTTTTTTTTTAACTTCATATGAAATCAGCAAAGAGGTCCGAAAAAAGTTCTTAGAATCTATCAGATTGAAATTTTAGTTTAATTTGTCTTTAATTAACCATTCATTATATGTGAACATTTGAACACTGTCGTGGAATTTTTCTATTTTTTTTTTGTTTTTTGTTTTATTTCCTTAATTCATTATGAAGGAACATTTAAAGGGTTTAAAATTGATTATATTGAGAATTGGTTTATTAAGTTTTTACTGGGTCAAATGCAGTAACTTTGATAAAAAATACAAAGAAAATATCGCATGAAAAGAATTAATTCATCACAAAGTAACTAACGACTAATTCACAGATATTAATGAAGCAGTACAATGTTGATTTTAAGCTGTTTTTATCACTTAAAAAAAAAAAAAAAACACAGAAAAAATAGAACGGCAAATTAAAAATTGTTGTGTTTAAGAGCTATAACTTCAAGATGAATTAACAGAGGCAACACAAAAATTAACATGAAACCAAGTAAAACAGGCCTGGTTTTTATTACTTCACTATTTCAAACGTCTACTGTATTACCATCAGAAGCGTATGTTATGGCTAAAAAAAATGTGCAACATAGTTGCATACTGAACCGCACTCGAAATACATAAGAGAGTTAAAGAGAAAAGGGACAACCTCTAGAGTATTAAACTCGCAAGTGGACATTCATAAAATTATATCACCAGAAGGGAAGACATCCGAAAGTTATTCTCGAGAGTTTTCTAGTCAAAGTACTGTCAAATGGATAGGTACGCATCTTTTTAGTATGAAATTTTGTTGTGACTATTTCTCAATAATTTTTATACAAAAAAGTAATTTGTTAAATGTCATAAGAGCATTTGAAGCAAAGTTAGAATTTTAAAACTAATTAAATTGACCTTTTTTGAAAATGTAGATAAGTGCCACTGCTGCCTTCTGCGGCAGAAATTAAAAATGTTCACATAAAGTATTTACTTAGTGCCTTGGAGTGAATTTTGTAAAAATATGTCAATTTTCAATCAGCGCTTGAGTCCAAATGTATTGGTGCAGGAAAAAAACCTGAACAGAAATTTATTGGAAATTTTGTACACTTACAATGGTACTTTGATGTAATTTTCGAATAACTGGTAGTTTTCGAGCAATTAATGAAAAACTCCCAGAAAATACATTTTTTCATCATTCTTTGCATTTTTTTCCAAGTTGCATCAAGAAATTTTAGTCGCAAACCTCAGATTTAGATTCTGCATCCCCGAAAACATAAACGAAGGGCAAAATCAAAACTAACCCACAATTTGCATAATAAAAGTACAATATGACTGTACTATAATATCTTTAAATTATTTCGTGTAATGAAAAATCAGGAAAATAAAAACGTATAGTCTTCTTTTCACTGCCAAGAAAAAAATTTATAAACGTAAAACGAAAAAGCATTTTTTGATGACATTTCAATGCATTTATGCTTGGTTCGTTCGTGCTCAGGGGGAGGGGGAGGTTCAATTGCACCCATTGCCCTTCCCCTGTATCCACACCTGGCCTATAAACACAAAATATCGAAAAGATGCTCATTTTTATTTTTACTGAATGCGATATCTATGTAATTCTAGAATCTGTGGTACTAGTTCCAACAAATTATTGGTACCTATATTAGGACAAATATAGTGTATAAAACAATCTAAATTTCGCGAGGATGATTCTGCATAATTTTTCTAATAAATACGTTGAAATGAAATCATCAGTTTATCATTTTTTTTATATGCTTATTAATGCTCTTACCCAAGACCCATATTTAAAAATTTGTAAACCCCATAGCCATAGCATCTTTATCTGGCTTATCAGTTTCGAATTAGCATTAAATTAATTAATAATTCCCTCCAAACTATAGCCTAATCACTTTGTTGTTTATTTACTGAAAACTATACATCAAGCGTTTGCCGGCGAATGGCGATGCGGTGGTGGCTGGAGTAATCACAACCGTGATATATTTTAAGCTTGTTTAAAGAAGCCACCTAAAACTTGTTTCACACATCCAGAAATATAAAGAGTGACACATTATTAAGCCTACCTAAAACACTGCTGGGTAAAAAAGGGTCATTTGACACTTGAAGCTTGAATTGATCACACATCTTTACGCAAGAGTCTGTTTCCGTTAATAGTGCTAAAAAAATTTGCTGTCCATAAAAAAACAAATATTTATATTGATTAAGTGAAATCTTAACTGGTATTTCCAGGCGGTAAATTATAAAATTGAACACAAACTTTTTATCAATAAGAAGATTCTGTATTAGTTTTGTTCGAACAGATTCAAAATAACTTTCATTCTAGTGGTTTGGTTTTATGTCGTGAGGTTTTGTTTAAATTAATTTTAAGTGCAAACCAGTCAACATCGCATTACTTATTGATATTTCTGCAAAAAAAAGTAATTTGAATTTTTTTAAAATAGTTGGTTAAACAAAGGATTATTTCAATGGTGAGTGAGTGCTGAAACTTTTTTTTATATTAAGCTTTATTGTTTATCCGATATTAAGCAAACAAATATATTCTTGAGTGAAAACCATGCAGAATACAAAATAAAAAGTGAACAGATAAGATCATACATAAATAAAAAGTTTTAAAAACAATTAAATATAAGTAGTGACCCACTTTAAAAATGGTATGTAATTTAATATATTCAATAAAAACAAAAAAAGAAGGAAGGAATTTTTTAAATTTGTTTTTGCGCAAACAAAAATGAAGGTGAAAACAATTCGAATTTAATTAACATCTTAAGCAGGAAAACAAACCTACAAACAAATATAATAAAAAATAAATATTCACTACTCGATTGCATTTACTTGCTCTTCTGGTTCAAATCTAGTAAATAATTGAAGATATAACGATTAAGTTTTTGATACAATTTTATGGATTTCGAAATTTGTGCAGAAAGTACTAAGAAAAAATGTATTTCTTCTTTGAGTTTTTTCTTATAAACGAAATGGGAATGACAAAGTAAGACTTTTTGCTCAAAAATCAATTTAAAACCTATTTCCACTATGTGAATTCTTAGAAGAATTCTAAAACTCAGCTTTTGCCTTGATCATTGCGGGTCCAAAGTAAGATCAAAATCGTAAGAGCCGATATTCCATGAAACCAATATTCGTCTCATGAAGAAAGAAATAAAGATGAGATTCTTGTTGGTTTCGATTCTTGCAATACAAGTTTCACACCGATTTATAAATCAATGAAAAGTAAACAACATCCCGTTGATCTTCCTCATAAAACCATCAATATTATAAAATCTGATGAAAATTACATACCTAACACCTATTTCTATTTTTGTCTTAATGTTGTTATTAAAAATACTATTAGTTAAGTGAATACACAAGCAGATATAAATGGAATAAATAAATTGATGATTTTTATTGTATTGAAAATCCAAAACATTAAACCGTCATCATTATATTAAATATTTAATTTTTTGAATGTATTAATAGTACCTTACTATGTATATAATCTTTGGTTACATTATAGGTAGGCAGGGACGTCTTACTATAAATATTCCCACCCTGGGTGGATGTCACAAGAGGATAGATACAAACTTTATTTCATGTAATTAATTAATACTCATTATTATTATTTTTTAGTTAAGATTTGTATAACCATAATTATGGTAATCTTATGTACCATTTTCAAAAATACCTACTACTACTTCAACTTTATTGAAAGATGTAATAAGAGAACAGACTTGTTTGGTTTCAGGCAAGCTCAAGTACAATGTTTTAACGTTTTTTCGTTATTTTTACTTGCAGGACTTAAGTACTTGCATATCCAGGCAAGTAAGGCATTCGTGAGAAAATAACTCGAGATTTCGATCAGGTTTGTCATAATATAGGGAAGACGAAATAAGTGGGTCTCACAACTCCGTCTGTCGGTTGAACTGATTCTTTTAATCTTTGTACTTTGTGCATACTGGTTTTTGGTGAATCACCCCATTTCTTTTTGCATTTTTTTTTAGAACCAAAAAAAACGGTACCTGACATAATTTTTTTTTTTGCAATTTCAAAAAGTCTTATTTGTCTCAAAAACAGCTCCACAAAGAATCAACAAATTTCCTTTAGGAAAGGTAACCTTTGGATAGGAAACCATTTTTTCCAAAACATTATTATTTTTAGGTGGCACCTCTCCCAAAGAAACATTTTTTTTTTTCAATTTTCTTCAAAAACGATTTCTTTTGTACAGAAGCTTCTAAAAATATAAATAATTTTCTTTTACCAAAACTTTCAATAAAATTATTTTTTGGCATATTTCAAAAAATTTCAAAATTTATGTTTGACAATCAAAAGTTGTGAAAACTTCGTGGTCGTCATTTTTTAAAACTCGGTACTTCAGAGTTATTATCACACTCTATGTAGAATATTTTAAGAATAAAAATTTACTTTTTTGAAAAATTGTTAAAAAATTAAATGCAAATTTCATTTTGCATTTTTTAGTTTCGCCTTAGTCATTTTATATTTCTTTTTATTCGCAATCTTTGACTGGCAATTTACGTTTTCTTTTTCTTTCATTATTCTTTCCAATCATTTTGCAGTCCGTATTTAGCGTTTTTATCTTTCGCTTTTGTTTCAAATTATTTTTAATCATTTTGAAAAATTCATTTGCCAATTTGTTGTTCAGCTGTTTTTTTTTTTTTTTTGTTTAGTTGTTTTCTAGAGTATTTCTCGCAAAATAACGTTTCGCCGTATTATTATTTCGCAAGCAGCTAAGTCATTACTTCGTTCGTATTGGATATTCTTCCGATTTTAAAATACAAAATCAAGACAGTTATGCAAAATTCGGCTTGAATTAATTAACATGCGCTAAAATTCCGGGCAAAATTTGGCATTTTGTTGTTCAGCTTTTTTTATTTGGCATGCAATTGTTTTTTTGCGAGTTTTTGACTTCCATTAAACTGAATGCCCAAAAAATTCGCGTGAAATAGTAATTTAAAAAATCAAAATAACAAAATACCAAAGACAAAATTTGCCAATCTTCATAACCATAAAAAAACCGTTTGAGAAAATATTTTTTTCTTAAATCCGGCTCTACTAATAGAATTTTTCATAGAACTTTTTTATTTTCGGGTGAACGGATTTAGATTAATTACCTAATATATTTTTCAAATAACATTAAATAACATTGCATATTAAAATTTAATAAAAATAGAGTTTTTTTTTAAATGTTTAAAAAAAATTTGTTTTAAAAATTAGATATTGATACAAACGAATTGATTATTTTATTTTAAAGTCTAGTTTTTATATGCACTTAATTATGTTCAACGTAACAGACATTTTGCGTTAAGAATGTTTTATGAACTTGATATATAACAAATATTAAAAAAAAAACACTTCAACCATTTTATTTCTTTTAATCAAGAATTTAGTTCTCTATTTTCACCTCAATTTATCTAAAGTATCTAAGCTTGATGAGATATGGTGATTTATGCTTTTCAATTTTTTTCTCTCATAATTTTCATGTCTTCATATACAATTTTTTAAACCCTAAGCCTCTTGCACATAAGAGCAAGAACGTGCCACCTAGTCGTGTATTTTATATTGTCTTAATTATTTTTTTTTTTTAAATTGCACCTCCTTTATAAGCTAAGGGCCCCCATTTCTTCAAAATTCCGTTATTGTTCGACCTTTTTTATTTTTGCTTATTGTTGGCAAATTTGTAACACTGTACTTTAAATACTTTTTGTTTTACAAAAAATCTAAATATACAAAAATGTAGGGAATAAAGTGAACTACAAAAATCTATTTAATTAATTTTTTTGTTGAAAAGACCTCTTTTAATAGAACAAAATCAATATTTAACAATAAAACTTTTCATTGGAAAGGAATGTAAAAAATGATTACAATTTTAGTCTTTGACTAATAGGAGCCGAGAAAATCGTATTGGTTATTTAATGTTCTTTTTCAAAATGGCGGTTAACACAACATTTCCTCATGTCAGACTATTAAGTTGTTGATAAATCTACAGATAGAGTAAAAGTGCTTTTGGCAATTCTCTAGACCTTTAACTTTAAACAATGAACGCGGGAGAATTCAAAAGCTTTGTACTTTGGTAGGAAAAACACGAGGTGCCAAAACAAAAAATTAAGCCTTTTGGGTGAAATTAGGAACGTAATATTAAGGGTATTCATGCAACGTCGTAAGTTTACAAATTGTGTAAAATGATAAGTTTACGCAAAGTTTGCATGAACGACCTTTTTTAAACATTTGATAAAATGCTACGTAATTCAATCAGAGTAAGAGTCACAATGACGTTTGGATAAGTTTAACCAGTTAATTTTACGCAACAAAATCCTTTGATAAGCTTAACCAAATTGCGTAAATCATTTCACAAACAAAATTTGACAGTTCATTCACCAAAAGATAAACTTAACCAATTTGTAAACTTATCTAGGGTTTTACGAAGTTCCATGAATACCCTTATTATGTTAACGTCAAAATATAGTTAACTGCACACCCGTCAAGCCATAAACTGTCTAATTCCATTTAGGGATGACGGCGATCTCGATGGATTAAAAAACCACAAAAGCACAAAATAAAAACTTAAAAATTTCGGATTTTTGTAGAGGCTTCTTAATGCATCAACATCCTAGCCATCTTTCTATGGAATTTGACAGTTAAGGGGCCTGATAGATAGGGAATAAACTATTTTATTGCATACAATGGGTATTTTTTTTTGCTGATGTTAATCAAAAGCCCAGTAATCGGCCATTTTCGGAGCACAAAATAATAAATTAAAAATTTCGGCTTTCTTAGAGGTTTTTCAATTTGTCAATATCCTTGCCATCCTTCAATGGAATTTAACAGTTCATGGCTTAGCAGATAGGTAACAAACTATATCATTGCACATGTTGAGTATTTTGTTGCTCTTGTCTCAAAACTTTTCATGACAAGAACAAACAATCTTAAAAAAATGTTAGTCCTTAAGGTATTTTTCAATCCATGGATATCATTAAAAATATGGGATGGAAACATCTTGTCATCAATATAGTGTTTTGTTATAATTGTCACCTGAAAGAGCTAAAACTGCTATTCAAACCTATCAGCAAAAAATAAAATCTTACACCTGCATTCATAAACGCAAATAAAACATGAATTATCTTAAATAAGAGAGTTAAGTGTCAAATCTTATCAATAAATCAAAATTCATGATGATAAACTAACTCACTAAAGTGAACAAGTTATTAAGTAAAAAATACTTTTGTCATTGTTGCCAAAAACTAGAAACAGACGCTAGAGACACACAAACTATTTTCAACCCCAAATGAGACATTGTGTGTGCAAAAGTTCAAATTTAGCTAGGAAGTACGAGTATATATGCAGCAACAGACTTTTTGTTGATTGTAGTAGATTTTCGTTTGGAACTTCACGTGGATTAGCAGTTTATAAGCATTAATTCATTAATTTTGGAAAATATTATTTCGTTTACTTTTTCTCAACTTTATCAAATTTATAATTTTAACTTTGACAGTAGAATATACTCAAAACCGAAACTTTTCAAGATTAAGAGAGGCTTACCGTTAAATGGTGCCTAGAATTGAGGAATATTTGAACCATTCAATGGAATGGGGAGTTTTTCGTTTAAAAAACAGTTCGTCCGTAGATCAAAGTCAAAAGTTGTTTGCCTTGCATTTTTTTATTGATTGAGCAAAACAAGTGCACTCAGATTCATGTTTTTGCTAAAGTCACAAAGAGACAGGCATATAAGAAATAAAGGGTATATCTGGCGTATATGTTATATAAAATCCATACGTGAAATTTTGTTAATTCTAGTCTAACTTTCAGTTTTGAAAAAAAATCACAATCCGGATTGGTAAGATGTCTTGCATGTTGGAATATGTATGAGCTGACAAATAAAACAAGCGAAATCTTAGTTAAGTGGTTGAACTCTTATACCTATAGGGGCGAAAGCAACTTGAAGTCACTTGATCCCAGTCCTCAGAGATTCATTTGTACATAAATAAATTTTTGTGATGACTATGTTCCCACGGTGATATGAAGAAATAATGAAACCGTTTGTTGAATATTTTCAAATCACTCTGTCTATGACATATTCATTTCCTGCTATATATTTGTATTTATAAGTACGTAAGCTTTGTATAATATACTAGATATACTTAAGTATAGTATAAGACTATTTTATACTATTCGGGAAAAAAATTCCATTAAAAAATAAATTATTGTTAGAAAATAAAACAAGTCAAGTGAGAATATTATATTCAAATTTTCAACACAGATATTCGAGAAATTTAAAAAAAACAAGTCCTAATTTGAAAACATTTAAAAGTTCTTAAATGTTGCGGTTTTTATATGGCTATAATTTTTATTATACAAAAAAATCTCCATTCATTAAGTTTTTAAGCAAATTATGCAAAATTGAGTAAAAAAACAAGTTTAACTTACTTTCAACATCACAACAACTTGAAAGTAGATATTCTAAAGGCAATAAATTATAAACTGTCATTAATATTAGCTGCTTTATAATTTCTAAATAATCGAATATTTAAACATGTTGTAAATCACAGAATTTAGAAAAAAATGTCATGTTACAGAATAAATACATGTAATTTGTGCTGTTAACATAATTATCAAAATCCGCCATATCTGTTTCGAAGATATTTTCAAATGTTTAAGCTTTCAAGAGCGTAGCCAAGGAAATATTTTTGACAGGCGGGAATATAGGAAAAAAAGTTAAATGTCCATAATAAAGTTTTATTATGGACTTAAATTTAAGATTTAAGTGAATTTCAAAAAAGTGATTATGAAAATATTCCAGTCAATTTGTGCTTAAAAAGGCTGCTAGCGAACAAATTGAGGGGTAGTTTTGATTTGCCTCTCTTTTATGTTTTCGGAGGTGCTGAATCCGAATCTGATGTTTGCGACTAAGATTTCGTGACGCAACATGTAAAAAACATGCAAAAATGCATTTTTTGGGAGTTTTTCACTAATGGCTCGAAAACTGCCAATTATTCGAAAATTACATCAAAGTACCATTGAAAGTATACACAATTTCCAATAAATGACCATTTAAGGTTTTCTTCTGCGACAATCGTTTTGGACTCAAACGCTAGTTGAAAATTGACGTATTTTCACTCTTTTCGAAAATCCTTTCAAGTGGATCTGAATCTGATGTTTGCGACTAAAATTTCGTGAAGCAACATGCAAAAATTTGCAAAAAGTGCTACAAAAATTCAAAATGACTGAATTTTTCGAATAACGTAGTCTAAGACAAAGGCTAATGATTTCACGAAGATAAAAAAAGGTATTTGAAAAATTCAAACAGGATTTTGAGGTTCAATGTTCATACTTTAGAATGACCATAAAATTTTTTTCGAAAAAAAAACTACCTCGAAAAGAAATTGACCCCAAATTGCACATAAAAAAAAAAAAAAATCTTGTGTATCTTTAGATTCAAATTTCTCAAAAACGTGACATGCTAAAACAATTTCAAGACCAGATTCTTACTCAAGCATCAATAATCAATACCTTGGTCTATGTTAGACAAAAATTCAAAATTTTCACATAAATTAATTACTTGGTGCTTTGGAGCGGATTTTCGAAAACAGTAAAGATACATCAGTTTTCGACAAGCGCTCTAGTCCAAACAGATTGTCATATAAAAAAACCTAAAACAATTGTTACTTTGATGTAAATTTCAAATATTTGGTAGTTTTCGGAACGTCATCAGTGCAAAACTCCAAAAAAATGCATTTTTACATTATTTTCATGTTGCGTCACGAAATTTCAATCGCAAACTTTAGATTCGTATTCAGCGCCCCCAAAAACATTAAAGAAGGAAAAAATCAAAACTAGCCCACAAGTTGCATATTAAAAATACCACAATATGACTGGACCAAAAACAATTAAGTTGGGTGGATTTAAAATATTTTGTGAATAATATGGAATTGGATTAAATGTTCAAAAATAATTTAACATTTCACCTTAGTAATCTTTCGCACCCAAAAAAATTTTTATAGATTTTTTTCGCACTGTAACTAAAAGCTCGGCTATACTTCTCTTGTTCCTTATTTTTCCTTTTTGAAATTCGTTCCTGTTTTGAAACTCAGTAAGGTCCACAGTTTCTGCTAAAAAAAAAATAAATGTGTCCATTCTTTTGCGAGCTGACAGGGAGCTGCCAAGATATTACCAGTTTGGGAGTCATGTAAATCCATTTTAAGTGTTCCGTGGAGTAAAGTATTAATCCTCTAAAATGTAAAGATTTAGCTTTTCATTTTCGTTTTAAATTTTAATAAGTCATATTTTTAAAGTAATTGTCAAAGCCCCATTTATATTTTAAAAGAAGCTGTCAAAATAGCCCTATTAACTAATGTATAAGATAATCTTGCGGTTAAATCATATAGTTTTATTCTCAGCTAATTCAAAATGGTTCCAAATTGTTGCCTGTTATTATTATTGTAGGTAAACAAATTAATATTCTCATTTTATACCAGATTTATGCTCATATAAAAACGTTTCTCATCACAAAAAAAAAAATTCTCGAATAAACATATCAAGCTTTAATGATCTTCCTTCCACTTGCCACAGTCTTGATTTTATTTGATGCAATTTTATCCGCCTGACTGGTTAGTTTTTGATTCTTAAATACATACATTAATTTTTTGCTTGATAATTATAATAGAATTTTCAAATAACAACAAACCTTACATAATCTTAATTGATAAAGTATTTATTGTCATTTTTCATTGACAATGACAATGACCTGCGGCCATGTGGGTAAACAAGAAGACGATAAGCTACAAAAATAGTGAAAATACGACAAAAAATATTCTTCTTACAAATGGATTGTTGTCATAGAAAACTTCTAAAGTATGTTTGAATGTATTTTATATGTATATTAGGGTGGTCTTTCAGACAAAAAACTTTAAATGGGCTTGAATAAAACAAAAAAAAAATCATAATTTTTTTTCAGATTTTCACAGCGAGGGTTAATTTAACTGCCTATTTTTACATGCGATATGTAGGTAATATATGTCCAAATAATGCATTCGTAAACAAAAATTAACTCGAGATTTTGATCAAACTTGTCATAACGATGATAAGTTAGACGACTAATCACAATGTTAGAACAAAAAATAACGGTACCTGATTTGTATAAGCAATTTTGCGAAATCTTAAGCTCTCAAAAACACCTCTGCGCAATTTGTCTAAAAAATTCAATACATTTCTTTAAGTCAGGTGTACGTTTGGAAGGGAAACCATTTTCAAAAAATGGTTGTTTACCTATTAATGGTACTTATACCTTCCAAAAAATATTTTTCTTCTTCAAAATGGTTTCCCTTTAATTTAATATTTTTTTGACAATCAAAAACATATTTTAAAAAATATATGGTTGATTTTTTAGGAACTCTGTATTTAAGGCTTTTTAACACTCTAGCATATTTTAAGAACAAATTTTATTTTAATGAATAATAATATCTTTCATATAAATTTAACAACACGTTTAGGAATTTTTTTTTTTTAAATGGCTGCTTTACTATGATTTTCATAAACATTTTCTTCTATTTTAAATTTACACTTAACAACTTTGTATTAATAGTACCAACTCGTACTTTTCCTTTTTTTTAATTTTCTAATTATCGGCTAAAAAATTTAGAGTAGTTTTTTGATATCATCGGCCTTATCAATTATTCGAAAATTTCATCAAAGTACGATTTAAAGTAAACACAATTTCCAAAAGCAGTTTCTTTTTGCGATCACTCATTAGCGTTAGAATAAGGCAGTTTAACACGTTCGCTAACAATTAAATAACGATTTCTCGAAGATGAAGGAAGTTATTTGAAACATTCAAAAAGAATTTCGAAGAAAAATGTTTATACTTCCGAATGACGATACAAATTTAATGGAGAAAAATTAGCTTGAGACATAATATAGCCCCAAATATAACCAAAGATAACTTGTAAAGAGGGCTTAAAGTTTCTTAAGGTTACACACGATTTTTAACGTCTCATTTATGGTGAATTTACAAAAAAAAGTATACAATTGAAAAGATCTCTAGATCGTGATATAAGGTGGACTCAAAACTACGGACTGACCAATTACTTATGTGATGCTTTTTTAGGAGGTAAGCTCGTCGTGGTCCAGGGTATTCTCAAAGAAAGCAAGTAAAACTCGGGTTAAGAAGGAAAAACAACTCGGGAATGGTCACCAGCTATATAATTTTTGAATTTTATTTACAACCATAAAAAAGGGGGATTAACAATTTTACCATGTTTATTATTACTTAATACAAATAATAGGGTATTTCATATGCAACTAAGCTTGTTACGGTAGAGCTACAGGAGTAGACTCGTTACACAATATTCACTTAGAAGAAGTGAACCAGGGACAATACGGTAAGAATCTGTTTCCAGCCCAAGGCGTTCTAAGGGAAAATTACTTTGGTGTCCAATATCTCACTTAGAATGAGCGAGCCTGAGCAGGAAGCTTACGGTAGGAATCTGATCCAGCCCAAGGCTAGCCCAAGGGAAAATTACTTTATTTTAGATTAGATTATTTTAGATTTAGCTGAAACCTTATGTCTCTATAATTTCGAATAATAAATTCGTATTTCACACAAGTCGATAAGCTTCGCTTCGTCTTTTTCAGAATTTTGTACCTCCTCATGATAATTTTACTGCCACAAGGCAAAGTGAACTGTAAGGAAGACGAATGTAACGAGTGATTTTTTAGCTGGTTTGGTTTTGGCAACACTGGTTTTGACAGCTGACGTGTGTTTAGTACCTTGTGTCACTGTCAAACAGCTTCAGTTTGGTTTGCAATTTAACCATGGATCGTCTTACAAATGAACAACGCTTGCAAATCGACCTTCTGAGCAGTCTATTCGGAAGATTGTGACCAAATTTCGCACCAAATTTACTTTGTTGGACATTAAACCACCAACACGTTTACGTACTGTGCGTAGTGAAGAAAATATTGCGGCCGTATCAGCTAGTGTGACAGAAGACCGCGAAATGTCGATTCGGCGCCGTTCCCAGCAGTTAGGCCTTTGTTACAGCACTACGTGGAAAATTTTGCGGAAGGATTTGGGCGTAAAGCCTTTTAAGATACAGCTGGTGCAAGAACTAAAGCCAGCCGACCTACCACAACGCCGAATTTTTGGTGAATGGGCTCTTGGAAAGCTGGCCGAGGATCCACTTTTTTATCGAAAAATTGTGTTCAGCGATGAGGCTCATTTTTGGTTGAATGGGTTCGTAAATAAGCATAATTGCCGCATTTGGAGTGAAGATCAGCCAGAAGCATTGCAACAGCTACCAATGCATCCCGAAAAAGCCACTGTTTGGTGCGGTTTATGGGCCGGCGGCATTATTGGGCCATATTTCTTCAAAGATGATGCGAATCGCAGCGTTACTGTCAATGGTGAACGCTACCGAGCGATGATAACAAACTTTTTTTTGCCCGAAATGGAAGTTCTTGACTTGCATGATATGTGGTTTCAACAAGACGGTGCCACATGCCACACAGCACGCGAAACAATGGCGCAATTGCGAGGCGAGTTTGGTGAACAGTTAATTTCACGTTTCGGGCCAGTCAATTGGCCGCCTAGATCGTGTGATTTGACACCATTAGATTATTTTTTGTGGGAGTATGTCAAGGCTAATGTCTATAGGGACAAGCCCGCTTCGATTGACGCACTGGAAGCCAACATCCATGCATTCATTCGTGAGATACCGGCCGATATGTGTGAAAGAGTATGCCAAAATTGGACTCAGCGGATGGGCTACCTGAGACGCAGCCGCGGTCAACATTTGCATGAAATTATCTTTAAACATTAAATTGCAAGGTTCAAACTATCGATTCAAATAAATATTTCATTAATTTTTTCGAATTTTTTGTGTTCTTTTTTTTTTAAAGTTCTAAGCCTCTTAAAAAATCAACCTTTAAAAGTCGTATGACGTTGTGTATGTATGTGATGCAATTTGTTGTACTATAGTTTAGTTGTTGATCAGTCGGTGAGTGGCGGCGGGTGTGTATTGATATGGGCGTATGTAGATATTAGGTGGTTTGGCTATGCAGGGTGATGGTTTATAATATGACTGGTCTATGGTGGTTAAATGGTGATGTAGGGTGCTGTTAGTTGATGTTGATGGTGGTTGGTGTATTATGTTACAAATAGACGGTGACGGGTCGTTGATTAATTGCCGGTCGGTAGGTGTGGGTGAGTGAAAAGTGTAACAATTCGTTACACTGAAACTGACTGACCTTTTATGATGATCTATTAACCCATCTGATAGCACTATTTTTTTTTTAACTACCCAAATGAGGTGTCAAAAATCGTCGTTGGTCTTGAAAAAAAACTTTTAGAAATTGGAAAAAGTATCTATAGCTGAGAAACTACCAAAACTAGATTAACTTCTATATAGACCTAGAGATCTTTCGGATGATACACTTTTTGTAAATTTCAGATAATTAAGGTTCTAAAAATCACGCGTGGCCTGGCTAAAACCTAAGAATTTTCTGATACCTTTTCTGTCCAATTACTGGCATTTTGTTCTTCAAATTTCCCAAATAAAGGGTGCCTAAGGCCCAGAGCCCAAAAACATTACGTGCTACAACAAGTCAGAAGTCAGATTTGAATTCCGAAAATCAAACACCATCAAAAAAATATATCTTTCTATTTAAATTTGTTCACCAAAATTAAGTAATTAGTATTTTCGAATAGATTTTGAGTCTCGCAAACAGGAAAAAACGTGAATTTTTAACAAGCGCTTGCGTTTAAATGGGTTGTAATTTACGAATAATTAATATTTTTGGAGTCAGTAGTGATAAACAAAAATGCAGTTCTGCTTGATTTTTTTTTCCATGGTGCATCACGAAATTTTAGTCTCAAACCTTAGACTCGCATTCAGAATTCAAGTGTATACTTGTCATGAAAGCTGACCCAGTCAGAACAGCTAGTATTCTACACCCGTTGATACAAGCTGTGTGGGAAAACGAGATCTATCCCAACGACTGGAAGGATGGTGTGATTGTTAAGCTGCCAAAGAAAGGTGACCTTAAGAATTGCAACAATTGGCGAGGTATTACAGTTTTGTCCGTTTTTCCAAAACTAATGGCAACCATCATTCTCGAGCGGATAAAGGTTAGAATCGAGTCTACACTCAAGAGGCATCAAGCTGGTTTCCGCAGTGGGTGGTCGTGTGTCGACCATATCAACACTCTGCGTATCGTTCTGGAGCAGTCTGCGGAGTTTCAATCACCGCTTTACCTCATGTTCGTGGATTTTGAGAAGGCCTTTGACCGAGTTAACCGTGAATGTATATGGAGATCACTGCTTGGTAGGGGAACTCCCCCAAAAATTGTTGCCATTATAAGAGAGTCTTATAACAATGCAAGATGTTTTGTTTTACACAATGGGCAGCTATCCGACTCTTTCGAAGTGCGGCAGGGTGTGAGACAGGGGGATGTTCTGTCGCCAATTCTATTTCTACTGGCGATTGATGATGTTTTGACGGCCAGCGTTGGAACAGCTGAGAGACAGGGCATTCAATGGAGACCGTTTGAAAGGCTTAGTCACTTAGACTATGCCGATGATATATGTATGTCTCTTGGCAAATAACATCAGCGGGCTGAACGGGATGTGTCAAGCTCTGAAGGTGAAAGGAGAGTCGAGTGGTCTAAAAATAAACAGTAAAAAGACAAAAATAATGCTCACAGGCCGCTCCACACATCAGCGTATTTTTATACAGGAGACGCCAGTCGAAGAGGTTGAACAGTTTAACTACCTAGGAAGTATTGTTTCAGCAAATGGTGGTACTGATCTGGACGTTCAAACTAGAATAAATAATGCTCACGCAGCCTTCGGTTCTCTGTCCCAAATTTGGAAATCCAGTCAAATATCCCTATGCACTAAGTTGAGATTCTTCGAATCCAATGTCAAATCCGTGCTATTATATGCTTGCGAAACCTGGAAAGTCACGACTACCATCTCGAGGAAATTGCAGGCTTTTGTGAATCGCTGTCTACGCCATATTCTAAAAATTCGCTGGCCGCAAATTATATCAAACGAAGAATTGTGGCGCAGGACAAGTCAAGAGAGGCTGGACATTGACATAAGAAAGCGTAAATGGCAATGGATTGGTTACACACTGAGGAAACCAAACGATGAAATTGCAAAGCAGTCCTTTGAATGGAATCCTCAGGGTGCACGGCGGGTTGGAAGACCAAGAACAACATGGAAATCAACAGTCCTAGCAGAAGCAGAATCCCAGAGAAAGACGTGGCCACAGTTAAAATATCTAGCTGCAGACCGTGAAGGATGGAGACGTTTTGTTGGCGCCCTATGCCCCCATCGGGGTTTCAGGACTTTATGATGATGATGACTTGTCATGAATTAATACTTCTAGCCGTATTGACTCGGCAAAAAGTTGTAGGTCTCCTCGATTCCTGCAATCTACACACACTCAAGAAAAACTCAGCCTCTTGGCCATAAGAGCAAGTACATTCGACCCAGTCGTACATTTTTTAAAATTCTAGTCGATTCACGGAAAACTTTCCCAAAAATTGAGGGCACATACATAGATTGAAAGAAAATTAAAAAAAAGTGTATGGGAATGGAAATTTTATTTTAAAAAATATATTAAAAACAACGGCAGCACTTTCAGTATTTTTTCGTAGCACTTTGGAAGACAGCAGTCAGTTTTTATTAGTCTGGGCGCGGACCATAATATCACCTATCTCATCATCGCGGCCATCCAAAAAAGGGTTCTAACTATTATAGCCTTACAGTATAACAGTATTGCGAAATAAGTTGAATGCAAGATATTGCTTGAATTACATCATTATACTCTACTTAAATTTTTTTAAAGAATAACATAGTAAGTTGAAGTATAAAAACACACCGAATCAATCAAATCGTTTTATTCAATGTTATGAGACCAACAACACCCAATAGACGCAACAATACCTTAACACGTTTTCTTGCTTTAAGCCTAGTTTACAGTTTTCGTGCGAAAAAAATTAAAAAACAAATATTTAATTTAAAAACTCTTTTTTTCGCATGCAAGGGTTTATTTTACAACAAACTTTAAACCAATCATGCAAACAATTAATTTTGCATTTCTCCTCGTTTATTTTTGACATGCGAGATAATTTGCATAGATTTTGTTTTTGTTCACGGGAACTGTTAACTAGGCGTGTTTTCACCCCTATGCTAAATTTTCACCACACGACTGTCAATTTTCTGCCGTGCTTGAAATTTGCCAGGAAAGAATGAGGAAGTTGGCTATTTGTCTTATGTTTTTTTCCTTAATTTGCAAAATGATGTCAGCATAAATAACTACACGGTGGACGTACCTAAAATGAAGGAAAATTATATATCAATTATACTTGCAACTGCATCACGAAAATGCTATTTTACTAAAGTCTATATACTCAATTTATTAAAAAGTGGTACAATAATGGAAAAAAATTATGAATAAATATCACTCGTGTCATTCCGGCAATAGCAAATGACATATTGAGAGGTTTCTCTACAAACAGGTTTGGTAACCATGCAAATAGAATGTCATTCTTGTGACCAATAACGTGCGGGGCACAATTAAAGCCAATTCCAAAGTTTTCATCAAAATTTTAACTGATATTTAACTAAGTTCTTTCTTCGTTTTTATTTTCAATATACAAAATTGCATTTAAGCTCAAAAAAACGCAAACTTGTGGTTGCAATTTCAAAGCTAAAGACAAGAATTAAGAAGAACTTTTGGTGTTTTTGTATAGAGCTGGTATAACAACCATAAACATTGCAAGAATTTGCATAAACAAACCTTTTTTTTAATTTTGTTTCACAGTGTTTTTTAAGTTTGATTTAAAGGCAATTTTTGGCGAAACTCTTAATAACTTTATTTTGAAATAAACCATAAGAATTGGCCTCTGGCTTTGCAAAAATCTACAAAACAATACTGTTAGTTTTGACGTTGTTTTTAAATACATTTTTTTTTTCATTTTAAGTTTTTTTTTTCAATTGCCCTTTCCGTCCAAGAGGAGGGAATATAATCCGCCCCCTGTGGGATTTTTTCTTGTCTCCTTTTAAAAAACTAAGAAAATTTCTCCTTTTGGTTTTTGGTATTTGACTAAGAATTGATAAGGGCAACGAACCCAATAATAGCACTTTAAAACGTAAATTTTCAGGAATTGCCCATATTCCTCAGGGGGGAATTTGATTTCTATTATTCAGGCTTCTTCTATCCGAGAGCATTTAAACTTACAAATATAATCTTTGAGTTGTCTTCTGTATACGAAAAGTTCACCGCCACTTGCTCTCCCAAAAGTGTTGGTTTTAACACCTGAAAAGATTCCTTTTTCGTTATTCATGAAAGTATTCTTAAAATTATGTAGTTTCACCATAATGAACATTAAGTGTTTCAATTTATATAAAAAATTGAATTTTTAATGAAACATGAAACCCAATTAGTAAATATTTCCAATAATTATTATTATTTACATAAAAATAAAAATCAATTTTCGTTTTTATTTCAGAATGAATTGGAAAATTTACTGAAAGCATGTGCTTTCGTGCTTCTCCTTTCGGTATGTTCAGCTCAAAATGTCAAAAGTCTCAATCAGATGCTTGCATGGAAGGTTCTTGAGTATGGTTTTCATTCGGATATCGAACGCCAATATGCAGTTGACAATGGACTACTTACAGCAAATACCGGAACCCCAATAGATGTTGGAGTGCAATACATGCGTAAGATTATTTTTCCCTCTTTCACAAACATCATAAATAGCTTATAGAGTTATCTAATTTTAGCTGGAGGTAACATGAGAGTATTCACAACAATTCCACGATTTTCAAAAGGAATTCCATATACTCTGGCAACAGTTTCAAGTAAAGTTGGTAACAACGGACCGATTATTTACCCATATCCCAATTATGATACCCATATAAACAACAATGCTGAATGCTCGGGAATAATTTCGGCTTTTCGTGTTGCAGTAAGTGTTAACATAGTCATTGTGCAAAATTTAGATTTTTTCTTAACTATTTTCAATTTTAAGATTGACGATTGCCAACAAATGTGGGTAATCGATTCCGGAGTCATTGCAGGAGTCCAAATTTGTCCACCTCAACTGTTGAAATTCGATCTTAAGACAGACAAACTTTTACATCGCTACCAATTTCCCTCACATTTATACACTCCAGCTACTTCACTCATGATCAACGTCGTTGTTGATACTTATGATCCACCACCAATGGGTTATTGCCAAAGAGCCATGGCTTACATCGCCGACGTCACAAAGCCTGGTTTATTGGTCTACGACTCCATGCGTGATGTGGCATGGAGAGTAGAAAATAAACTTATGGCTCCTGATCCCGACTTCGGAACCCATACTGTAGCTGGGGGAAGTTTCGATCTCATGGATGGTGTATTTGCCTTAAATTTGACTCCACGCAACAAACGAGGTATACCATTAGACATTGACCCCAGAATTATTAATAAACCTTCCTGGTCAATAGGTGGACGCAGTGATAGACACCTTTACTTCCACGCTCTTGCCAGTGACACAGAAAATTCAGTACCCCTGCGACTTCTGAACGACCAAAAAATTTGGCAAACAAATACTAGTGCATACCCAGAAGCCTTCCAAACAATTGGCAAACGCGGGGTTCAAGCAGCTATGGAAGCAATGGACAGCAAAGGTCACCTTTATGCCAATACCGAAGATCCGTTGACAGTTTTCGCTTGGAACATCTACAATTCTCCTTACTCATTTGATGCCTTTAAAATTGTTGCTAATAATCAGGAGCAGTTGCAATTTGCAAGTGGCATGAAAGTTGTGAAGAATCCGTATGGGAGAGAAGAACTTTGGATGCTGACTTGCAGATTCCAGGTAAAAAAAAGTCAAAACTATTATTTTCAAAGTTTTTGAACTGTTTTTTTTTTTTACTTTTTTTCAGAAAGTAGCCAGTGGTTCATTAAATCCTGACGAGATCAACTTCCGAATATTGGCTTGTAAGACCGATGATCTCCTGAAAAACAAAGAATGCAGTCAATTACAAGCGCAAATGATGCCTTACACTGAATCGCCTTTCACGAACTTAATTCTTCAGTAGGAGTTTGGTTGAGGTTTAGTTAAAAAAAAACATTCGA
Organism: Dasysyrphus albostriatus; assembly: GCA_946251815.1. Classification (NCBI taxonomy): domain Eukaryota; kingdom Metazoa; phylum Arthropoda; class Insecta; order Diptera; family Syrphidae; genus Dasysyrphus; species Dasysyrphus albostriatus. Next base: position 14,813,886 of record OX276335.1, read on the forward strand.
AGAAATGTGTTAGAAAAATGTCTTCAAAATTAAATAAATTATTTATTGAAAAGAGTTCTTTTTTAATGAGAGATCCTACATGATGTTTCACGGGTAATCCCAAGAGTAGATGGGTATGTATGGGGTATGGGTATGTACTATGGAATATGAATGGGAAGAGGAATGACAAAATCAACAATTTTTTATCTGCACTCCACTCATAGAAAATAAATCATCTTTTACAAACTTCTATCCAACACTTTGGTTTTAGGCGTAATTTTTTGCTAGTCGCATATATTTCTTGTTCGAGTAGTATAGTTTTGTAAATTTTGGACTAACGCTATCGGTTAGAATCCTCTTTTTGCGTGCGAGCGATGAGATTTTGAGATAGGTTATCTTAAATTCACCTCACAGGTTATAAGTCCTAACAGAACCTATTTTAACCAACAAACCAGCATCTTCCAACTGTTTTGGTTTCTTGCTTGCTGTTTCTTATTTCGCACGCCTAGTTTTTTGAGGTCCTCTACTTCGCCGTCCGACGGGGTTTGGATTCAAAGACTTTCCGGGCCTAAGAGTATTGATGTCCATTCGCTCTATAGGTGACCCAGCTACCCCAGTCATGGGCTTTTCACTTTTGTGCCAATGTTGGTGTCACATGTGCAGTTCGTTGTTGTATCTTCTTCCCCATCTAAACAGATGAAATTAAAAATCATCCGGAGCTTTTTTTTAAAGTGTCCATGCTCATGCCTCTGCACCGTACATCATTAGTTGTTCAATAGAGAGTTTTGCTCATAATTTACCGTAATATTCGATTGACAAGAGCAATTCTTTGCTTGATTTCAGCTCTGGTATTATTCATTGAGTTGATAGTGGAGCCAAGGCCCCACAAAGCATTTAACCACCTCCAAATTATAGCTGTCTATGGTGGCGTTCTGCTCTTTTGTGTGGACATCAAACATTTTGTGTCTTGCCTTCATTTACCATTAAACTCATTTTCTGACTGTAATTTATTCGTTTGTTCATCCAATTATATCAATATCGTCAGTGAAACAGAGTTTTTGGACGGATTTTTGAAAGATTGTGGCTCTAGGTTGACATGTGAGAGTTTTACACAATTCTTCAAAGAACAATGTTGAAGAAGTCGGATAACAGAACGTCGCGTTGCCGTGCCAAAGACAATGCGTCTTAGGGAGGTACAACAGCAACTAACTGACGAGCCTACTATTTAACGGGTGATTTTTTAAGAGGTTTAGAACTTAAAAAAAAAAAACACAAAAAATTCGAAAAAATTAATGAAATATTTATTTGAATTGATAGTTTGAACCTTGCAATTTAATGTTTAAAGATAATTTCATGCAAATGTTGACCGCGGCTGCGTCTCAGGTAGCCCATCCGCTGAGTCCAATTTTGGCATACTCTTTCACACATATCGGCCGGTATCTCACGAATGAATGCATGGATGTTGGCTTCCAGTGCGTCAATCGAAGCGGGCTTGTCCCTATAGACATTAGCCTTGACATACCCCCACAAAAAATAATCTAATGGTGTCAAATCGCACGATCTAGGCGGCCAATTGACCGGCCCGAAACGTGAAATTAACTGTTCACCAAACTCGCCTCACAATTGCGCCATTGTTTCGCGTGCTGTGTGGCATGTGGCACCGTCTTGTTGAAACCACATATCATGCAAGTCAAGAACTTCCATTTTGGGCAAAAAAAAGTTTGTTATCATCGCTCGGTAGCGTTCACCATTGACAGTAACGCTGCGATTCGCATCATCTTTGAAGAAATATGGCCCAATAATGCCGCCGGCCCATAAACCGCACCAAACAGTGGCTTTGGTAAGACGATCCATGGTTAAATTGCAAACCAAACTGAAGCTGTTTGACAGTGACACAAGGTACTAAACACACGTCAGCTGTCAAAACCAGTGTTGCCAAAACCAAACCAGCTAAAAAATCACCCGTTATATATATTTATTATGAAAACCTTTTTAGACATCTAATTCTCCTTCGTCATCATGGAAGGGATGCCAAAACACTGCTCTATCGGGCTCATCTCTATAGAAGTTGGTGGGTATCGAATTGAAATTCCTGGGTTGTTTCTAAAATCTGCCGTAGTGATTTTGGACTTTCCTGGTCTATAGCCACACTGATCAATTTGTTGACAAACTTGTTTGAATGTGATGTAAAGGATACTACTGATGCCTCTGCAGCTGATGTAGTCCCAGAAGCTCGGCTTTATTGAGGATTGGAAAAACGATGCTGAGGTTACATTCATCAATCATACTTTCCTACGACCATATTTGACAGATGAGTTGGTGCATACAGCTTACTCCTTCGAATTCACTATCTTGTAAAAGGATCGCACCAGCAGCGATCAATTAATTAATTGTTTAAATTATTCAACCTACTTCGAAACCTACAACTCTCAAAGTTCCCATACAGCATAAAATGCACTTGAATAGTGCAAACATCAAAATACAAAGATATTGGGTCACTTCAGATTCAGCAGCCAAACGGAACTAATTGTTTATTTAGATATAGCAACTTACTGAAGAGATTCGATCAGTTCCCTTTAATATTCAGACGCCCTTCGGAATAGAATTGATTTTGAGTAACCTACTTGGCTTCTCGCCGGACCGAGTCTGATTACACTGGTCTGCAAAAATTAACAGTTTTTTTCACTTCAAATAAAGAAGAAAATTAATTTCAAAAAGAATCAAACTGATTTAAAAAGATGAAATACAGTTCTTTAAGATCTCATTAATAGTTTTGCATAAACATATTTAGTAGTGAAAAATTCAACTTCAAATGCACCCTAAAAAAACGGGGTTTCGATATGTGTATGTTGAAATATCTCAAAAACGTTACGTGCTTGACTAATTTTGACCTCGTATTCGGAGTCAATATGCCAAAATCCATAAGAAAAGTATGATTTTTCTAAAAGGCGATTTTCATTGCAGACCAGTATCATTAAATATAACTATAAGAATCTGGTTGGCAAATATTACAATCTTCTTGAACACCTCAGCCGTAGGGCCATCAACTCCTGTGGCTTTATTAAACTTAATTGCTTTTTACTTTGTCAACATCAAGTTGGCAGAAATGTTGCCCTTTGTCGCATTGTAAATGGTGTAAACTGCATGTAAGTGGAATTTGGCTCGTCTTCCTGGTAGTTCTTGCGTTGGTTTTCGATGCTTGAAGTAGATGGAAAAGTACTATTTAGGGACCTGAAGATTTCTTGCAACTGAAGCCATCCATAGCCAATTTTCTCCCATATTTTACTGTTTTGTCCATGCTCTGAACATCCATAGTAATTTCTTGAGTTCAAAGAGTTAGTGGTCCGAGAAAACGTCGGCTCCTAATTGGAACTCTCGAAAATCCTTGATACTGGTTGAGTGCCTTGTGACGATCGCAAGGTGGTCAATCTGGTTGTCGGTAGGATATCGCTATGTCTTATTGTAGATATCGAGATGTCGGAATTGCGTTGTAGCTACTATTACACACGGGAGATAATTTCTCTCCAAGTAAATATCAGATATTTATATCTAACATGTTATGCGATTTCAAATCACGAAACCGAAAATTACACTAAATAACAAACAAAAACTTAATTGCCAGACACAAATGCAGAGATTAACATCAACACTGGTATAAGAAAACAAAGTAATGAGAAAAAAAAAGAAATTTCTATTCACAAAGCAAAAATATCTCCATCTGTCAAAATTCATGTCGGAGATCTCTGTCAAGATATAATCGCGGAGAGATATCTCTGACATCCCAACAAGAGATGAAACGGAGTGACTCCATTGGATAATTCATGTGAAGATAAGCATTCTGAAATTATCTCCTGCGGAGTCGGGGTGTTACGTTTCACCCTAAAGCAAAGTCGATTAACCTGATTCCGTTATCGGAATTGGTGTCGTACATAAACAGGCTACATCTTCGGACTATGTCACCAGTGTTCTGTTTTTAGTTTTGGCAATAAAACCACCTTGTGGTATAATGGTTAGTGCACTGGACTGTCACGCCGAAGGTCTGGGTTCAATTCCCAGCCACTACCACCTAAAAAAAAAGAAATGTTTTTCTGAGGTACTTATGAGGAATCAACAATACAAATTCTCAAGGAGTATATAAATACTTGTCATGAAAAAATGCTAATCATCTAGTCGTTCGTTCGGTCTCCTCAATTCCCGCCAAAAACATGCACACAGAAATAGTTGAAAGCTGTAAGTCACTAGGAATTGGTTCTCCACGAACTGTTGTGCTACCAAATTATTATTTTAATAAAATCTCCCAGGAAAAATTTAATGTAATAGTTATAGGGCATATATCTTGTCCAGGAGCTAGTAGAACTCGTCCTAGGTGCCTTTTTTTTGTGGTAGCATACAGGCCTTGATGCGAATTGTTGTGAGGCTCTCGTTCACATAATTGAAACTCAAGACTTGTTACCTATAAAGACAAGTCCACATCCAAAAAGGCGCTTCCTTATTGTCGGTGACAGTCGACATAGCAGATGTCCCAGTCTTTCAGTTTTCTTTTGCTATGGAATGGGCACTTCATTGATAGTGGTTATATCTGCTTTGTAGCAGCCCTCCGCAAAATGTTCGGCTATCCATCCACCCAAAATTTACTATGAATATTTTACAATTTTCAGATGTGATTATTCTATATCATCAGCCTTGCAGCAAAGGTCTATGAACAACTTCGATGTTCTCCTGATTGTCTTGAGTGCTTCTTGTTAATGTAGAGTCTTGAGGAATTTTATGATATTTCTTCGATTTTAATGTCAAAGTTCGAGCACTGTCCATGTGTCTTTCCCAGGAGTTCGAAGAACTAGACTTCGGTTTGGTGTCATCATCTTTCTCCTCTGCGAAGGTATGTCTGTTGGCGAATCAACCTCAAACCAAAGTGCAAATCAAATACATAATATTGAAGGTCAAAACTTCTTGTTTAAGTCTGTTTCTAGCTATTTCCATAGCTTTTGTCAGTTGCAAAAGTATATACTTAGATTTTCTCAAATATATTAAATTACAATGGAAATTACATGCCTTGAATTTAATCAAAATCGATATAATAAAATATATTTTAAAGACTCAGAACGGATGAGTCTTTAAAATATATTTTATTTTCCGTCATAAGTCGGGGTTTTCAAAGAATTATCTAAATTCTTTAGATATTGTCACTAACTATCTCAATCATTATCTTTTCTTCACCAATGTAATTTCGGAACAATTTATTTTGACATCAAGTACTGACATAAAAACTGTGTTTTGAAAAGAGGTTTATTTTAAATTTCTTAGGATAATATAAATTTTTCATCAAAAAAAAAAAAGCTATGACACATAAACAATTGCAATAGATTTACTGAATCGTCAACTTATAAACTAAGATGAATTTTGACAAAAAATTAATTATTATCACCAAGTCTTTCGGATTCCACAACTACTTTTCCAATTTTCCAAAAAGTCAATATTGCACGAAAGTATTCTAAAATTTATTTCATCAAAACTTCGTGTTCTGGTCAAAGCTTTCTAAAAATTCAAACAAAAATTAGGTATCTTTTCCTTCATCAATATAATATTATATAAAAACTCAAAATACCTGATATCTTGAAGTAAGAATCCACAATTCTTCTTTGCCATTTATATTCCGCACAACTTTGATTCCAGTTGCAAACTGAAGTTGTTCTTTATCATTGGCTAAAACCTTTAGCTGATTATACTCATACGGTGTCCGAATATTCCAACTGATTAAAGTCACCTCATCCATCGTTACACAATAGATATTTCCTTTGCTATCAATTGCCTGGTTCGAGCACTGAACACCTCTTCGTCCAATCGGGAAAAATTTCCTTGGTACCTTTAAACCTTTCTCCCATATCGTTCGATTCATAAGTATATTCAACGGAACTGCATTCTGTGTTTCACTAGATAAACTGCTAAAATAGAAGAAACGTTCTCCTTAAACATCATCATTTATGAAAATTCTTGTGACAATCCTGAAGAATCATAATATTCTTACCTCTAAAATTTCGTGGGGTAATAGACATTCCAAGAATACCATCCATAATTTCGACATTTTGTCCAGCTATTGAAAATGTTCCAAAATCCGGATCAGGAAACATGAGTTTATTTTCAATTCTCCAGGTGCCATTCTTTTCGACATCGTAGACTATTAACCCGTGAAAACCAGTATCAGCTATGAAGACAAAAGTTTTTGAACAAAATCCACTTGGTGGTGGATCCGAAATGTCCACTATTAAATTCATCAATCTGGAGGCACCTTTTTTGTATAGACCTTGTGGTATTCTATGACGATGAATTAGAGCATCGGTGTTTAGATTGAAAACTAGAATCTGTGGTGGACAAACGGATTTCGAACCAATTGTTCCTGTGTCCAAGACCCACAGTTGATGACATTGATCAATCTAACAATTGTAGGCTTATTAAGACTTATGAAACTTTAAACGAAACTCACCGCCACTCGAATAGCTGAAGTTATGCCATTACAGTCTTTGCCGTAGCTCGCATGCCAAAAGTAACTGGGGTACGCACCAATGATCCTCTCCGTCGAATGATTATGTTTAGCCACAACAGTCGCCAGCGAGTATGGAATTCCTTCCTCTAAACGAGGAACTGTAACAAACATTTTTCGCTCACCATTGGCTGGAAATACATATTTCTTAGTGAATTTTCGAAGAACTAAGCGATTTCAACTCACCTTTACAAACAACATCAACGTCGAAGAGATTGGCTTTTTGGTGATCAAGCTGACCATTATGAAGAGCATAATCTATTTCTTCTACATGAAGAAAACCGAAATCAATAATTTTCCAGGCAACAATAGTTTCTAAGCTTCTGCCAAAAGCCAATCCCAATACTGGGATGAAAAGAAGAGCGGATATACTCGTAACTTTAAACATCATCACGCTCCGTTCTCAAGAACAATGATGCTTGCTGCAGGTTTGTCGTTTCAAAAATAACAAAACAAGTAAATAAGATGCAACAGGGCTTAGCATGAAATTAGCTTATATTCGACTGCAAATACAAAATTCTCATAAATAAATCCAAGTTTATTTGACAGCAAATATTTCAAGAAATGTTTCACAGATGGTGACAATGGATTAATGCATAATTATTTAAACTTGTTTCATCGTTTCTTAAAAACATTAATTTGGGTTTAAATTAAGAAAGTGTACCGCCGATAAGTATCCAGGGTTTTAGATCGATTTTATGTCGTTGCAGCGATGGTTTTTTTATGTGTTTAAAATTAACATTCTATCTTTGTTTTGTGAACAAAAATCTAACCCTGGAGGTGTTTTAATGTAGGAGATCTTATCATTTGGTATTTTATTATTTTTTCAATATGTGGGGGTATAATCAGCTCTTTTTCTCTTTGGTTTTGTCCTTCAGGATCAGAAAATAATAAATGCTTCAAATTCGATTTAATTTTTACCATAGTAAAGGTTGTTTCTTGTCTGATGTTAAATTTAATATTCTTAACAAATTTAAATTGTTAAATTTATCCAAGTTTCAAATTATTCAAAAATCAAAAATATTGATATGAATGGTATATGAGTCCTTAATAGACTCTTGATTTTAGTTTTGAATTCTATTCACGTCTTGATTTTTTGTATTAAGTACGTTCGATGCCATTATATATGGAACTCGATTTCTTTTGCATGGCCACCACGACCACGCTTGCAGAAGTCCAGACGCTGAACCCAATTTTCGACGGATTTCAAGCATAAATCGGCCGATACTGCTGCAATTTCACGTTCGATATTCGTACGAAGTTCATCATCTAACGGCGTCAAATCGCACGACCGAGGTGGCCAAGCGACTGGACCATTTCGTGAGATAACACGTTCTCCAAACTTGGTTTTCAATAAATTGATTGTGACATTCACTGTGTGGCTAGTGGTGCACCGCGCGTGGTCCTGTTGGAACCACATGCCCTCCAAGTCCATTCATCCAATTGGGGCCAAAAATATCGTAACATTGAACGGTAGCGATCCCCATTCACAGTAACGGGCCGGTCTGGATCATCACGGAAGAAGTACGGCCCAATGACGCCACCGGCCCATACACCACACCAAGCCGTAATTTTTTTGGGATGCAATGATGACTCATGGAGTACGTGTGGATTACTGCCTGACCAATACCGCATATTTTTTTTATCGACGAAGCCATTCAGCCAGAAATGAGCCTCATCGCTGAAGATGATTTTTCAAGTTGTTGTTCAAGTTGTTGCTCAGTTCAATTCACGAACATACTAAGCTTCTGGTGGTCAAGCGGCTTTAGTTCTTGCGTCAATTTAATCTTGTAAGGATGTAGGCCAAGATTTTTTCGCAAAATTTGCCACAACAACGTCACAGAGATGCCCAACGCTTGAGAACGACGTGTGAGAGACAAGCCCAAGCTTTCTGCAACTGAAGCCTCAGTGGCATCAATATTCTCGACACTACGGGCACTTCTTTGTCTCACTGGCACGGGAACATGTTGTATTGTGCGACTGTGCCTGTGGATTCAAATTTTTCTTCTAGACGCTCAATTGTTGATCTGCTAGGACGATTATGGCGACCATAAGTTGGACATAGCGCTCTTAACGTTGAGGCCACTGACTCCGAATTTCGGTAGTAAATTTTAATAATTTCGACTCGTTGTTGGCTCGTATATCTTTCCATCATGAAATGGCAAACCTTACTGAAGAGAAATGTCATAAGAGCGTCAAGATATATGGCGTCGTTTGCTGTCCCTGATGCTCTACTTTTGTAGCGTCCCTGTTGAAAAACCCTTTACATATTTTCTGAATTAAACCTCGCCAGCATTGCTTTTGATGGTTCGAAATTAATGCAACCTTCAAGGCCTAGGCTATAGCAAACTCTTAAAACATAATCTACGGTTTCAATTCGGTTCGAAGTCGATTTTTGAGTTTTTTTTTACAATGTTTACGACGGAAAACGCACTCTCGGCTCAAGCGTTGGAGAACGGAAGACTAAGAAGTGCCGAAACTAGTGTTCCTACGTACTTATAAGTGGATTCACCTGCGGAATTCTTACAACCTGAAACTACCGCCCAGAACATTTCTGAAGTTTTAAGAAACGAATGATTGCTTCTCTCTTCTTGTACTTGTTGATCTTTTCGTATTCCTTGTATACAAGATGGTCAGACCAAAACAATTTTTTGGTCGGTATGAGTTATGAATGTATGTATTTAGGTAAGGGTTTTTAAAGTTGGAGGAAAATTCGTAGGTAGACAGGTTGGTATAGTATATTATGGTTATGGTAAAATTTTTTCCAACTAAAAAAAAAGACTATTGGAATATTTTCCAACCAAAAATCCCACCATGAATTTTTTTCCACCATTTTCCCAACCATAGGGATTATTTCCGACCATTTTGGTTGGAAAAACCACCAATCTATGAACACTGATACAGGGTTTGCCTAGCCTTGAAGCATTTGTGTAATCCAATTTCAGAATTTGTGTAGCTTAAAATTACTGCGTGGACTACATTTAGTCCAAAAACTAGCTAACTAAATAAACAATCTCATTAAAAATAAAATAGACTGGGTGCGACCCACACTAATAACTTGCCATTGGTGCCCTCGGAAGTAAGCCGCTTTTGAGAAACTGCAAGCACCTCCGCTTGGAAGATATTGCAAAAGTTTGGGAGCTTTATTGATCCGTTTATGGGTGGCTTAACTAAGATAATACCTGACCCTTCTCCAGCTTCCATTTTGGAACCATCTGTAAAGACCGATACATGATTTACATTTAAGACCCGAATTTTCCTTCCAAGGATCCCTCGTTGGGAAGTCTGTTAGTGCGACTGGGTTATGATCTAAGCAGGGCCGGACAAGCTATACCTGCAAGCGGTGCAAATGCGCAGGGCGCTGAGCCCAATGGGCGCCTTGAGCAAGCATTAAAAACTCCACTACTTTTTAATTTTCACTTCTTTTTTCTTGTCCACGAAGATAAGCCTCTGATGATTGATGTCTTTGAAGAGAATATTCGGCGTGTTATTGCTGACAAACGGCCTCAATTGCAGCAAAAATTGGTCGAAAATTAGGCCTCTTGGCTGGAACTTATTCCAGTCAGTCACGGCTGGTTAAGAACTTCCACCAATAGCTGCAATTGAGGGGCGTTTAAGATGAAACTTGCACAGGGCGCTTATTTAGCTTGGGCCAGCCCTGAATCTAACTCCGGTGAAATATAGTCCATTTTAACATCTCTGTCAATTAAGTTCGTTATGGTTATGTGACCCCAGTGGCCCAGTTTCTAGTTCTACACGCCGTCTCCTTTGTTAATAAATCAAGTGGGGCTAGTGAAAGCAATGTTTCTAGGGCTGCAGTCAGAGTAGTTCTCATGGCACTAGTTATGCCAATACATGCCAATCTCTGAATTTTAGATATAGTTTTAAGATTGACCTTTTCCAAGGCTGGCCTTCACCAAACCAAACATATGTACGTAAGGCTTAGCTTGATAATGGCTCTGTACATTCAATGAATGGTTTTGGGACTGGGACCACATCTTTTTCCGAAAATTCTACTTCAGGGGTAGAAAGTAATTGTAGCTTTCTTTTCTCTCTCTTTGATGTTTTCTTTCCAGTGTAGTTTCCAATAGATAACCAGACCAATATATTTAGCCGTTCCAGTAATATGGAGTGGTGTCCTTTTTATGGTGGGAGGGTTTATATTCGAGATGTTACGCTTCCTCGTAAACAAACCGGTTCTGTTTTAAGTGGATTGACATTTAGTCCGTAGCTACTGACCCATTTACTGAGCTTATCAAGGGTGGTTTGTAGGAGTTCACACAGAGTGGTAACGAATTTACCTGAGACCATTATCACGATGTCATCAACGTACGCTAAAGCCTTGACACCAATTAAATCAAGTTCAACAAAGATCCGATTAACAACCAAAAGAGAAAAAAGAAGAGATAATTCGAATCTATTGCATCGGATTGATGCAATAGAGTCGAATAGCATAATTTTCAACATTCTTTGAGATGGATTGATTTCTCAATCCATGGAGCGCTGTTTTAACAGATTAGTCCTTCATATATGCATGGGTCTGAGAGATAACACTTTTATTTAGTTTGAGGTGAATATGTGTTTCTTTTAGTCTTTCTAAGGTCTTTAAAAGAAAGGAGGATAGACTAATTGGTCTAAAATCTTTCGGAATGAAGATTGCATTTACTTCTCTCCATCTAGATGGAATAAAGGTGATATATATGCATTTCCTGAATATTTCCACCAGAATTGGTACAATCACGTCCTTAGATATTTGGAGCATAATTGGTATTATTCCATCAGGCCCTGCAGACTTGTATCCTGGAAATAAGTCTATGGCCGAGGCTACTTTCCTGCTATCTACCATTTCATTGATAATATTAGAAAGCTCATTTATGGTTGGTCCTCTTTCTACAGGAGATGCATCCAAAAATACATCCTGGGAAATGAGTGAGAGAGAGATAGAGAGTAAGAGACTCAAGAGTTTCAGAACAGGGTTCTAACTTACGGCGGGACCAGTATGATGGACTGCCTTGGACAAATCGATTCATCGCGATAAACCTAGCAAACTCCAAGGAACTGCATGTCTATGCATAAGTGGAGCACTTCGGTCAAAACCGTCCACTGCATTAGACACTCTACTCCATCTGACATCTCTGGATGTTTTCAGCAAACAAATGGCCGCGAGCTCAGCCATTTGCTTCAAAGCTTCTTCACAGTAGATCAACAATGAGATTGACAAGTTCAAAATTTTGACCTAGCCTATTCTTGAAATGGGAAAGAACGGCAAATTAAACGGCCTTGCTTAAAGTTCCTAGCACGCTTGGTTCCTGAGATACATGATGTGACCTGCAACTTTCGCGTGGCTGAATGTTGACCTGCTAACTTCACAGACGCCATTATTTCATTAGCTGAGGCTTTAACGCTTGTTTTTTTTCGAAAGGGCATCTCTTTGTATTTCAAATATTTAAAAAAAAATTATTTGAACTGCAATTCAAACAAACACACATAACGCGTATGATTTGAAGAACCAAGACGATCCGATGGACTAAAACTATGTTTGTTTTGTATTCAATAACTCGTGTTCGTACCTACTTATGAAATTTTTATATCATGAATTTTGTTCTTAATAATAATCTTTTGTTTGATTTAATATTTTAAGTTTTTTTTTGGAAATAAAAAAATATTTTTGATTCAAAAAACGTTTCAATAGCCTTAAGTCCTACAAATTGGCGTTTCGTCTGACTAACTCACTTGAACTCATTAGTGACATATTAGGCTAATTTATCATACACAATTTGTATCAAGTTGAGTTTAGCTTATGTGGATTTTTTGACAAAACTACCACTGATTAGAATTTCATCATTAAGCTAGAAATATTTTGCCCGGGGACAGGCATAGTTTCCATAAGAAGATTTTGATAATACAAATTCTATATATACTACAGAAATAAATCAAGTATATAGGCCTGGCCCCGGGAAAAAATTCCAACTTGATGATCAGAAATTCTAGTCTTGTTGGATATAGTTTACAGTGGTGTGTTTTTTTTTTTCAAAAAATCCGCGTAAGTTAAAATGAACTTAATACAAATGGGATATGGCAAGGTCTTCACTATGTCACTAATGAGTCCAAGTGAGTAAGCCCGACCCCCGACGAAACCAGCGGCGTATACAGCTGCTTCACTCCTTGAGGTGGTCATACCAAGAAAAAATTTCCCAAATCAGCAGGTACTTATAAACTTATTCATAAAAGGCTGGTTGACGATTTAATTTTTTTTTTTCGATTTTTGCCTTTTTTTAGAGTTAAGCTCTGCTGGTCCCAGTAATAAATTTAAATTTTTTTTTTCGATTTTAGAGACAACTTGGGGAAATTTTAGTGAGGTCAAAATTCGTTTTTATTTTTTAAATTGTGCCTTGATTCAGTCTGCCAGAAATGTTAGATAGGGAGTCTTTTTTCTAACATTTTCAATTATCTGTGTCTATCTTCTAAAATTAAAATACATATATAAAATAATAATATATATTAACCAAGCTGACAAAATTATTTTAATCGTTTTTTTTTCGTTTATAAATATAAGTTTTTGAGCAAAAACAAAATTTTATCGTTTATATAATTTAATTTTAATTGAATATTTTTGAAATGAAGAATTTTATAAAGAAGAATTTTAACAGAAAGAACTGAAAATAAAATTAAAGACATATTTTTTGGGAAAAATCAAAATTTTGGAAGCTGAAAACAGCTGGACAACAGTACTTTTTCACTGTAACACTCAAAACAGAGTATATCCAAAAATGTGCCACTGTTAAATTTAAAGCGAAAGATAGACGACCCTTTGTAACACTGTGTTACTGTTGGCATGTCTCCATTCACTGCGATTAGCTCACAATTACATATAATTTTTTTATTTTAGTTTTTCCCAGAAAAGTTTGTAATTTGACTAACTGAACATGAACATAAAATGCGGGTTTTAAGAGATTTAACTTTTCAAATTAATAAGTAAAAAAAATCTTGATTTTATTTATATTTTTTCGATATTTTTCGGGATTATGTCTTTGGTGATTTTTGTAAATTCCAGATTTTTGTGCGTTCGAGGCTTTTGAATTCGAGATTTTTATTTTTTATTTCGAGTTTTTTTTGCATTCGAGATTTTTGTCATTCGAGATTACTTCATGTGTCATGATCTCGTTGGCAACACTACCGAAAGTCAATTTGTTCTCAAGATATTCGAGCCGAAGTACTATTTTCAATAATTTTCACCAATTTGTTTGCATTTAAAATTTTATTTTTTAAGCTAATTTTATTACGTTAATAGGTATGCGTAGAATAAAATTAACCCAAACTCGATAACATAATTTTTTGTTCTCGTGATATTAGGACTAATGAAATTTAAAAGCGTTTTTTTTTCAAATTGCAAGTAAAAAAGCCATTTATTAAATTTCTTTGAAAGTCCTTTCTGCAAGTAAGGTAGTTATTATCTATAAAATAAAATTGATTTGAAGTCTATAAGCAGACGGATGTACGAACGTAAAAATAATAATAAAAATAAGTCCACTATTGTATGACGACTTTCGACTAATGACGCTGGCTGACGTAACAGGGCCTCGAAGGTTTGGGTCCCTGGAGACTGCCAAAACTAATTTTTCAAAACGAAAATAAATGTTTTCCTTATTTTTAAGGAAGTTTATGATCAGTTTGTTTTGGATATTCATTATTATTAAAAACCTACAGTTTTCTTGTTTGTGAACATAAATTTAAATAGGTAATTCATTTTCAAAATAATACTAGATTTTTAATTTATAAACTATCATCCCAATTCCCAATTATTCCCCGGGAGATGTGATCTCCCGAGAGTGAAATTCTCCCATACCGAATTCCCCGGGAGAATAATTTTCCCTTCGAAAGTGGGAATGAGAGTTCTGAATGTTCGAAACAGCTATTTCGCAGTATTTCATATACGTAATTTCCAAATAAATTAACAAGGAGAGAAAAAATTGTAACATTTATTTAAATAAACAAAAAAGATTTCAGTATCGGACTAACAATTTTGTATGAGTACTAATAAAAAGAATTAGCAGAAAACGACAGCAAAATCTTCCGATTGTATACCTCAGTTTGACAAGATTCTTTTTGAGTTACTAATTCTTTTTCAAAAGCTTCAAAAGGACTAGTTATGTGTGCACTTGGACTTGCTTTCGAACGACAATAGGAGCTTTGTGTTATATTTGGCCAAATTACTAAACGCAAGATTTGCAAAGTAATTACAAACAGACAAAGCAAATGCAAGTGAATTACGCAACATAATTTTACTATTTCCATTTGCACAAGAAATGCCAAAAATCCTTCGTGACTTTGAAAAAAACTTTTAAAAATCGTAAAAAATAAGCTATAGTTTCTGGATATAAATAAACCTCTCGTAATTTAGGTTCGAAAAATCCCTATGACCTTGAATTTTGTTCTAAAAAAATTTAAGAAAAATCTTTAGCTGACCAATTACTGAAAATAGCTGACCTTTTACGATCGTGAAGTGGCCTTTCAAATGTAACACTTTTTATTTTTAAACACTTCAAATGAGGTGCTAAATGTCTTTTTATGTGACCTTAAGAGGAACTTAAAAAATTAAAAAAAAATCAAAAAAAAATCAATGGCTGACCAATTACTGCCAAAACTTTTTTACGATTACGCAAACAAAAAGGCAAAGTTAACATAAAATACAATCATATCCATGGTAATGGCAATTGAAAATTTAAGAATTTTAACAAATAACAGTTATTGTAATCCAGAATTTTCTAAAAATTGATCAGTGTCCCTATTAATTAAGGCATGTACTGTTATATAAAACAATCTGTTTCTACACCAACAGTTTAGTTGTTGTTGTGTACTTCTGATAAAATTTTAAAAATTATATAGGACAAGGTATAAATATCCACTTACCAAATTAATACGCTCACATTGTTCAAGATTTCAGTTTAGTTGTTATAACTTACAAATTAAGCCCTGAGTTATTATCGAATCAAGTTTTGTGTAATTATTTTTTGATACAAAAATCAAATTTAATTAACTTTTGGAGAATGATGTTCATTTTTATTGCATTTTGGAGTGCAACACTATTTGCTGCTACATCATCCTACCAAAATAATATGCCAATTAAAAATATGACTATAATTCATGCTTGGAATAATTTAGAATATGGTTTCGATTGCATTGAGGATTACGAATACGCTATACAAAGCAAAAGCTATATAGAAGAAGGATTTAAACGGCCTTATGATACAGATATTGCAATTGACCGTGAGTTTAAAAAAAAATATATTTCTTTGTCTCGATATACAAATTCCACATATTTAAAAATAAATATGAACGACTTACCTACGTACCTACCAACTGAATAGCATTTTGTCATTGAAGTGAATTCGTGTTTTTGAAATTAGTTAAAAAAAAAAATGTACTTGGTTTCTTTTTTATTTAGTTTGTTTTGTTTATCAGCTGTTTTTCATGCAATTAAACAATAATAAAAAATTATTTATACAGAAATTAAATATGTTCTATGTACTTACATATAAATATTGGTACTAACATAAATACCTTAACGCAAATAATTTTGAAAAATTTTGGAATATTTACTCATAATCAATATTATTGGAGTTCGTTAGGAGAACTTGTTTACAAAATTTTAAAAGATTTATGTGAAATTGGGGCTACTTAATTATAGCTAAAAATTGTAAATATCAATACATACATACATAAATATATTTAGGTATATTTCTTAACTTTTAATCTTTGTTTATTTGTTTAAAATTTTAAAAGATCTAGTTTTATTTCTCTCGGCGCAGGATAGTGGGTTTGGACTGCTCAGGTCGGAGGACTAGTGATCAATTCCCAGGCTATGCATCAGCTATGCCCCAAAAAATAGGACACATATGATTGTAAGAACCAGCGTTGCCATCAGTGTAGATTTATTTGCATTAAGGATAATTTCATCCTTCCATAAAAATTATTTTAATTTAAAAGTCTGGTGATTTTGGTAAACATTTTAATGGTAATACTGGTAGGAAGTTGGTATAGGTACGCTCAGGCAGACATACCTGCCTACAGATTCAATCCGATAAAAAGATCTTAAAACAATTGTTTATTTTATAAAAACAAAAACAAACCTATTTGTTAACTTTTACTATTTAACACCTTATTTTTTTTATTTTAGAAAATGGTGAAGTTTCCGTTTTCATGAGTACACCACGAATCGTAAATGGAATTCCTTACACGCTGGCTAAGGTTTCTAAGAAGCAGGGCAAGTATGGACCAATGTTAGAACCTTATCCAAATTTTAAAGCACACTCAGAGCGGGATACACAAAACTGCGAAAGGATCATATCAGTTTTTCGAATTTATGTAAGCCTACATTTTCAAATTTCAACGAAGGAGACTCAAAGATACACATTTTTAACGAAAGATCTCCTGCATTATATTATTTAAATTCGAAAAAAAAGATTTTTTGATTTAATTTTATTTTATTTCTTAACTAGGTTGATCCTTGTAATCGTTTGTGGGCCATTGATACCGGACGTAATTTCTTTGTGAAGCCTACATTAGTTTGTCCACCAAAAATATTGGTATTTAATCTTAGGACAAATAAACTAATTCTAAGATACGAAATACCAAAAGAGCAATATAATGATCTAACTGTCTACAATGGAATAATTGTAGATATTTATGATCCACCACCGAGAGGACAATGCAAACAAGGAAAAACTTATATAACTGATGCCCGAGGATTTTCATTTTTGGTCTTTGATTTGGAACGTCGGGACTCTTGGGTGATTTACAATGATCTATTTAAAATAGATCCTGCTTATTTGAATACAACAATTAATGGGGAAACTTTTACATTCCCAGATGGATTGTACACAAGTACTCCAGATCTAAGTATGTTTAAACGAGTTTTAGAAATAAAAACAGCTAACTCTTTTCTGTTCTTATCTTATTGTCATAGAGAGAGACAAGATATATCTTCATTCTCATTCATCAAGATCAGAGATTGCAGCTAGACTCACAACTGTAAATGATCCACAAATTTGGAAAAATAATCCTTCTGGCAATCAAGATGTGTTCCAAGTTATTGGAATGCGAAAGACACAATGTCCGGTACAAGCTATGGACATCGAAAGGAATACCGTTTACTTTTCTCAATACGAGCCACTTTCGATACAATCCTGGAATCCTGACAAAAGCTATGAACCGTCAAATTTTAAAATTGTTGTGCAAAATAACGAAACGCTTGCATTTGTAGCTTCTATGAAAGTCAGACGCGGTACGCACGGAAAAGAACTTCTCTTGGCTATGTCTAATAACTTACAGGTTTGTGAATATACATCATTTCATTTATAAATATACTTAATTCTTTTAAAAAAATCTTTATTTTTTTCTTTTTAATCAAAACAGCAATTATATACAGGAACGATCAAATTGGAAAATATTAATTATAGATTCATGTGCTGCAAAACGAGTGCTTTGCAATCTGGTTCGGAACCCTGTGGTGGCCTTTAAAGATGAGAGTCACGTTCAAAATATATTAAATTTAACTTAGTGTTTTATGGCAAAATACAGATACTCGTATATAATGTAAATTTTTATTTGAATACTAACTTTCATTATTAAAAAATGTAGACAGATTGGCTTTATTATTATAATCATAAAGGATCACATAGAATCATTTTGATGGCAACAGTTGCTAATACCAATAACTAGTGTTGCCGCAACTTTAAAATAAAATCACCAGGCCAGCCTCAAAGAGTCGCTTAGATTGGTTAAAATTTCGAAACTAAAAAGTAGAAGTCGCCAGGAAAAAGAAGCTTGCAAAAATGTTACCCATAGAAGAGAAAAATAACACAAAACTAAGCAATTTACTATAAGAAAATCAAGTAATTAAAAACAATACAAAAAATTCCGAATAAAAGCAACTATCACAACTTTACTCGTACATAGGATATTAATTATAAAAAAAAGAGGCTATTGGTGCCTTTGGAAGTCATATAGGCCTGATTGATTTTTTTACGAACTTACGACCGAAAAACTAGTCTGTTACTATTTTAATGTTTATGTTAAAGAAGGTATAAACTAACATTAGTATTTATATTATAAGACTGGCATTTTCACTCAATGTAGATTCAGATATCAAAGAATCGAATTTGCAGTGGCGTTAACTATTAGAAGTAAAACAAATTTGTCAAGAACACAGTTTTTTCACACTGTATGTTATAAATTTCTGTTTTACAGCAAATAAGGTTAAGTTAAAGTTTTGTATGGTTATTTTAACAGTGTTTACATGTTGAACTTAACCTTGCCTCATGTTAAAGTAGAACTCTGCCAATTCATTTCAACGTGACACCAGTGTTGAAGCACACACACATTTATAGATGGAAAAAGAACCTCTGTAATTAAATGGTGTCACAATTTTATCTGTCTGTATTTCCGTTGAAGAGATTTTCTTCAAACTTGTAACAAAGTGTTTTGTGATAATTTCCCCAAATACCCTTTCTTTCTATGCCTGGCATAGAATTCCATTATTCATAACCGTATTTTCCCGCAAAAACTCAATCCTAAGAAAATTTCACAAATAACTTTTGAGAGAGGCTACCTTTTGGTGGAAAACCATTATTCAAAAATGGCTTTTAATGGTACCTTCCCGAAGAACCATTTCCTGTTATTGTTTTTATTTTTTTAAAGAGGCTTCTGAAAAATATAAATAGTTGGTATAATGTGTACCAAAATTTAAAAAAAGTTTTGGATTTTTTAAAAAATATTCCAAAATCTATTTTTTGAAAACTAAACACTATGACAACAACTAGGTCGATATTTTGAAACTCTGTAAATAAGAATTTTTATGGAAAGAACTGTGCGAAATTATTACGTCAACACTAGAGGCACAAGTCCGTCCAACTACTCGCTTACTCCGACTATATAGACATAATCGGACGAACAAAGCGTGATGTCAATGCTGCTTTCGTGAGTATGGAGGAAGCCAAGAAGAAGGGTTTAACAGTGAATGAAGGCAAGACCAAATGTATGTTGTCTACAAAAAAGGACACGTCAACCAAACAGTTCGTTCAGAACGTCACTATAGACAGCTATAATTTTGAGGTGGCCAAAGACTTTGTCTACCTAGGCTTCGCTATATAGATTCAAACGAAGAATTACTCTTGCCGATTGCTGTTTCTTTGGGCTAAAAAAGCAACTGAGAAGCAAAGCCCTCTCTCGTGGAACTAAAGGGGTGTAGAAATAAAGGGGGAATGAAAAAACGAAAGCACGTATGAAAATTTTAAGGCTTTTTCTGGTTGAACTTTGACGTCTATGATTTGACAAACGAGTAGAGGTGGGGGATGCTTATAAATTAATTTTTATTAGTGTCTATTTTCCAATAAATTAACCTCATAATTTTTAAACGTCAAAAAAACGAATGGACTTTTGTTGTTGTGTGTAATTACGAAGGTACGTACCTGTCAAATAGACAAAAAACGAAACGTACGAAAACACGAATCGTGTAATCAAGCCCTATGAATTTTTTTAAATAATTTTTAAAGGTCTTGTCGCAAAAATAGCCAGGAATGTTGGAGGTGCCCCGTCGTCAGAGGGTTTTGACCCTACTCTACCTACCTTCGAATTAGGGCTGGCCACGATACCAAACCAAACGATACTTTTGTAAGTATCGTCTCGCGGTATCGTAAAAACCGAAAAATTTTAGTATCGTCTCGGTATCCGTATCGGTTTTGTATAACTCAGTCTTGTTTGGTCTCGTTATAGCAAAGTCTCGTCTCGTCTCGGTATCGGTATCGGTCTCGTTCAGTTTCGATCTGGTCTCAGTCACAAACAAAAATAAAATGCACGACTTGGTTACATGTTTTTAATCTTGTAGTTGAACCCGTTTGGAATTTTTAAGTAAACAATGCTGTTACAAAATCTTTTTAGCCATTTCTGAGGACCCAAGATATAACAAAAAAATATGAGAGGCAGAGGCAATTGGTGGATTTCATTATAGTCACTTCATACTGCTAAAAAGAACCAAGTCTGAAAACTTCATCCAAATGGCGTGGAAGTGGGTGGTTCTAATATAAATAATTGTTTAAACCTTCTACTTAGTTAAGTGAAAAAACTGTGAAAATATCACACCGATACCAAAAGCCGTTTCCGAAAAACCAAAAAGCCAAGAACTCAGATACGTGTCTTCTTCTTAATACGACAGAATAGTATCGGTTACGGATATTGGCTGAACGGATAAAGTTATTTTATTTTTTAAATGTTACCTAAATAAAATTTAATAATATTGCTTATCAAAATAATTTTTTTTTTAATTTTTAAAAATGTTTCAAAATTTGTTATGCTTATTCAATATCTCATAAGCGGGTTGACAACTTTTGATTTGAAATTTTATTTTTATTTGACCATGCATAAATCCTAACTTAAGATTTTCATATACCAAATTTTTCCTTAAAAATATTTTAAGAATTTGATAAAGGGTTTTTCAAAAGGGACGTTACAAAAGTAGAGCGACAGGGACAGCAAACGACGCCATATTTCTTCCCGCTTTCTCTTCAGTCAGGGTTCCCATTTCATGATAAGAAGATATACGAGCCAACAACGAGTCGAAATTATTAAAATTCACTACCGAAATTCTAGTCAGTGGCCTCAACGTTAAGAGCGCTACGTCCAATTTATGGTCGTCATAATCGTCCTAGCAGATCAACAATTGAGCGTCTAGTGGAAAAATTTAAATCCACAGGCATAGTACAAAATGTTCCCGTGCCAGTGAGACAAAGAAGTGCCCGTAGTGTCGAGAATATTGCTGCCGCCGAGGCTTCAGTTGCAGAAAGCCCAAATGTGTCTCTCACACATCGTTCTCAAGCGTAGGGCATCTCTGTGACGTCGTTGTGGCGAATTTTGCGAAAATATCTTGGCCTACATCCTTACAAGATTAAATTGACGCAAGATCTAAAGCCGCTTGACCACCAGAAGCTTAGTATGTTCGTGAATTGAACTGAGCAACAACTTGAAAATGATTCGGATTTTCATCGAAAAATCATCTTCAGCGATGAGGCTCATTTCTGGATGAATGGCTTCGTCAATTAACAAAATATGCGGTATTGGTCAGGCAGCAATCCACACGTACTCCATGAGTCATCATTCCACCCGAAAAAATTACGGTTTGGTGTGGTTTATGGGCCGGTGGCATCATTGTCATTGGGCCGTACTTCTTCCGTGAAGATCAAGTTGCGTGGCCGCCTCGGTCGTGCGATTTGACACCGTTAGACTATTTCCAGTGGGGCTACGTCAAGTCTATGGACTATGCCAACAAGCCAGCGATGATTGATGAACTTTGTACGAATATCGAACGTGAAATTGCAGCAGTATCGGCCGATTTATGCTTGAAAACCGTCAAAAATTGGGTTCAGCGTCTGGACTTCTGCAAGCGTGTCCGTGGTGGCCATGCAAAAGAAATCGAGTTCCAGACATAATGGCATCGAACGTACTTTCACAGGAATAAAGAATTTCATTGATATTCAAAACCGTTTTTGTTTTATTTAAAAAAACTTTTGTAGCGCTCTTATTGCAAAACCCGATATATATGCAAGTAAGAAGAAATTATTTTGTTTAAACTTCTCGGGCAATTTAAATTTTCTTTTTCCATACAATCATTACATGATCAAGAATTTTATACTTTTAAACATTTTTCTTTCATAATTTCCATTTCTTAATACAAAATTTTCTTTTGAACATAACAGCAAGTGCGTACGATCCAGGCGTGCATTTTGTTTCTGGAAGTGGAAACGCTGACTGGAGGTAACTTCACAAGACCGTGTTCACATTGGACTGAAAAACTGGATTTTGTTTGACGTTTCAGTATTTACATCTTCCTTTACTGAAGAAGTGGGAGCGAGATGAGAATACCGAAACGTCAAAAAAAAAATCCAGTTTTTCAATCCAATGTGAACACCGTCCAACAACCAATAAAAAATAGACGTGAAAAAGATCCCTCTCTTGATGTTAATTCGAAAATAAAAATGCGGCCCTGTTCATCCTCAGCTCATAGTCAGCGTGATAAACATGAAAATGATTAACGACTACGGCTGGTATAATATTGAAGGGATTTCTTCAACAAAGTTAAATAAATAAGGCATTTTCTTGATCCTTTATCTCTTTTGTTGAATTTTCTATGAAAATGTTACTGGCAGGTAAATAAAGAAGAAAAATACAAACAGATGTTGTAGAAGTGTAATGTAAAAGGTCCTAGTTTAGTTTGTTTACAACCATGATAGTGAAAAGATAACAATCGTTCGTTAAAAAAATGTTCTATTTCAAAACTATTGTTTTTCTTCTGATTATTAGAGTTAACATAGCTTCTTTAAATAAATTGCAAACTAGAAATCTCTTTGTGTTACATGAATGGAAAGAAATGGAATTTAGATTCCCATCAGAAGTTGATCGTGAATTTTCTATTAAAAATGGACTCTATGTGAAAGATGTTGGAATTCCAATTGATTTTGCTTTCGAATATAAAGGTTCATAATTATGATTAGGCATGACAGTTTATTAAAATAGTTTTTCTTTGTTTTTTCTTAAGAAAAAAATTCCACCAATCGAATATTTGTGACTGTGCCTCGACTAACTTTTGGAGTTCCATATTCATTGGGGACAGTTGTTGATTACAATAATGGCAGTAAAAAACATTCTCATCTTTTTCCATATCCTGATTACAAAACGCATGCAAGTCATGGTGCTGATTGTAATGGAATTACATCGGCCATAAGAATATTTGTAAGTGGGAAAAATTTATAAATATTCATTTTCCATAAATTTCGAAAAACTATGATTTTACGATTTAAAGGTTCTTCCAAACCAAGTAGGTGAAACAATTTGTTGTTATATTAAGCATTGTGTGTCTGTCATATTTTGTATCGATCGAAATGATTGGCCTTGGTTTGAAAGAGCCTTAAGACCTGGACAAATAAGGTGCAAACGCAGGAAATCCATTTACGCCTCATTGTTATTCCTTTTTTCATTTTACAGATCGATGAATGCAAACGCCTTTGGATCATAGATTCTGGTCAAATTGCATCGATACAATTCTGTTCCCCTCAGATATTTGCATACGACCTAGAAACCGACA
Organism: Dasysyrphus albostriatus; assembly: GCA_946251815.1. Taxonomy (NCBI): domain Eukaryota; kingdom Metazoa; phylum Arthropoda; class Insecta; order Diptera; family Syrphidae; genus Dasysyrphus; species Dasysyrphus albostriatus. The sequence goes on from OX276335.1 coordinate 14,837,537, forward strand.
GACTTATTCAACGTTATGTAATTCCTCGAAATCAATATATTCCTGGAATCTCAGTATTCACATCTCTAATAGCTGATTGTTCTGATCTAGTTTCTAAAGTCTGTAAGTATACAAAGCTTTACATCGCAGATTCCTGGGGTTTTGGATTGATCGTTTTTGATTCAGCCAATAAAGTAAGCTGGAGGATAGAAAATCCCATGATGCGACCGGAAAATAGCCTACAAAGAAATGGTATTTTTACGATAAGTTTATCCCCAAGGAATGAAAAAGGTAACCAAACGCCACCAACCAATACCTACATTCACATGTACATTCTAATCATTGAGATTTTACTATAAAAAAAAAACTTTTTCCAGAAAGACATCTTTACTTTCACACTCTTGGAAGTAGAAATGAAATATTTGTCTCACTTCAAGTTATTAACGATCGCTCCCGATGGATTAATACGAGTAAGTCTCAGAATAGTTTTCATGATTTCAAAATTCTCGGAAACAGAGGAGTTCAATGTGAATCAGAAGCAATGGATGGCTTAGGAAATATGTACTGCAGTGTTCTTAGCTTAAATGCTTTGATCAGTTGGAATAGCAAAACTAAATACAATTCTGATAATTTAAAAATACACGCATACAATCCAGAGCAGATTAAATTCGTGACTGGAATGAAAGTCGTGAAGAATTCTTTTGGAGAAGATGAACTGTGGATTTTGAGTAATGAACCAAAGGTTTGTATAAGAAAATAAAAAATATTTTATTTTAGATAACTATTTTATTTACTTAGCTTTTCTCTGGTGGGGATTTGGAAAAAGACGAGATCAAATTCAGATTAATTGGTTGCCGGATAAGTGACTTTTTGAGTGGAAGAAAATGTACAGTAGGTATGCTTAATCGTAGTTCAATTTAATAACAAACGGAATTGAATTTACAACCAAAAATGGGTTAAAATATTACTGCTGCATTCATTAAAGTTGTTCAAGAGATTTTTTGTTAAAAAATATTCTGTACGTACTAAAATAAATGTAAAAAATGTTATACCTTCACATATTGGCCAGTAACTAATAAGTAAGTTGTTTAATAAGAATAAAAGTCTAACTCAATTCATTTCACTTTTGCACACAAAGTTTTTTCTTTGTTCACTACACTACTCAATCCTCCAATCGCCACCTCCAAAGGAAAACGCCTAATGTCATATCGCACTAATAATTTTTATAATTTGGTTTTTTTAAAATTAACGGTTCATAAATTACAGCAGTAGTAGACTCATTCACACAAAGACGTCGCCACAAACTGCAAGAAATTAAAAGTAGGTACTAGATTACACAAATGTCATCGTAAGCTGTCAACTTGATAAACGTCAATTGTACCTTCTGTCAGCCATCGTCATCATCATACGTAGTTTCTTGAATTTGTTTTGAAATGTTTTTGCATTCCTATAATTATTCCCTAATATTAATTGAATAAAAACCATCTATATCAAGTTAAAGTATTATAATTTTATTAAATAAACTGCATTTAAAACAAAAAACACAATGACTAATCTAATGCGATGGCTTATGTATGCCGGTATATTTGCCGTGCCATATTTATGTATTGTTTCGGGTCAAATCCAAACAGCAACAACTGAAAAATATTTATTCGAGATACAAATTCTTCCAATTATTTTAGTGATATTATTCGGGGTGAGTGTAAATGAGTGTAAACTATCGAAAATTCTTGTTGCAATAATCATAAATTTGCTTAAAAATCTTTACAGGTATATGCGGCAACTACCGTCATTTACAGAACTTTAACATTCAACGATTGTCCTGAGGCTTCTAAAGAATTACATCTAGAAATCGAAGAAGCTCGCAGAGATTTAATTTCGAAAGGATTTAAATTCCGGGATTAAACCATTCGTATTTGGTTTTATAATTACATTTTAATAAAAACCAAAATGAAAATCAATATTATTGTGTGTTCGCATAGTAATTGTGGTCTGGTGTTTCATATATGGTTTATTTAACTAAAGTGGTTGTTTGACTTATGACGTGATGGGTGATAACTGCCCGGCTAGCTCAGTCGGTAGAGCATGAGACTCTTAATCTCAGGGTCGTGGGTTCGAGCCCCACGTTGGGCGAGTAACTTTTTTTTCCTTAAGAAAAGGTAAGAATAGGTAGTAATAGGTACAATTCTGCCTGTTGTTTATTTATTTTATTTTATATTTTCTTAAGCTACATAATGCATAGCAAGTAGTCCAACTTTCTTTATTAATTCAGAGATCTACCTACGAAAATCTATTTTTTAACATCTACTTCAATGTAAGGTATTTACAAATATTATTGCAAAATCCAAATATAAAACTGGCTTTAACGAGAAAAGTTAGAAATTATTTGAAGAACAAAAAAGTTCATCTGCTTTGTTGGAGCAACAAAAAATAATTAAATAAAAAGTTCGAATGAAACTGCTCCAAAATCTGTTTTGACGGTTGGGATCACAATCATCAGTTAGATTAGAAATAGGTTTGACAGGCATTTTTCAATATTTACACATTTATAAACTAGGGGTAGGTAAATCATGAATTAGTAAAGTCTTACTCATTTCTAAACCAAAAAAAAAGAAGTGAATGTAAAAAAAAAAATACTGTTTGCTTCAGTTTTAAGCAAAATTAAATTGCATTAACATTATGGTGATACTTGAATTCATCAGACAGAATAATTATATTATCCCAATGAAATCACTTTTTCACACTTTTCTTTCTAAATCATCGTATTGGTATTAATTGTGTTGATTTAATTATTGCTATAAAATAATGACCGTTTTGTTTAATATATTTCTGTATTGATCTTTGACATACAATTTCACCATTAAAATAAAATAAACGAAAGTTTGCATCGGTTTTAGAAGAATTTATCTTAAAGTAAAGGTGGCAAAAGTAGGTACAGTTATAGCTACTTACCTGTTATCTATGTCCTACACAGAAATATGACGTGTTGAAAACTTGGGGGATTTAATAAAACCCGAATCTATTTAATAAACTTATAAGGTAACTTAATTTTTCGGATATCTTGTGAACATTATTTAAAATAATTCTACCATTTAGACTACCAGCCGACAGCAAATTTTGAGAGTGTATGTATTAACAAATTCTGGGTATGACGTCTTAAAGGTGCATGTATCGTGATATGAAATACCACAATCTGGCAAGTTTTATTTTCAATCACTTGGAGCGGTGGCAGGTTAAAACCCCCTTAGTTTCCTATCCACGTGTTAGGGCCATAAACACTTCAATTCACTTTTAAAAATGGAAACAATGCTCTGTCATTTTTCCAAAGCTTAAGGACTTTTACAGATATTGATAATAGGATCAAAAGAAGCCATGATTTTAGCTTTAAAGCAAACCTCATGTGACATTTTTTGGAGACTTTACTTTGTTGATTTCTTTTTCTTCAAATCTAGAAAAAAGGGATGTAAGGTTTGTTCGTTGAGCCCTGAAGTCACCCTGGGATCGCCCTTATGTTTATTTCGAAAAACCTGAACTGTGTTTTTGAAACCTTGGGTCGCCCTGAACTCACTCTGAAGTAAATAGAACTAGGTTTTTTGCTGAGGTGAGTTGAGGTAAAGAATAAACTGTTAAAGTGCCAGGAACTCTTAAGCATTCTTTTGTTGCAGATTCACGTGCTGCAGGAAGTTTTCTTGTTTTTGAAATAGAAATTCAAGAATATCTTGAGTTCTATTCATCCGACCGTCAAGGTGTCCATGCTGAGGAAAAATGAAAGAGCATCATATAGAATATTTTCTAAATAAATCAAAGTGGTTATAATCCTGACAATTAAATAAAGGAACTGGTCTTTTTTAACCCCTCACCCCTCCCAAGGGCTGAAAAAGAAACCTACCAGACTTTGATATTTAATATTTCGATACATGCAGCTAAAAAAATCCCAAAATTTGCTGTTGGCTCTTAGACTAATTGATTCAATGGTTATTTCTTCTATTGATAAACAATAGTATAGTTTTTGTTATAAAAGGGTTAACAATACACAAAGGAGCTTCAAGCTTAAATTCCAGACAAATTAGTTCTGAAATTCTTAATATTGGTATCGGCGTAAGTAGGTATAATGTGGTCCTAAAGTTGTTGCAAAAAGACGTTTTGATTTCTAATAGGAATATAAACAGAGTTTTAAAAACCCAAACGAAATAAATTTCTGATTTCTTGAATTTTTTACCAAGTCCTGTTCAGTCGGTAGTGTTGGCTGATATTGGTTGGCAAAATTGAGAAATCTTTAAATTTTTCGATTTTTAAGAAATATTTTGAATTCATCCATTTCGATGGGAAATCTTATTTCGTACAAGAAAGTAAAAGACAGTTAAGTAGGTAATTAAACTGCTAATAACAATAAAATGCACGACTGGGTTCCACGTACTTGCTCTTATTTTCAAGATGCTGAGAGCTTAAGAATATTATATTATGTAAGGACATGGAAATAATGAGAGAAAAATTTTTTAAAGTATAAAATACGATCTTGAAAATAGCTAAAACAACTTCTTTGAGACTTTTAGGTAAAAAAAACTTTCAAAAAAAAAAATATTAATATTTTTTTTAGAATCCAACAAAAAATATTTATAAAAAAAGTTATTGAAATCAAAAAAACCAATTTGAAGAGAATCGAAAATAAAAAAACGGTTCCTTGGAACGTATCTTAAATAACCATTTATTGAAAAATTGTTACCCACCCAATACCAAAAGAAATTTATTTTTTTTTTTAAGAAAAGTAGTGGAGCCGTTTTGTAGAAAAATAAAATTTTATAAAACTGCTTAAAACCGTTTTTTTAGATCTAAAAAAAATTAAATAAAAATGGGTTTGCAAAATCACCAAAAACCAGTATTTACCAAGTTTTAAGTATATCGATCCAGCTGTTTAGGCTGTAGCTGAACAGACACCAAAAAGACAAGCAAATAATATTCTAATCTAATGCATGATTCAAATGGATCTTCGACGTTGGAACCAAAATTTCGATTGTTTCAATTTGAATTTCATGTTGAATTTTTTTCTGAAGGAATCGGACAAGCGTGATATTAAGCAGTTTTTGCAATTCAATTTGTTTTAATTTATTTCGACCTCGACCAGAAAATATTAAAAATATCGGATACTTTTTTTATTTTTTACCTTCTTTTAGACCTTGTCTAGTCAAAAGTTTTTCTATTTTTAATATTACAGTGGTGGTCGAATATGACGAATGACATAATGTCCAAGGTCCATTCTTTACATCGAAATTACGATCTATTGAATACGTTTTATCATAAAAGAAGTAACTATTCTTTTGTGGTAGAATTTTTCAATATTACCCAGTTTTATTCTCAAATCCGTGGCAAAAATAAACAGCACTTTGTTTAATTTTTTGAACAAAAAAAAAAAAAAACTTTAAGAAAAAAGTGGACTTAAACTGGTTTTCCCCTGGACCTTTCAATTTCATATTTCTAAATATTTTGAAAATTTGTTTTTAAATATTCATTACTTGTTTCCATAACCCATCATACCATTGTCCATAGTTGCAAACTTATTGACACTTTCAGTACTTAACCAAAAATCGTAAATATTAAAAGTAAGTATTCGCCACAGTACACAATACATTTTGGGTTATAATATAATTCCGCAAGCTGTTAAAATTAAAAGTGTCTATAATTTAAAATGGCAATTCGAGAGCTCCTTTAATACCACGAAAAGAAAATAAAAAATATTGAAATTTGATAAGTAAACGGGCTTCTGGATCTTGATCCACCTTTTTTTATCAATTATGATACATAGATACCTACGCCCATTTGAATAAAAATTGAAACGCTAATGATATATTATACCTCTATTATACATATGAATACTGTGAGTATTTGCTAAATTGCTACCGACTTACCATACATTATTTAATGATCCATATCTCTCTATTCCGTTTTACCTTTTCCCTTTTTAATATCAAAAATCAGGTTATAAAGGGTTTTTCAACAGGGACGCTACAAAAGTAGAGCGACAGGGACAGCAAACGACGCCATATTTCTTGCCGCTCTTTTGACATTTCTCTTCAGTAAGGTTTGCCATTTCATGATGGAAAGATATACGAGCCAATAACGAGTCGGAATTATTAAAATTTATTACCGAAATTCGGAGTCAGTGGCCTCAACGTTAAGAGCGCTACGTCCAATTTATGGTCGGCATAATCGTCCTAGCAGATCAACAACAATTGAGCGTCTAGTGGACAAATTTGAATCCAGAGGCACAGCACAAAATGTTCCTGTGCCAGTGAGACAAAGAAGTGCCCGTAGTGTCGAGAATATTGCTACCGCTGAAGCTTCAGTTGCAGAAAGCCCAAATGTGTCTCTCACACGTCGTTCTCAAGCGTTGGGCATCTCTGTGACGTCGTTGTGGTGAATTTTGTGAAAAGATCTTAGCCTACATCCCTACAAGATTAAATTGACGCAAGAACTGAAGCCGCTTGACCACCAGAAGCGTCGTATGTTCTTGAATTGAGCTGAGAAAAAACTTAATATAACCGAATATTTTAGCCCCAATTGGATGATATGGACTTGGAGGACATGTGGTTCCAACAGGACGGCGCCACAAGCCACACAGCGAATGTCACAATCAATTTATTGGAAACCAAGTTTGGAGAACGTGTTATCTCACGATATAGTCCAGTCGCTTGGCCTTCTCGGTCTTGCGATTTGACGCCGTTAGACTATTTCCTGTGGGGCTACGTCAAGTCAATGGTCTATGCCAACAAGCCAGCGACGATTGATGAATTTTGTACAAATATCGAACGTGAAATTGCAGCAGTATCGGCCGATTTATGGTTGAAAACCGTCGAAATTTGGGTTCAACGTCTGGACTTCTGCAAGCGTGCCCGTGGTGGCCATGCAAAAGAAATCGACTTCCATACATAATGGCATCGAACGTTCTTTCACAGAAATAAGGAATTTCATTGATATCCAAAACCGTTTTTTTTATTAAAAAAAACTTTTTTAGCACTCTTATTGAAAAACCCGATACTAACAACTACAAAAATTATTTTGACAGAAAACAATAATTACTCTTATATTTACAATTTAAAAAAAAAGCTTAATCGTGAATCATTTGTAACTATATAAAAATGTATCATTTAAATGTATCAGTTAATTTTAATCATGGTAGATTCAAACACCATAGACATCACATATATTATTATGTGAGTAATGACCTTGAAAATCGAAATTGAGACAAAGTGTGAGAAATATTTGTGGTTTAGGATTTTAATTCTAGCTAAAAATATAGCTATACCAATTTGTACAATTCTCTATTTGCGATATATTTAAGGTATGTAAGGTATTTGTATTTGGATGAGTATCTACTATAAAGCATTCGTAAACAATCCAACTCCAGATTTTGTCAAAGTCTGAAAGAATGAATACAATGGCTGCATAAAATTTCTTCTTACTATACTCCTTATAGACACAAAGCATAAACAGTTTAAACACAATTGTTGTTCTTATTAACTTGAGACTCTTAAGGATTCCTTGGGTGAAATGTAAGAATGATATAAGCAACTTGACCACTGTAAGAACAAAACAAGCAGACATGTGCAACCACGCCGTGAAGTTTATTTCATTTTTGAATTCACCAACCTTTTGACCTTGACAAACAACATAATAGAATTATCTGGCTGTTAATCTAAATCTTTGTTGTGGTTCGATAAAAAAACAAACGAAAAGTAAAAAAAAATTTCAACATATATATAGTTAAGTCCACTAATGGGTTCCACGAACTAGTTCTTAGTTCAAAAGAGTGGACATAAGGTTTTAAAAAAATTTTCACCGGTACTGTTAAAAAGTGAATCAGTTTTCGTTTCATAATCTGTGTTTTAAGCTGTTGGTTAAAATTTCTTGGGATTCAAAACCTCTAGGCCACTGATAGGCCAGTCGGCAGAGGAAAAAGACTTACTACATTTTTTTCTACGATGATGTATTACGGTTCAAAAATTATTGTTCTCTAAAGTCGGAATTTTTACGCTACGCCAATAGAACAGAGAGTTGGTGAACGTTCTGCTCCAAATATTTCGAACATACTATTTGTATGAGTGCAAACTAAACGGTAGACACCTGGCAATAATACCGTCACCCTTTGACCACAATACTGCACTAACAATAATACAAACATTTGCGAAATAACCACCTTTAAGTTTGGGAGCCTACAATTTCGCTAGGCCTGGCCACGTTAGCAAACCAAACGATACTTTTGTAAGTATCGTTTTGGTATCGTCAAAATCGATAAATTTCAATATCGTCTCGGTATAGGTCTCGGTCTCTTCTGGTTTCGGTCTGATTTGAGTAGAAAACCAAAATAAAATGCAGGACTTGGTTACATGTTCTTGATGTAGTAGTTAAACTCGCTTTGTATATTTAAGTTCAAGAGAAAAATCATTATTAGAAAAGACATTTTTTTAACTGAAGTTTTTTTTTGTGGGCTTTTTTAAAGTCTTGTTTCACAATGTCTAAGTTAAGTTCCGATAAAAAATTCAACAGAAAATCTTGACGTGGGCTCATAAATTCACAGGAAAACAATGCACACAAATATTTTAGGGATTTCACTAAAGTCACCTCCTCATTTAATAGAACAAAGTCTGAAAATTTCATCCAAATCGTTGGTTTCAGAGAAAGCCATCATAATTCAAAATGTAATTAAAATTATTGCCTAAAACTTCTCCTTGCTAAAGATAAAAGCTCTGAAAATTTCATCTAAATCATTAGAGCCTTTTCTGAGAAACCAGTTACAAAAATTGTTTGTTTGCAATAAATTAATAATAATATTCAAAGTACCGGTAAGTTTCGGTCCAAGAAATACGGTATAGTTTGGTATCGTCTCGGTATCGTTTCGGTTCCCGATACCGATACCGAGACTTTTCTGGTATCTTGGCCAGCCCTAAATTTCGCATATTTAATACTAAAGCAGATCACAGTACTGTCAAAAAAAAATTAATGTTTTTTTTTAGATCAGGCATATCAGAGAGAGCATAAACAGTATGTTTCTTTTTTCAATGGGAGTTAGCTCAGAATTTGCTCAATTCAATTCAACATAAGTAATTGTTTGTTGAAATTAAAAAATAACAAAACAAGACTTAACTCCGGATCTGTTTGTTGTTCAAATTCGTCCAAATGCCTTCATTTCAACTTTATATGTAGTAAAGTACTTTTAATGTTTGATTAAAAATTAAAAAAAGAGTACCTATTCAAAACCAAAACAAGTGACGTAAATTGTTTTACTAAATAAGTTTGAATATAACAAAACAATTTTTTTAAATCTTAAATTAAAAAAACTATTTTTTCAGTAATATTTACAGTAAAAACTTTATTTAAAAAGCTAAAGGGATGACTGTAGTGTTAAATTTAATTCAAAAATTAAGAGGGCCTATTGTAGTTTTAACTCTTCATTTGAAAAAGTGCTAAAAGAACGGCATTATGGCATTTCGGTAAATCTTTTGTTACTTTTCAAATTTTGAATGCATGACTTGCATCGGTTTGCTAGTTATTTATAGACTTTTATTGCATTAATATTTCTTTAAATTTCCAAATTGATTCACCGAACCGATTTTCTTAACCAAATTTTTAAAGTCTTACAAAGCAGTACCAAAGGAAGAAATTGCGTTGTTCTTATTCATTGCGTAGTCATCATCAAAATTAATTTAAAAGAAAGATTTTGTTGGACTTTTTTCATGCGAAGCAGTGGTTAGATACTTTTTTGACTTAAAATGAAATAAAAAGTAGGTAGGTAGGTACCTACATTTTTCAAAAAAGGACAATGATACCAAAATAACGTTTTTGGTCTTACAATCAGCCATTATCAATGAAATAAAACCCCGAATTTCTTTCAAACACGAAACACAGACTTGCAAATAGAAATTAAATGTAAAGGAATATGATCAGCAGAAAATATGAAACTTTTTAGCGTTTGTCATCATGTCATGATGTGTCACTTGCTTTTGTTTGTTCCTCTTTAATTTGAACGGAAAAAGCTCTAACTCAACAAAAGATACATTTTCATCTCAAAAAAAAAAAAATCATATAGATCACTCACACTCTCAATCATCCAATACAATAACTTGAATCTAACATTTAACAATAACAAAAATTGTAGCTCTCGCTCAGCCAAGCTAGTATTATATGTCGTTCTATAGTATCTATAGTAAAGTGTTAAGCTTATTACAACAATAATTGTGTTTTGTTAGGAAAATTTATATTAGGATCACTCTCAGGTCGACTGTTATGGTTGCTGATTGCTTACAAAAAATAAAGAATATCTTTTTCCTTTCAAAAAGGTAGTAACCAGATTAAAAAAAGACAATAAATAAGGTACCTACTTCAAAAAAAATAAAATGCACGACTGGATCGCACTTACTTGCTGTTACGTTCAAGTTGCTTGGAACTATAGAACAAATAAAATAAAATGCAGTACTTGCTCTTTGTTCAAGACGCTGAGGGCTTATGAAAATTTTATGTAAGGACATAGAAATTGTGAAAGAAAAATGGTCAAGGCCATGAAAAACAATATTTAAATTAGCTACAACAATTTCTTTGAAAGTTTGCGATGAAAAAAGAACTTCATCTCAATTATTAATAGAATATGATTGTATTAAAAAAAAAATTAAAATCGTTGAAGCGGTTTTTGAAAAAAAAAATATTTTTATAAATGGGATTCTTAAAACATTTTTAAAAAAAGCTTTTTGTATGCAAATCTTAAGTAGGTATATATTTATTTATTTGTAAGTAAAAATAAAATTAATAAAAAAAATGTCAACCTTTTTTTGAGATATCGAATTTTCAAACAAAAAATTGAGAATATTTTAAAAATTCAAAAATATACAATATTTGTTAACCTTACTTGAAATTTGCTCATAAGAAAATTAGTCTTAATCGGTTCAGTCGATAATAGGAAAATTCAAAATTAAAAACAAGCTTTTTTTGAGGGGTAGGTGCTATTAATATCGGGTTGTTCAATAAGAGCGCTACAAAAGTTTTTTTAAATAAAACAAAAACGGTTTTGGATATCAATGAAATTCTTTATTATTGTGAAAGTACTTTATGTATGGAACTCGATTTCTTTTGCATGGCCACCACGGGCACGCTTGAGAAGTCCAGGCGCTGAATCTAATTTTCGACGGTTTTCAAGCATAAATCGGCCGATACTGCTGGGAAATAGTCTAACGGCGTCAAATCACACGACCAAGGCGGCCAAGCGACTCGACCATTTCGTAAGATAACACGTTCTCCAAACCTTTTTTCCAATAAATTGATTCTGACATTTGCTGTGTGGCTTGTGGCGCCGTCCTGTTGGAACCACATGTCCTCCAAGTCCATATCATCCAATTGAGGCCAAAAATATTCGGTTATCATTGAAGGGTAGCGATCCCCATTCACAGTAACGTGCCGGTCTTGAGCATCACGGAATAAGTACGGCCCAATGACACCGCCGGCCCATAAACCACACCAAACCGTAATTTTTTCGGGATGCAATGATGACTCATGGAGTACGTGTGGATTGCTGCCTGACCAATACCGCATATTTTGTTTATTGACGAAGCCATTCAGCCAGAAATGAGCCTCATTGCTGAAGATGATTTTTCGATGAAAATCCGAATCATTTTCAAGTTGTTGCTCAGCCCAATTCACGAACATACGATGCTTCTGGTGGTCAAGCGGCTTCAGTTCTTGCGTCAATTTAATCTAATAAGGATGTAGGCCAAGATCTTTTCGCAAAATTCGCCACAACGACGTCACAGAGATGCCCAACGCTTGAGAACGACGTGTGAGAGACACATTTGAGCTTTCTGCAACTGGAGCCTCAACGGCAGCAATATTCTCGCCACTAGGCGCGTTTCTTTGTTTCACTGGCACGGAAACATTTTGTACTGTGCCTATGAATTCAAATTTTCTACTAGACGCTCAATTGCTGATCTGCTAGGACGATTATGACAACCATAAATTGGACGTAGCGCTCTTAACCTTGAGGCCACTGACTCTGAATTTCGGTAATAAATTTTAATAATTTCGACTCGTTATTGGCTCGTATATCTTTCCATCATGAAATGGCAAACCTTACTGGAGAGAAATGTCAAAATCGTTTGTTGTCCCTTTCGCTCTACTTTTGTAGCGTCCTGTTTGAAAAACCTTTTAGATCTAGGGGTTTTAAATTGAGTATAGCTTCCAGACCCGCTGTGGGAGTGGACCTCATTGCCCCAGTGATACCAATACATGCCATTTTTTGTACCTTGGTGATGATTTAAAGGTTGGTAACTTTGTTCAGTGCTTTCTAGGACTAGACAACGTCAGTTCATGTCGAACTATGGACGCGTACATCCGCTTGATAATTTTTGGGATTGGACCGCAAGTGTGTCAAAAATTCTGTTGCAGGAATAGAATGCAAACATGGCTTTCTTCGTTCTATATTTAATGTTGTATGGAAGGTACCGTTATTTTTTCAAAAAAATAAAATTCGTTTCAATTCAATTAGAGGCCACTTATAGCTATTTTTGAAACTTATCATTGAAAATGTTAATGATTGATTTTAAGACGTTTAGGAAGTAAAATTATTTCTTATTTTGATGGGCACATAAAATCAAAGACAATAATATTTCTAGGCAGAAACAAATTTCAAATAGGTCAAACTTTCCCAATAAAAAGAATTTTCTTATTTCAGTGACTGAATTACCTTATGATCATTAAAATATCAAAAGTTATTTCATGTGGAAAGTTGGGCCTATTTGATTTTTTTTGTAAAGGGTGATTTTTTAGCTGGTTTGGTTTTGGCAACACTGGTTTTGACAGCTGACGTGTGTTTAGTACCTTGTGTCACTGTCAAACAGCTTCAGTTTGGTTTGCAATTTAATCATGGATCGTCTTACAAATGAACAACGCTTGCAAATTATTGAATTTTACTATCAAAATTCGTGCTCGGTTCGAAATGTTCATCGCGCGCTGCTTCCATTTTATGGTCGGCATTCTCGACCTTCTGAGCAGTCTATTCGGAAGATTGTGACCAAATTTCGCACCAAATTTACTTTGTTGGACATTAAACCACCAACACGTTTACGTACTGTGCGTAGTGAAGAAAATATTGCGGCCGTATCAGCTAGTGTGACAGAAGACCGCGAAATGTCGATTCGGCGCCGTTCCCAGCAGTTAGGCCTTTGTTACAACACTACGTGGAAAATTTTGCGGAAGGATTTGGGCGTAAAGCCTTTTAAGATACAGCTGGTGCAAGAACTAAAGCCAGCCGACCTACCACAACGCCGAATTTTTGGTGAATGGGCTCTTGGAAAGCTGGCCGAGGATCCGCTTTTTTATCGAAAAATTGTGTTCAGCGATGAGGCTCATTTTTGGTTGAATGGGTACGTAAATAAGCATAATTGCCGCATTTGGAGTGAAGATCAGCCAGAAGCATTGCAACAGCTACCAATGCATCCCGAAAAAGCCACTGTTTGGTGCGGTTTATGGGCCGGCGGCATTATTGGGCCATATTTCTTCAAAGATGATGTGAATCGCAGCGTTACTGTCAATGGTGAACGCTACCGAGCGATGATAACAAACTTTTTTTTGCCCGAAATGGAAGTTCTTGACTTGCATGATATGTGGTTTCAACAAGACGGTGCCACATGCCACACAGCACGCGAAACAATGGCGCAATTGCGAGGCGAGTTTGGTGAACAGTTAATTTCACGTTTCGGGCCGGTCAATTGGCCGCCTAGATCGTGCGATTTGACACCATTAGATTATTTTTTGTGGGGGTATGTCAAGGCTAATGTCTATAGTGACAAGCCCGCTTCGATTGACGCACTGGAACCCAACATCCATGCATTCATTCGTGAGATACCGGCCGATATGTGTGAAAGAGTATGCCAAAATTGGACTCAGCGGATGGGCTACCTGAGACGCAGCCGCGGTCAACATTTGCATGAAATTATCTTTAAACATTAAATTGCAAGGTTCAAACTATCGATCCAAATAAATATTTCATTCATTTTTTCGAATTTTTTGTGTTTTTTTTTTTTAAAGTTCTAAACCTCTTAAAAAATCACCCTTTATCAAAAATTATTAATTGAGTTTTAAACTTTATTTGCTTATCAAAAAAATAAATGATTTTAATTCCTAAACGTCTCAAAATCAATCATTAAAGTTTTCAATAATGAGTTTCAATGAAACCTACGTATAACTGGCACCCTATGTATGTAGTTTTCAAAATAAATGTTTGATCTGCTTTAAATATTCAAAAGTCAAAACATATTTCTTGTTTCAGTTTTGGTAAAAATAACTTTTAATTTGGTAGAGAAGCTTGAATTTTTTTAAGAAAAGTTATGTAGCCGTTTTTGAAAAAAATAGATTTTGTAAAATTGTTAAAGGGTTGTAAAATTGTATGGAAGGTGCCGTTTTTATTAGGTCTAAGAAAAATAAAAATAAAAACGTATGAGCAGAAACACCAAAAACCACTTTGGGCCAAGTCTTATTGACATATAGAACCTGTGTACTTGTACATTTACATCGCAAGTAAAAATTGTAACATTTCTATTCTCAATTAAATACTACATACATATGATTTTGATCAATTTCAAAATATAGATTTTTGAAAAATCAATATTTCAAAAATCAGAAATTCGATTTTTTGAAACATGACACCTGACGAGTTTTGAAAAATTACTGTGTGCCCTATTACACAACGACTATTGAGTCATGACATTTTTCGAAATTAAATGAGTGCGAAAGTGAGATCAGGACCGAGATTTAGCTAATTCGAAAACACAGGGAGTGAGTGAGATCAGTCACATTTCGACGAAAATCGATTAAGCTAGTAAAAGTGAGTGAGTGGGCGAGTGAAATGAAATGTCAGATTACTCGCCAGATATATCAGCAGTGACTTGGTGTATGTGTTGGTAAATTTACACTTTGTGCTTTTGCTGAATAAACTTTGTCACACCAATTTATGGATAGGAAATAAAAATAAACAAAAAACGTAGATGAAAACAACTACCCTTTTATTGATACTTAAAATCTCATTTTAATATCAGAGTATATTAAATAAAATTATATTCTATTTACTTTTGAACCTATAAACATTTTATTTTTCAAGGAAAAAAAACTCCCATTTTACTTTAGTTATGACAAAAAAATTACTGAAATCAAAGGTACACCATTATTTAGATTCCATAATGCTTACATTGTAGGTAGTATTTGTAATTTTTTTGCGTCCATTAGTGGTGATGTAAAACAGAATATCAAACGTAATGAGTATGACTAGGAGGTAGAATTTGTCTCTTTTATGTTTAGTCTTTGTTCCATCTTCGAAACTAAATTCGAACTTACTTATCTCATTTTAATAGCTAAATCACTTTTGTGAGTGAAGTGAGATGAGTCGGCGAGTAAGACGAGTCATCTCGATTCACGCCCTGAAATAGCTTAATCTCGGTACAGATGTTTTTTCTACCTCACTCTTATTGAACTTCGAAAAAAGTCATGACTCAAAAGTCATCGTGTAGTAAGGCATTATTTAGAAGATTTAAAAAAAATTGATTGCTTATTGAGAAATTTGTAGATCACTGACAACTGAATATAGACAAAACTTTTTGTTTGAATATTGGTACCACTGCAAGGCAAATTCTAACGAATTTTAGAACATTGATTTTAAATAGGTTGTTGACGAAATCCTGAATCCAGAAAGCCAGAATCTTAAATAACAAACTCCCGAAAGGCTATAGCTGTTTTTGTTTTTGCAATTCGGAGTCTTGGCATTCGGGATTTTGTACCCTTCCCCTTAAAATCCATTGAAAAATCAATTTCAGGTTTTAAAACCTAGTTTGACTGTACTAATTACGAAGTACCTACCTATAGAATTTTATAATCGCTATTTTTTGTTTTCGTTTTAAAAAACCTTTTTACACTAAGTCCTCTCCTTAATACGAGGTCTAAGAAAACTCATAGCCTATGAGTATTTTATAAATTCAAAATGTCCCTGAACTTACTTACTACTTAGGTACCTACATATCTCCTTAGATGGCGCTCACAGCCCACTGTTAATTTAGTCAATTTTTATGAAATAAAGCCCATATATTTTCACCAGGCAATATCTTACCCTTAAGACTAAAATAGCAATCAAAATGGTTGTAAGTCGGCCTTTTTTCATTAAACAACACTATACAAAACCCATAGACGCCACTCTCTTTGCCAGCTCCCTTCTTACAGTGCCCATCAGTAGACCCGTATAGTCAAAACCTCCACCATCTTCATCATTTACAAACATGCAAACATCGAAGAAATATAACTAACAACTCTCCCCTTCCTCATTCCAACTATACACCGTCTTATTTCACCATGACTTGAAGTCACCGGCGAACAAGTCGTGCTTCATCAAGACAACCGCGTATTCAGAATTAGATTTTAAATTCAACTTTAGTTGCTTACGGACGTCTCGTGGATTGTGGTCGTAGTCGTTGTATATTTCCTAAACTCACGCTACAATAAAGCTCCCATCATTTTGTATAGTTCGAATCTTATTCGTCACAGTGAATCTTAGACGAATCACAAAAACAATTAAGCAAATATACTAAGTGAACATTTTGATCTAATTTCGTGGTCTATAAAAATAAAAAACAATGAAACAGCAGGTGTTTGGAATTCTATTTGCACTTGTTGCAGTCTGCAGTGCGGTTAAGGTAATTATAATATTTATTAAGTTTTTGTTTTAAACTGAGAAGTGACATTATTTGTTTTTGAAATAAAACAAGCCCGAAGAGGCCACACAATAATTGACCTGGCCATTCTTCAACACAAAAACTGGCGTTCATTGAACTTTGTGGCAAAAGAAAATGTAGCTCTTTTCCTTTGTGTTTTCATTTTACCCTAAACCGCTATATACCAATTGTAAATATTACACATTCAACTCATTGGAAAAGTAAAAGCAGAGTTAGGGGGGCATAGTTTTGTTGAGAGGTTGGTGTTTTTATAAGAAAACCGGTTGCTTGGGAGTGTTTACCTCTTTGTAGCTTGCAGTTCAGCTGAAAGTAGGTAAGGTAGATAGGTATGTTTTCTTTTTGCTGCGCTCAATGCTGTGCTACCTGCAAGTTTACAAACTCATAAGACATCCATAATGCGTAGAAATACAGGTGACGTAAGCTGTAAACATGGCCAAATTTGGGTGTGGCATTAAAATATAGGATTTCTTTTTTGGGGTTTTGTTTACGTTTTACTATTGTATTGTGGGAAAGTGGGAATCATTTGTGCAATTCCTTCAAATTAGTTAAAGCTAGGTTTATTTAAGATGTAGGTTTCCTACCATCATTTAACAAGGCAACTCTAGCTTTTAGCTTAATTTTCCTAGTTATTTTTTTTTTTGATGAATTTACTCATATTATGATGATTTATGATGATGACTTATGTACATACAGTATACCTAGGCACCTTAAATAGGAAACACCGCTTTAAGACCCCATTACAAGAGAAACGGCTTTAATTTTTGCAGTGCATATACGCTTATTCCTAAAAGTAATGGTTTGGAAACATACTGATCTATGCTTGCTCCTAGGGCAGGTTTAAATCCCGAACTCTAACTTTCACAAATCTGCCTTTATGAAAAATATACCTCGTAACCTTTCCTTAGTCAATTATTCTATGAAGGTAATTCGCTAAAACCAACAAATTTCGAGTAGGTAAACCATCAACCTTAAGTTGCCGAAATAGGCTCACGAGTTTTTTTTTTTAATGTTCACAACTGATTTGAATATTTGATAGCAATATAAAAGTGAACCGGTAATTTAAAAAACTTAATTTTATTAATATGAGTTGGTCAAGTTCAGCAATCAGTCTTAATGTGTCATTCTTGTCACAAAATATCAGCAACGTCACGGAAATTGGATTTGACGTTATTTTTTTGCAGAGGTATGTAAAATGTATCACATGCGTTTATGAGATAATGGTCACACTGGCCATCACTTTCCAACATTTTAGGGATAGTTCGGAAACTACATAAGTCGAATTTAAAAATTTTACTTTTTAAATCTATTTCTCATCAACATGGTTGGTTTAAAAAATTTAATAGAAACATTTAAGCAGGAAAAGTCAACAAAAACTAACATAAAATGTACAACTGGGTCGTACGTACTTGCTCTTATGTTTAAGATGCTGAGGGTTTTAGAATATTATGTGTAAAGACATGGGAATTATGAGAGAAAAATGTTTAAAAGCATGAAATACGATATTTAAATTAGCTAAATAAACTTTGTTGGCAGTTTGAGATAAAAAAAAAGAATGCCATCTTAATTCTTTATTGAATATTGGAAAGAAAAATTATAAATCGTTGGAGTGTTTTTCTTAAAAATAATTTTTATATCGTCCCCTGATCGCAAGAACTAGGTTACTCAATTTCCAATTTTTATATTATCTCGGCAAAAATGATTTTATTTAGTACAGTTTTCAAGATTTTCGTCAATTTTTTTTCGACAATAGTCAAATATAGGATATTTCTGAAGTGTAAGAAACATATACAAATTAAAGTTCTCCTTGTTCTCTTGTAGCTAGGTATCAATGATTTTTAAAACTTTTTTAAGGAAAACTTTTGGTATGCAAATCTTAAAGTATTTATTTATATGCGTATACAAATAAATTTAAAAAAAACTTGTTTTTGAAATATCGAATTTAAAAAAAAAAAAAATTTAAACTTTTTTTAAAAATTAAAAAACTTTTTTTTTGGAAAATTTTGATATGCAATATTATTTAATCTTATCTGAAATTTCAACGCAAAAAT
Source organism: Dasysyrphus albostriatus (assembly GCA_946251815.1). Lineage (NCBI taxonomy): Eukaryota > Metazoa > Arthropoda > Insecta > Diptera > Syrphidae > Dasysyrphus > Dasysyrphus albostriatus. Next base: position 14,856,315 of record OX276335.1, read on the forward strand.
TTGAATATAAGAAATGTATATAAATCCGTTCAGCCAATAATGAGAAAATTCAAAATAAAAAAAAACACGGTCTTTGACACTATTTATAGTTGCTAAGTGCAAAAAAATTGTATAATTTTTTGTAGTAGATCGTGATAATTTAAGTATTTGAAAAAAGATTAATTGAATCTTGAGTCGTTTTTGAGAAAAAAAATTTCTTTTCGGTTTTTTAACTTTTCTAAGTAAAATACCGTTATTTTTTTATATATGTAAAATTTGTTCTAAAAATATTTTAGAATGTATTAAAAAGACTTAAGTTTCTAGTTCAAAAAAAAAAAATGATCATATCGTTATCGAAAAATTTTATTAAAAAAAAAAATTAAAACATTTTTAAAAATCCAAAAAATTATTTTTTTTTTAAATTTAAGTAGGTACACACAAATATTTATAATTTAAGGAAGCCTCTGTATTGAAAAAAACTTATTGAAATTAGTCGTACCGTTTTGAAGAAAATCGAAAATAAAAAAAGATAGCATTAATAACCATTTTTCGAAAAATAGTTTTCCATTTAAAGGAAGGAAGTAATTTATTATTTTTTTTTAAGAAAGTTTGTTGATTGTAAAATTGCTAAAAAAAAAACTATGGGCATAATCACCGAAAACCACTATGTACCAAGTTTAAAGAAAATCGAGACAGAATTGTGTAACCCACTTTTTTCGTGTTCTCTATCATCGATATGTCATGTTTGATTGTTATCTTAATTTTTTTCTGCACGAATTTTGGCTGAATTATAGTACCTACATATATGGCAAGTTAAATCGAAAAATAAAGATTTTTAAAGTTTTTTCAAAATTGCTCATACCTTTTTTCTGAGCAAAAATACGTTCAAGACATACTTGAACAAAATAAAGAAAAGTCAAAAAGGCATAAGCAAATATGGTTTATGCACCTTGAAGTTATAGCGTGTCAAAGTAACACTTTTGATTTTGTACTGTAAATAGACAAATAACGGTTTTTTGTTAAATCCCAGCAAATTATTTCTTTTTTTTTTCAAAAATCTAATGAGTACCTACTACGGAAAAAAGTGTTATAATCTTTTTTGATCAGAATTTTATAAGCATTAATATACAGAATATGTGTACTGAGATTTTAACAAAAAACCGTTATTTGTCCATTAACAGTACAGTTTACAGTACAAAATCAAGTGTTACTTTGACACGCTATAACTTCAAGGTGCATAAACCTACAGAGTATCTCATTTTTTAAGATAATTTTATTGTCAACATGTTATTCTTTTATGATTTTGTAATAAAAGAAATTTCATGGAGTTGTTGAACAACAACCAAATCACTTTCTTTTTCAAGATGGCGGTCTTCCCCTTACCCCAGGCAACCAAAAACTTGGTTCCATAAAAAGGAGATGTAGCTAAACTCAAATCGTACGCAAACTTTTGCCCATCATTTAATGGAATTTTTAATACATTTTTTGGCAAAATTTACTCCACCGTGAAAGTCTTGCATGATTTTCTTAGAATCTATTGCCTTTATGAAAAAAATTATTTGATCTTTTTTGTGTAGAATAACATAAGCTACAATTTGTACTTTCAATTTTTTTCAAAAAAAATTACAGTTTTCGAGAAATTAAGAAAAAAACTGAATTTTACCCCCCAAAAAAAATTTGCCCCAGCCCAAATTTACGGAACTTTTCAGGAAATGCTTAAGACATCAAAACAAAGCTCTCCACCAAAATTCAGCTTTGTCGAAATTTTTTCGAAGTGAAATTCTAATTATCCTGGGCTTTATGATAAGGAACATTTTCTTCCAATCGCTAAATTTGATTGATGACAATCCGAAGCAAGTTGAGCGTTCTTTTACGCATCATTCCCTAAACTATGAACAAATAAAAATATCGGAAAATTTTCGAAAACGTCAAATAAAGATCCAAAAATTCTTATAATATTAAGAAATCTATGATTTTTTTATTGTCTTAGGTTGGTTTTTGTTAAATTTTCCAGCTTAAATTTGTTTTATAAATTTTTTTCGGCTTAGTTTTCGAGTTATTTCAAAAATATTGAAAGGTGCTGTGACTATTCGTTCAGAAACGCATGGATGGCCACGATACAAAACCAAACGACATTTTTGTAAGTATCGTCTCGATATCGGTGTTGGTATCCTTATCGGTATCGGTATCGGTGCCTCAGTCTGGACAAGTTTTGGTATAGTCCCAGTCGAAAACAAAATGCATGACTTGTTCACATTTTTTTGATAACGTAGTTGAACTGGCTTGGTACTTTTAAGATTTAATAAACAATTATTATATAAAATATTTTGACGCAAGACCGTAAGTTTACATGGTGGTCTGTTTGAATGAGTTGTCATCCTACAACTGCAGTGGATTAATTTTACTGAAGTCACTTCTTCCTGGTAAAAAAACCATGTCTGAAAATTTCATCCAGATTGGAAGCTTCAGAGAAATCATGCATAAGAAAAATGGGCGTGAAAGTGGGTGGTTCTAGTAAAATCATTTGTTTGTTTGTAACAAATAAATAATGATATTCAAAAATCCATTTTTTCCGATACCAAACCATACGACCGAGAGTATCAGTAAATTTTATTTTTTTTTCTTCAAAGTTTAAATGTCAGATTTATGTAGGTTCTGGATTACAGATCTGTGATTTGACCAAAATCAACCTGTTAACAAGCATACATCAAACATAAAGCTTGTATTTGTCCTGTTATTTTTCATAGAAGAGTCTATGCTGTTGATAACAGTCAGCATTTATTTACATGAGTATGTGTGTTGTTGTTTTTATTTGGCTTAACTTTAAGAAATTGCAACTGTCTCTATTAAAATGTCCACATCTGTAGGTACTTATAGAAAAATTGCATTAAAAAATAAAACATTTACCTCTTGGAGTAGGTATCAGTTCAAAGGAACGGTCGTGGGAATACACTAATCACACTACATATTACATATTATACTACGGAAAATACACACATCCAATCTATACCCACCCCATTGTTGATACCAAAACTCATTTTTTATGAAAACTTTATTCAATTAAAAAATCAGCTCATTGGAATTAATGAATTAATTTGGGTTAAGTGCACTGCGACCTAAAGATTTATTGTACAATCTTTTCGAGTAGTATGAGTATGAAATAACTCACTGGAGAGAACTTATCATCATTTGTAACCACTGGGACTAATTTGTGTTTATAAAAACTCATTTTTAGTATAGCTTGAGTCAAAGACTTACATATCTTGTTATGATTTGACTTATGTTTTTGAGAACACAAATAAACACTTTACTTTTCTTTTTTATTTTACTTTACTTCAAATTTCATCCTAATCCTATAAGTTATTGAAAATTCAACGATTATGGAATTTTTGTAATATATGAAGGTTAGGTATTAGGGTGGTCCTTAAATTGGATATAGTCTTGAATAGTCCTCATTCGATTTAAAACATTGAAAAACAGTTTCCCCAATTTTTTTTCAAAATTTTAGTTCACCCCCTTCGTCTCACTATTTTTACTTTAAGGTACTAATTATGGGGTAAGGATTATTCTTATAACACGCGAAAAAGATTAGATTCAGACGAGAAAAAAATTGTATCGGAGAGGGATCCATTTCCCCCCATTCTGGAGGGAGTTGTAATTTTCTAGAAATTTGGATCAAAACAGACAAAAATATTTAAGAAAACGGGAACATTTAAAATACCACGTTATAACTTTTTCAAAGCCTCAATTCCATTTTATAATATGCTTCCTAAATAACACTTTTCGGAAAAATTAATTTCAAACATAAAAATTAAAAAAAAAATTAAAATTTAAGATTTAAATAATTTTTTTCAAAAAGTCATTAGATATAATAGAAACTATTAAGAAAGCATATTAAATAGAATCGTGGCTGATTCTGATTCTCGTTTATAAGAATAAAACCCTCAGATTGTTATTTTGCGTTTCATAGAAATCACCCTAACCCAATAAATAGTACCTTAAAGTGAAAATAGGGAGACTGTGGGTGAAATAAAAATCTGAAAAAATTAGGAATTTTTTTTATATAGAGTAATTTGGAACCTCGTGGCATATTGGTTAGTGCGTAGGACTGTCATGCCGAAGGTCTGGGTTCGATTCCCAGCCGCTGCCACCTAAAAACAGAAATGTTTTTTTCGGGAGGTACTGCCTCTTGCGAGGAACTGACAAATCCTCCAAGAGTATACTTGTCATGATTAAGTGCTTCTCATCTAGCCGTTCGGACTCGGCATTCCATTCCTGCCAAAAATACGCACACAGGAATGGTTGAGAGTTGTAAGTCACTAGGCCTTGGTTCTTCAGCTGTTGTGCCACCAAATTTATTTATTTTTTAGAGTCATTTGATGCCTATCTATCCCTGAATTAAAAGAAAAAACATGATATAAGGACCACCCTATAATAGGCATGTACCTATACTTTGTGATTTAAGTAAAATTAGTTAGTTTCAAAATTTTTACTTGCGATATGTAGCTACTCTATGGCAAGTTATTCATTCGTAAAAAAAATCAATTCGAGGTTTTGATCATTACAATGATAAGGAAGACGAAAAAAAGTTCTCACAATTATGTCTGTCTGTTCAGCTAAAAATGGCTGGATCGATTTTCTTAAAAATTGGTACATAGTGGTTTTTGGCGAGCTAAGAATAACGGTACCCGCCATAAATTTTTTTCAGCAATTTAGCAAAATTTTATTTTTGCTAAAAAACGACTCCACAACTTTTCTTAAAAATTATTTATACAAATTTTTTCAGTAAAGACTACTTTTGGATGGGAAACCATTTAAAAAAAAAATAGCTTATCCTTATCAATGGTACCTACTTTCCAAAGAACTTTTTTTTTCGATTTTCTTCAAACGGTAATTTTGATTTCAATAATTTGTCCATATAGAAGCTTCTTACCAAAATACATAAATAGTTTTTTTTACCAAAATGTTCGAAAAATATTTTTTTTAGATTTTTAAAAATTAAAACAAATTTTTTTGAAAATAAATATTTTAAAAATCATGGGTCGATTTCTTATAAAACTCGGTATTTAAGGGTTTTTTCGCAATTTTTAAACTTTTTCAAGAAAAAGTTTCACTTAGTACAAATGTTTAAAAACCCATAAGGAAAATATTTTTTTTCTTAATGCGATTCTTAGTGCGATATTCTACTAAAAATAATAAAAACTTACAAATAGCAACTTCTCATGAACTTATTTATAAATTTCAAATAAGATTAATAAATTTTGCATATCAAAATTTAAAGAAAGAAGATTCTGAATTTTTAAAAAAGTTTCAATTTTTTTTTTCGTCGAAAAAGTCAATAACTGTTGAACTAGCGTGTTCTAACAGTCGATTTCTATGTTTTCGCGCGAAACATTTTATTTCGTCCCGGACCGTAGGAATCCCGAGATCCCTGTGAAGATCTTCGTTTCATATATACCATGGAGCATTTACAAATGACCTAAGCAATTTATTTTCAAACGTTTGTAAGTTATTTAAGTTTGTATCGGAGGTACATCCCCAAAGTTGTATACCATAAGTCCAAACAAGTTAAAGAACCTGTCAGTATAAAATCAATTTATTTTCAATACTAAGCTTTGAATATTTACCGAGTAACCAGTTCATATCTCTGAATTTACTTTTTAGTTCTTCGCATTTCTTTTTTACGTGCGGCTGCCATTTTCATTTCGCGTCCAGAGTCATTCCCAGATACTTTGCCTCATTTGCAAATGGAACATGAGCGGTATTAAGAAAGATGTAAAGTCCACGTGGACTGACTTTTGTTCATTGAGTGCTATTCGCTATGTTTTTGTCCACTCATTGACATTACTAAGAGCATTTTTTAATTAAATTGTAGCTTTGCTAATCGTTTTGCATACTGCTAATATTGCAGTATCATCAGCAAACGTGGCTACAATAGTGTCATCTGTTTGAAGTATATCGCGTGTAAATAAAAGGTACAAAACTGGACCTAATACAATTTCTTGTGGTACCCCAGCCACTATTTCTTTGAAATTAGAATAGTCATTTCCGTGTCTTACACGAAAAAGTCTGCTATCTAGATATCCGTTTAGAATGTTATAAAGTCCGTCAGGCAGAACTTGCCTTAATTTACATGTCGAAAACTTGTTGAATTTTTCTTTTTGAAATTTTTATATGTTTTCCTTAAAAATGTTTTAAGAATTTGGTATACTTACAGAAATAATTTTTTTGAGAAACCGCTCTAACGATTTTAAATTTCCCGAAAATTAACATTATTTTTGGATTATTTATCTGTTATAATTAAGAGATCATAAAGTTTTAATTCGAATTAGAAAATAATTACAACTTTGGTTTTTGTGTACATTGACAGAACTGTAAGTTAAATTCATATAAACTCTTAGTTTAGGGAATACGAGAACAGACAAATTATCAAAAGTTGTTATTTGCATTGAACTTTTTGGCCCAAATGTAATTAAAACTTTAAGGTTTAAGATCATAATATAATTCAAAAATATTCTTGATTAGAATTTAAGATTTAAAATACATAAAATCATAAAATTAACAACAAAAAATTGCTTTTTGCATACAGTTTTATCTGACATTATGACACTAAAAATGTATGGTGTTCTTTTTTTAATCTCTAAAGATTTATGCATTTATGTATACCTAATAATCTTTGCTATAAGTAGAGAAGTCATATTGTACTTATACTATATTATCTACTGATGGAATACAAACATAGTATGAAACTTAAATTGGAACTAAAAAAATCATTTTTTTTAAATTTTTTTCATTGTGATTTCGATTATTTTAAAATTAAATAAACGATGGCATTGTTGTTCTTATATGTATTTCAAATTCACATCAAAATAAACACACAATGCTAATTTAATAATTATTTTATACCCCAAGGTGAACATGCAAATCCAATAATTTCAAACCACAATGATAATTTGATGTAGTCTTTGAATTTACGTTACCTTGGATTTGGAGATCGCATAGTCGCAATATTTCCAATCAGTGTTTTATTTCGTTGGTTAGGTAGGTACATAAATAAAACAAATTGATTTTTCCTAATGTTTTATTGAAATTATTGAGCATAATGAAAATATTGATAACTATTATTCCAGTGCAAATAGACAAAAATTGTTAAAAAAGAATTCACACAAAACCCAAGCTTAAAAAGATGTACATGTACCTCATATTCATGTTTTTTTTTTTTTTTTGAGAAAAATGGAAATAAAAACATAACTTAAAATTCTTCTTTATTTAAACGTGCTGTATATAACTCTTTTCTTTTCAAAGCAATTATTAGAGGATTAATGTCATTTTTTAAACGATTTAATATGTAAATTAATACCTGATCGGAAAGTCAAAAACTTAAATACATTTTTTTAATGACATAAAAATAAAACAGTTGAACATTGAAGCATATAAATTAAATAAATTTGGTGGCGCAAGCAATTTGAGGAGAACCAAGGCCTAGTGGCTTACAGGGTTGTTGGCAGGAATGGAGGGGACCTATAATTTTTTGCCAAGTCCGAACAACTACAAGAGAAGCACTTATTCATGACAAGAGGAAGTAGGTACATTCCTGTTTTCAGGCAGCAGCGGCTGGGAATCAAACCCAGACATTTGAAATGATAGTCCGACGTAGTAATTATTATTCCACACAGTACTTCTATCATTGAAATATTGATATTTTTATATCCTAAAGAAATAAACTTGACATTAATTATGATCAGAAAAACTTTAAAATTTAAGTCACAGTGATATCCACAGACCCATCACACTGTCCATCGTTTAACTCCTTGAACTTCTCGTTTAACCAAAATAAGATGGCCCATACATGGATGTGGAATTGAGTAATGTAAATCTCAAAAAATGCTTTTCAAAAAAAAAAAAATTAATTTACTCTCCATAATATATAAAAGTCCTTACAAAGTTGCAAATTTGTGTGATATTTGATAGCTGAGATGTATAGCTATATCATTCCTGTCATTGCTCTCTTGCCCTGCAGTCTTGCACTTTACGAGCTAACGAACTCTTTACAGCTTAAATAAAAAATATCCTCATATGGTTCACCAACCTGAGATCAGTAATCAAAAATTTGTTTGTTTTTTTTTTTAATTTAAAAAATGCATTTGTTTTTAATATTTCAGGTTCAGTTTAAAAATATCTGACTCATTTTAATAAGAAAATAAAAAATTTGTTGTTTACACAAATGATGACTTAAAAAAAAAATAAAAAACAGAATCAAATAAAAATGAACAGATATATATATGTTAGACTTTGTGGCTTGAAAATAAAAAATGTGTGTTTATTAAAACTTTTGTTAAAACCAGTTCATTTATTTTAACAGCTTGCCGCTTAAAGAGAAAATGCTATTAGTAATGTATTTCGTATTACGTAAAAAGTAATACTGCTGCAAGGAATTTCTATTTCATTAGATACACGTATGGAAAAAAATATAATTTCAATCAATATTTTTTTAAGGCAAATTAATACAGTGCATCAGAAATTGTGCTGAAAGATTGCTGACAGTCGAAGTATTTGCCAGTTATAAGAAATCTGTCGATAGAGAAGTGGGATACTATGGGAAAGGCAATTTCCTTAATGTCGCAAAATTTAAAACAATTAAAAACAACACTAAATTACTCTTAAAATGAGAGTCTTCTCTAAATAAATTTTTTAGAGCGAGAGTCGGCTCTTTTTCAATTTTAAACCAGATAAAGTATACTTTAACTCTAAGGCACTCGTCTAACTTTAAAAGCAGCAAAACCCTTCTTTATATCACAAAAAGTGTACTTTATCCATAGAAAAAGTTGTTTTACGCAAAAGAATTACCTAAAGGAAAATGTTTCAAAAGTTTTTTTTTACATTTTTACGATTTTAGACATTATAAAATTAGGATGAATCCAACTAAGGAAGTTTCAATTTTCCAATATTAGGTGCATCAGGTGCTATCGCAGCAACGAAAACACCAATAAAGCGCCATACTCACTTTTATATTCAACCCAATTCTGGTGCCACATATGTTTAAACTTAACGAAACTTTATCTAAACTTTTACATCCACTGTTTTCACTTATTCATCAATACTTTTGGGTTTGTTGTTGTTTATCAAGGAAAATTTTACTGTGCTAGCTATGACTTTTTCAATAAAACACGCCTATTGTGGCGATTAAAAACACATAAACTGAGCCTACATTTCAGCTAAATTGCAACAATTCCCAAGGGAATGGAACCACAATTTTTTTTATTAAATCAAAGATATAAATTTTGTCTTCTTGTATAATATTAATAATGTTTTAACAATCACAATCACAATCACAATCACAATCTCAATCTAATGGCACTTTCATTTCATTATATATTTTATAAAATGTACCTTCTTCAACGAGAAATTATTTGTTTCGAAGTATTTTTGTTTTGTGTTGATTTTAAATTTGTTTCTGTTGTGTAGCTGTGTCTCTTTCTTAATCTGTCAGATTTGAGCATGTTCAACCCTAATTTGCTGACGTTGCGTTGCGGAGTTATCTAGTAAGAAGAGTTGTTTATAATTTGGAGCGTTTATAATTAAGAAATAGTTAGACAATGCTTCGAAGCAAAAAAGCTCTGTTAACTAGAGCCGGTTATATTCCTTAAACGAGAAATGTTTAAAATTTTGCGCTCCTGTATCTAAAGAACTTGGCGCAAAATTTTAAACATTGCGCTTTTAAGAAATACAACTGGCTCTAGTTAAAGAAGTCATTTTGCTGAGAGTCCTTGTTAAAAATTTCACAATTTTAAACGCATTTAACGACTCTTCTTACTAGAACAAACTCCGCAGGGTAACGCAAGCAAATTAGGGTTGAACATGCCCAAATCTGCCAGATTAAGAAAGAGACACAGCAACACAACAGAAACAAATTTAAAACGAACACCACCAAAATACTTCCAAACAAATAATTTATCACTGGAGCAGGTTATGAAATATATAGGGAAAGTGCCAAATGGATTAAGATTGTATTGCTTAGATATAATTGCAGTTAGTTCTAGAAGGAGACAAAATTTATATCATTGATCGAAAAAAATCGTTCTTGCACTTTTTTAAAAACATTTACCTTATTCGTGAAATATTTTTTCTCTATGTATAAAGTATATACTTTTTATGAGATAAATAAGCTCTTTTAAAGTTAGACGAGGGCCTTAGCGTTAAAGTATACTTAATGTCGTTTAAAATTGCAAGAGAGTCGAATTTCGGTTAAAAATCATTTTTAGAGCAGACTCCCATTTTAAAAGTGATTTAGAGTTGGTTTTAAATGTTTAAAATGTTGCGCCCAAATATTACAAATATTTCTTAAAACTTTGCGTATTCATTGAAATAAAGTTTGGAAATATCACACAAAATTGAGGAAATATGTGGGAAAAATTCTTCAATAACAATTTACATGCTAAATATTTGAGCGATATTTTCAATTTAACATTTGGTCACAAAGTAGTTTTGGACAATATTTCCAATTTCTTCTTCGCTTTTGGGTGAAACAAATTTTCTTGGGCAATATTTTCAAGTCAATTTGGATATTTTATCCTTGGCCGTTAATTCTTAATGCTTACACTGAGTATCTAATATTTCTATATAAGTCTTAAGTTTTTCTTTGCGTTCAATACTGAAGACAAAACATGATAAAGAATTCCGCACTTAATGTATATTTATATAGTACATACCAACTTCATGCCATTCTGATCAAAAATTTCTATGTCCCGTTTTCTCGTATATTTAATTTATATCATATTGGTGTAAATACATCTATGTTGGATGTACCTGTGTATTTTAAATAGCTTACAAAAATATTTACCTGAAACAATACAAAAAATCATAAATTCATATTTATAGCTTATTGTTATCACTTTTTAAATAATATCAAAAATGGATTTCCTGATTTCGATTTAATTTATTTTAAACTATTTACTTAATAGTTTTGAAATAAGTTAAATGAACTAGAACACTAATATCGTCAACTTAAGATGAACCTTTTTTTATTTTTTCTGTTAAGAAAATGAAGCACCATTTACTCTATAGGGAGTCCTAGAGCCCAAAAAAGTTAGAACCGGCCCGACCTACTGCGAAGCCCCACATGCCTTTTTTCATTTATTTTATATATAATGGTAGATACGTGTCATACATCTTTTTTAAGTAATTTTACATAATCAGTTTTTCCTAAACACGGCTCCATAACTTTTCTTAAGATTAGTTTAATTAAAATAATAAAATTATAAAATTATAAAATTATATAAATTTTGTTGGACTCTTGAGAAGTATCTCAATTTTTGTTTAAGATCAAGTATTTTAAAAACGATTTAATCGATTTCTTAAAACTCGGTACCTAAAAAATAAAAAATAAATTTAGTGGCGCAACAGCTCATGGAGAGCCAGGGCCTATTGACTAACAACTCTCAACCACTCCTGTGTGCGTATTGTTGGTAGGAATGGAGGGGACCTAACATTTTTTGCCGAGTCCAAACGGCTAGATGAGAAGCACTTATTCATGACAAGTATACTCTTGGAGGATTTGTCAGTCCCTCGCAAGAGGCAGTATCTCGGAAAAAAAACATTTCTGTTTTAAGTGACAGCGGCTAGGAATCGAATCCAGACCTTTGGCATGACTGTCCTACGTACTAACTATTATGCCACGAGGTACTAAAAAACTCGGTACCTATAGTCTTTTAATACTCTCTAAAATATTATTATTTAAAAATCAATTTTATGAAAAATAACAAGACTTTCCATACATAATTTTGACAAACCGTTAAGAAAAATATTTTTTCCTCAAAAACGGCTTATACGATTTTGATAAAACTTTTTTCATATGCGTACGATAAATGTTATAACCAAAAATTTTAAAAATGTGCACTTAGCAACTATTTGAAGTTTCTCACTATCGGCTGAACAGATTTTTATAAATTATTTCAAATACTTACAAATTTCAAAAAACAGGTTTTGCATTTTAAAATGCTCAACACAGAAATTAATTTAATACTTTTTAATTAATTACTTATTTCTTAAAAGTAAATACTTAAGATTTGCATATCAAAATTTGATCTTTAAAATGTTGATATGAGTACACAAAAAATAATTTTTTGGATGAGGGGTTTCTATTTTTCAAATCAAACTATCAAAAGAGTTAGTTTAGTTGAATTAAATATCCAATATAATGCTTTTTACATATTTTTCTCTCATAATTTCAATATCTTTTTATACCATTTTCCTAAATCCTTGCACACTCTAGAATAAAAGAGTAGGTAAGTACCTGCGACGCAGTCGTGCATTTTATTCAGTTATGAACAGTCAACAAGCATTTGATAAGAAAGACATTTTAGACGAAAAAAGTTTAACGAACTTTCGATCCCAAGTGCAATTTTTGGTTACTAATTGAATCGTCTTGATCTTTAAATTGATTTTGGCAATTCAATTGAAAGTTCAAATGAGTTCTACTCTAATGGAATTGAATAATTATATTCAGTCGCTCCACTTAAGCAGACGAACTTTCTTTGAAAATGTTCTTTATAGTCAATATTTTAAGAGAATTAACTTTTTATTTGCATTTCTGTTTAACTTGAGTATTTCAAGACTTCAGTACTCTCAAAAACAAGAACAAATACCAGCAATAGTGGGTACTTCACGTACTGCTAGTTGAAAAAATCCAAAGTACCAATAATCTTACATGTTGTTGAGCGCAGGTACCAAGTATCAATAAGCAGTACTTTCAAGCACTTGACCAGTTGTTTCAAGTATGTTCTAGCTTTTGAAGTAATATTTGCTTCAACTTCAGATTTTATAAAATAATATTACTATTTATACATATTTCATCAGAAGAATGTGGTTTTTCGATCAGAAGACCAGTAACCTTAAGTCCATTGTTGTTACAAGAATATAATTTTTTTCGAAATTTAAAAACCATTGAGCCAGCATACTACGAGAAGCTAATCGGATTTCTCATCCAAGACTTGGTTTTTTTCCAAGTACCAGTACCGAGTACTTAAGTACAAGTTTTGGTACAAGTACATGAAATTTTACAGCTCGGTTTCAAATAAGGTGATATCTAGGAATATAAACAAGGAAATATTTACCAGAATTGTACACTTATTAGTCTTATTAAATACATATAATGTCTTTTCGCGTACCTCACTTCTAAGCACTTTCAACTGCAATTCAAATGTCTTGTCCCCTCATTCATTAATATTTTATTTTTATTTTTCAATCGATTTTCCAGGTTCCTGTGACTGTTTACTATGAATCTCTTTGTCCTGATAGTGCAGCTCTAATTACCGAACAAATTCATCCAGCACTGCAAGATGAACTCAAAGAATATGTTGACATTACCTGGGTGCCATTTGGAAAATCAGAGGTAAAAGCTTTCCTTTTTTTGTATTTCATATCAAAATCCAACGACAAACAATACTCACAATTTAAATATTCTCCTCAACAGATGCACACCCAAGGCGCCGATGTCGAATTCAATTGTCACCATGGACCAAATGAGTGTTATGGCAATAAAGTACATGCTTGTGCCATCAACATCATTCAGGCAAACTCTTACCAAGCTGAATTCACTAGGGAATCACTTATACTGGACTTCATCACTTGCTTAATGAAGGTCGGCAAGAACTTCCCAGACAATGTCTATCCCGGCGCTAAATGTGCCCGCGAAAATAACATCAGTACCTGGGCAAATATTGAAACATGTGCAAACTCCACTGAGGGAAGCAAATTGTTGCAGGAACATGGAAAGACCACAGACCATTTCCAGAAACCACTCACCAGTGTACCAACTGTTGTCTTTAAGAATGTAATATTTTGAAATATCTTAGGAATCGAGAAAAAAATATGGAATAATCAAAAAAACTATTAATTAACAGGTGTACGACAATGATGTGCAGCAGCAAGCTTTGAAGAATTTCCGCACGACAGTGTGCAGTTATATTATGGAACCAAAGCCGAAAGTTTGCATGCCCGCTAACTCAGCTGCAGGATTGAGCTTCATACCACTTATGGGTGCTGCCCTTTATGCTTTATCAAGATTTGTCTAGAATATAGCTAAGCCTGAGATGAGATCACTATCACAAAATTTGATCTTTAAATAAGTTTTTAAGTTTCATTGTTATTATTCAAAAGATCTTCCTTTTTTTGTAATTTAAACAAAAGAATATTGGTATATTAGAGTTATACATTCTCATTTATATTGTTTTATTTAATTTTTCTTAACTGATTTATTTTTTATAGATTAATTTAGTAAAAGTTGTGAGCTTTATTTAATACAAAAAAAAATATAATTCCAGTAATCGCGCAAAATACAATTTATATTTATATGATAGAGATACCTTTTTTATACTTGTGTCATTTATAAAATTCGATGAATTTAAAAATATAGTTTTTTTTAATTAAATAACGTTTTATTTCAAGAAATCTCAATCAAATTTACACTAAACCATAATCATATGAACGAATAAAAAAACGAATAATCGTTTGTCACAATTGAATTTCAAATGCTTGATTTTTTTTTTAATTATTCTAACAGTACTGTGAAAAATTTTCGTTTTTAGCAACCTTCCAATATCCATCTCAAATTATGAAAAATAAAACTAAATTACTAAAATTTAATGAAATCGTTGAAAAAGTGAATACATTTAGTAAAGGACAATGGGCGTTTCGTCACATATGTTGTTACACTTTCTGACCAATGTCATTGGGAAGGGCTCAATAAGGGCTATTATTTTTTGTATGGGCCAAAGTCTGTATCTCGTGCAGGGAAAGTGTTGTAGCCCAATAACGGTTGCACTCATTTATTACTCTTCTCGTGTCCAAGTTGAGAGTATGATATAGGGCCGGCCCGGCAAATAGTGCTTATTGACCTTTCTAATGATATATATGTACATTGGTCATAGAGTGTGACAAAAGATGGGACGTAACTCATACAATTATGCCCATTCTTTTTTAAAAATGTCAACTAATAATAGAGTCAATATTAGATTTTTAGTGGGACATAAATTCCAACAAAAGGTTTTTTGATGGCGTTTTGCTCTAACGGCTGTTGTATGCATGAGAAAAAAAAGTTTACCAAAATCGGATCATCGGAAGTCACTTTTTTCAAGATGGCGGCAGGTCACACTGCAAATCGGAAAAAAATTGTAACTTTGGTAATTTTTGTCGTAGAACAATAATTTTTGTTTCTAATTTAGGGTTATAAGAGTCGAAGAATTCATTTCAAACAGTAAATTTTGTCTATGAGGCCAAAAAGTGGCATATTTTTAAGCATATCCTATTTTGGGTATTCATCGTCTACAGTAAAAACTGAAAACAAAAGCAGTAAACCGATTATAATAAGAAATGCACAGTTTTAAATTCTATATCAAGCACCAATTGTAAAAAACATATTTACAGTAAGACCTGTTTAATTACCCATCACATAATTTATTTTCTTGGTTGCTTGGTATTGAGAAATGGAAAAAAAAAACTACTACTACATTTAAGTTTTAATTTTGGTACATCAACTATTGCATTATTCGGTCATAATTTACTTATAACAAAAAAAAGTATATGCAACTAATAGGGCATGACTATACATAGAGTGGACTCAAGTTTTTGATCAAAGGGTTAGCAGAGCCTTAAACTTTTGGCTATAAATTTTTATTTGTTAAGATATTTCAACGAAATTTAAAACTCAATAATAAAATAATATTCCAATCTGATAAGGAATGGTAAGGAGATTATAATTCAACCCTTAAGTTAATTTCCAAGTAAATCTATATAATGGCATGTTTATCTTGAGCCCAAAGGTATTTGATTGGACTGTAGTCAGGATATTTTGGGGTGGCCAATCAAGTGCTCTTAATTGGTAATTCTGTAGACATGCTTTGGTCATCTGAGTGGTGTATTTTAGATCAATAGCACTGGAGAATAAAATCTCACACAATTAATCTTCCTCAGTCACTAACATTATAATTTGTGTAAGTACTCTTCTATTAGCGAGGACAATTAGTGAGCTTATCTACGACTACCACGTCTTTTGTTATGGGGGTACACATCTATGAAAGGAGTTGGTGAATGTATTAAAATATTGTAGTAGTAATTCATGTGATGCCCAGTACATCACTCTGGACGTGGTACCCCTAAGGAATAAGCGCTGGAAAACATCTAACCGTTGACTGCAACGGAAAAAGTGAAAGTCCACCGACCTGCATTAATTGTAATGGAAATCACCCAGCAAGCTATAGGGGCAGTGAAGTAGCTAAAGAATTACAAAAGCGACGATCAAAATCTGCCCAACCACAAAGAAACCCACCAAGGCAATTAGAAACCGCAATTCCCAAGAGTGTCAAATCTACGAAAGGTCCAAAACCTAGTATCCCCAAGGAAAAGAAAACAGTATTAGTACCTTCGGAGAAAATATCGAAGCAAGGAAATGCAGAAACATAATATGTCCAAACGGCGGCAAAAAATATACCCGTTAATAACGACACTGAAACAGAAAGTTTCGAAAATCTTTTCAATAATTTTGTCAAAACTTGAAGAACATCGTGAAACAAATAAACTTATCTTTGATAGGTTAAGTAAGCTGGAAAATTGTTTTCGACCCAAACCTCTTTCAAAAAATATATAATGGAAAAGCTTAAAATTCTTACGTGGAGTGCCAACGGATTATGGCAATATTTTGGAGGATTGGAGATGTATATGCGGGAATATGATATCGACATATAAAAATATAAAAATAAATCAAATCTTAAAACCCATACGGGTTTCATGACTACCACGCTATTCAGCCGTCTAACAAAGCAAGGGGTGGATCATCATTGTATATAAAAGGCCTGAAAATAGAGGCTGAATCAATACAATTGAGAAGTGTACAGGTTAAAACTAAAAATATTCCTCTCAATGTCTCTACCATATATTCCCCTCCGCATTGCAAAATTGATAAGAGTGAATTTACGACATTGTTAAAGTCACTAAGTCGAAATTTAATTGCTGGTGATGACTTTAATGCAAAGCACACCTTCTGGGCCTCACGATGCATATCTCAAAAGGGTCGCATGCTATATGAAGCAGGAATGGAAAATAATTGTGACTTTCATTCGACTGGCAAGCCAACTTACTGGCCAACTGATCCGTCGAAAATACCTGACCTAATCGATTTATTTATGGTAAAAGGAATACCCTCTAACCGTATAGAAATTTCAGAGGGCTATGACCTCTTCTCAGATAATTCTGCCGTCATACTCACTATGAGCAAAAGCCTTATTAAAATTGAAAAACCACCCAGGTTAACAAACAGTAAAACAAATTGGGATGGATTTAAAAAAGATATCGAGGACAACGTTGAGTTCAGGGTATCATTACAAACGCCTTTTGAGCTTGAAGACGCAGTAGATGCCTTTGTTCATATAATACAAAAGGCAGCTTGGGATAACACACCTTATCAAAGGCTAATGCCTCGCTTTAAAGATATAAAATATCCACAAGAAATAAAAGATTTAGTGAAAGAGAAACGAAAAGCACGTACAAAATGGCAGCAAACCCGTGCTCCTCAACACAAAGCTCATTTAAATCGCTTTAGTAATATGTTAAAACGGCGATATCAGATTTCAAAAACCTTGAAGTTGATAATTACCTTGAAGGCTTGACAGCGGGGAAAGAATCCAACTACTCACTTTGGAAAGCTATAAGAACAACGAAAAAACCAAAGCTTCCAGTGCCCCCGATTAAGAAAAGCAAAATGAATGGGCTAAAAGTGCCAAAGAAAAAGCGATGGTATTCGTCGATGGGCAAGAACTCAACAAAAATATTAATATGAATGTTACCTCAAATAAAAGCTACATAACAAGAAATGCTACATTTGCCGGATTAAAAAGAGAAAAAATGAAGCTTAAGTCAAATAAAGCTCCTGGATAATATAACTTAATCACGGCGGAAATTTTAAAAATGCTCCCTTGTAAAGTATTTATAACCTCCTTTACATAATAAATGCCGCTCTAAGGTTAGAATGTATTCCGAGACAATGGAAAGTTGCTGAAGTCAAAATGGGTTTGAAACCTCTCTTGCAAATCATCTCACGAAAAGAAATCTTACAGGCCGATTTCGCTTCTTCCAATAATATCAAAAGTTTTTGAAAAAATACTACTCCTGCACCTGCAACCGATAATAGAAGAGAAACAATTAATACCTGAACATCAGTTCGGATTTAGAAGCAAGCATTCGACTTTTTGACAGTTGATCAAATGTATAGAATTACTGATGTAATTGAGAGAGCGAAAAGAAAATCTGTTCGACAGTCTTTTTGGACGTGCCGCAGGCGTTTGACAAGGAGAAGCACGAAGGCCTCAAATTTAAATAAAGACAAGTTCTGCCTGAAGGACTTTATAACATTCTAACGGATATCTAGATAACAGGCTTTTTTGTGACACGAAAATGACGAATAGCGTTAAATGAACAAAAGTCAGTCCACGTGGACTTTAGGTATAAAAAACTAATAATACCGCTCGTGTTCCATTTGCCAATGAGGAAAAGTATCTGGGAATGAATCTAAACGCGAAATCAAAACGGAAGCCGCACTTAAAAAAAGAAATGAACTAAGAGATAGGAACCAGGGCTGCAAAAGCCGATACAATTGTACTTTTTTCGATACACCCGACTTTGCTATAGAACACAAATAGACTTTTATAAAATTCGATAAGCTTTCGCGTTCAACGAAAAAGATTTAAGGCAAATTTATTTAAAAAAAAAATCATATGGCCTTGCAAATGTACCAATCTACCAGTTTAGTGTGTAACCAAGGCTGAATTGTGTATATAACAATAAAAATAAGTAAAACGGGTAGTTTATTTGAGAAGATTTAAGAAAAAGGATTAATTACGCTGGAAAGAACATTTCAGGTTTCGTTAGTAAGATTAAAAAAAATGGAGATTTTGTTATTTGAGGTTTTGGTTTGGAAATTTCGTACCGCTTTCAACTTGCAAAAGATTTTTTGAAGTTCTTGAATTTGGGAAATTTAGTTTTTAAGATTTTAAGAAAATTCAACATTTCGTTAGGTATTCGAGAGTTTGGTTCGCGGAATTTCGTATCGCTTTTGAAAACGATTTTTTGAAGTTCTTAAAATATCTTTGACTAATTAGTTTTTTGAAGCAAATCAAAAGTTTGCTTTTTTTACTTTCGACACATTGCTGTAACACGATTTATTATCCCTGATAGGAACTGGCTATTCAGTAAATATTCAAGGCTTAGTATTGAAAATAAGTTGATTTTATACAGACAGGTACTTTAACCTGGGGTTGTACCTGCGATACAAACTTAAAAAACTTACAAGCGTTTGAAAATAGATTGCTTAGGTCATTTGTTAATGCGCCGTGCTGTATAAAAAACGAATATCTTCACAGAGATTTGGGAATCCTTCGGTTCGAGACGAAAACATAGTAATCTTCTATTAGAACACGCTAGTTCATACATAGGTCATAAAGTGTGACAAACGATGGAAAGTAACTCATACAATTATGCCCATTCTTATTTAAAAATGTCAACTAATTTAAATACAAAACAATGGTATACAGTTTCGTTGATAAGTAAATTTTGCTCCATTAAAGATTTTCTGTAAGTTTCTTGAGATTAGATCTGTACCTTGGTTCTAAAAGTGCAAGCTTCCAATATGTCGAAAATATTTCTTAAATTGCACAATAATATTGAAAATTAAACTTTCTAAA
Source organism: Dasysyrphus albostriatus (assembly GCA_946251815.1). NCBI lineage: Eukaryota > Metazoa > Arthropoda > Insecta > Diptera > Syrphidae > Dasysyrphus > Dasysyrphus albostriatus. The sequence goes on from OX276335.1 coordinate 14,876,024, forward strand.
ACCAAAGATGGTATCTTGTTAAGAAACAATTGGAGAATATTGGCCCTTATTGCATTCGAAGACCATCTTCCGCTAAGTCAAATTGTGTAGGTTCTTAAATCAATATTGTAACAAACAAACATTGGCCCTTTTATAACCAATATAAAGGTAGGTAAAGATTATGACTTCCTACATAGGGAAATTTGTCAAGTCACTAATAAATTCTCTTCTAAAGAACTACCTTATTTATTCAAATTAATTTTGTATGGCCTTTAGTCGCCGCCTTATTTGATTATATTTTATTTCATTTCGCTAAAAGCTGAAAGAGAAGTACTGACCTATCACTCACATAATGAATATTAAAAACTTAAGGTTTACCATGATACTGGCCTTGAACCCTTTCTAGGTAAAAGGGAATGAATTATAAAAACTACGAGATTCAAAAAACATTATCCTTTGAGATTTCATATTTATATAACCCAACTAATCTTCATTCGGTGCTAAAATAAGAACCTGCCTGGTGCCTAAAATAAATACAAATATATTTTCCGCCAAGCCTTGGGTCTAAAAAGATTATAATAGGATATATATTTTAGGACGCCGAAACAAAAAAGAACAATATCTTCTCTCTGACTTTAATAATTCTTAAAATATATATCGTGACTGTATCAAAGCAGCTCGATTAAAAAAAAAATTACGATATATTTTTGGAAAAGCAGAAAAAAGAAGTATAAACAAAAAGTCTAAGCACACATAAAGCACAAACAGTATACAACAAAATAAAATCGAAACAAGAGTTGTTCTAATCCTAAGGGCGAGCCCGAGCATGTCCTTGTATGTTTTTCCTCCAACCCAAATCAAAACTTGACATCCTTCCTTAGATTTTGATACACTTATGTTGGTACTTTTTCCTCAAACATTAATTATTCAAACAAAATAAAGAATATGCCGCCCACTGTGTTGCAGTGTTTATAATGCAAACACAAGTAAATTAAAGAATTCAGGAGTATGAGTATGTAGTACAAATTATGTTTATGTAACTAGGTAGGAACATTTCAGGAAACCAATAATGTGAGGTTTAAAATAATTTACCTACGCACCCATACTTATAGTTTTTTGTTTTTTTTTCCAAAGTTTACCAAGGATCAACTTTCTAATCAATTTTGCTAATGAAACCTCAATAAATCACAAATCAACTAATTGAATATTTAAAATCATATTCATCGCTCATATATCACATTTTATGAAAATCTCAAACTTATCGATGGTATTCCAATTAATATAGTTTCGTTGATAAGCAAATGCAACCCCCAGTATATAGATTAGGCCACTCGACTTTCACTCCTCAAACAATGACTCACAGTGGATTGCTTGGCTTTCTTTTAAGGCTAAATTTATTGTGTAGGTGTAGTATAACCTAACTAGTCAATAAATTTAATCTTAAATAAGTAACTCTAAAAGTTTTCTTTTTCAAATTAATTATAGAGAATAAATTTCATTTAAACTTAGGAATGAAAAGAAGGCGGATACAGTAGAAACTCCATATTCGTGTAGTACTGCTTAATATAAAATCTTGGAATGGAATGGAATGGAATGGAATGGAATGGAATGGAATGGAATGGAATGGAATGGAATGGAATGGAATGGAATGGAATGGAATGGAATGGAATGGAATGGAATGGAATGGAATGGAATGGAATGGAATGGAATGGAATGGAATGGAATGGAATGGAATGGAATGGAATGGAATGGAATGGAATGGAAGAAAGTAAAAAGATGCTTAATATCTTATTCATAACCTATATTGGCGTTTTTATTTCTTAGCTCTGAGCAAAGCTCTGATAAGAGGCTGAGCGATCAGAGCAGAGCTCTCTACATATTATGAACAGAGCCCTCAAATTTTATTATGAAACTCACATTAGCTCTGAACTATCATATCATATGTGTGTTCGGTAACGTGAAGTTTTTACAATTTTCTATCAAAACACATAAGAAAAAAAAAACAGGTTTGGTAAAAATTAAGTGAAAACATAAGTGAAGTTGGCTTCGCTCAATTTGCTCTGTAATTTTATTCTGAGCTAATTGGCCAAGCTCTGAGCTAACTCCTATGGAAAAAAGAAACACTTTTTATGCACTTATACGCTGTATTTCACTACGTTAACAGTTTTTATTTTTGACTGGATAAGGTCAAAATATTGAATAAATTTTTTTAAATTGTCTTCCTAGTTTTTTTGAGCGTCGTCAAGTCAGTTAGTGTTTCTTGACATAATATTTCTCAAAAATCACTTCGTCTTTTTTAACAGGTCAATTACTTCTAGGTCAGCTTCATGCAAGAGAGGGTTTCATTGCATCTGTTCACTCGCAATGCGCCTGTAATCGAAGCGTATTACCAATCAAAACGTATGATAGATTCAATGATTTCCAGACCTGTTCTCGCAAGAAGCTCTCAAGATATTTCGCAGACATCTTCACGGACGTTTGCAGCCTTATTGTGACAGGATATGTCACTTTCCAAGTGTTGCACCAATTAAGAAGCACGAGTTTAATCTGTGGTTCCCGCCATCAGAAAAGTCAAAACTTCCAATATATTAAAAACTCCTTACCATCTCTACTGGTTTTCCAGAAATATCTACTTTAGTAGATGAGGAAGTTCCAAGGCTAATTCAATAAGTAAAGCACTTCTATCTTTAAAACGCTTTTTATATGGTTCATTCAAGTTAGACTAACTATTACATATAAGCAACAGTAATTGGTCAGAAATAGTCTAGTCTTAGTCTTAAAAAATGGTTCAGCCTTAGATATCTTGTAAGTTAACAAGGCTGAAAGTTTCTTAAGTTCACATAAGGTGGCACCTCACCTATTTTCAGTAATTGGTCAGCCATAGATTTTTTTCGACGAATTTTTAAAATTCTTTTGAAGGTCACGTAAATTTTTTTATTTAGGTCATTTAAAAGTATAAAGTATGCAATTTGAAATGCCAGTTTACGAGCAGAAAATGTGAATTATTTTCACTTATTTGTCACTTATTTGCCAAAAATTGATTGAATTTAAAAAAAATAATTCAAGGTCATTGAGATTTTTGGCACCTCATTTTTGCGAAATTTGCAAAAATTGTAAACCATCTGAAGGATTTCTAGTCTAGATCTATACAAAAAGCAGAGTTGGCTAGTAATCATTACAAAAACAGTGAATTACAATTACATGTAGTTTGTAATTGAAAAATTTCCATTACTGATTACATGTAATTGCAATTGAAAATTTCAATTACAAATTGAAATTGAAATTGAACAAAATCAATTAATTGATTTAATTTCATGTAATTGATAAAAAGTAATTGAATCTTAAAAGTAATTGAGAATTTGCAATGATTACATTTTTTGTAATCATTTCACACAACTGTAATTGATTACACAAAATTTCAATAACATTTAACAAGATGTGAAAGAAAAATCTTTCCGTACCATTTATTAAGCTCATGTTAGGTGAATGGGTATATATTATTGATCGTTAGAAAGGTTGTATCCACCAGATATGAACAAACTAAAAGTCATGCTTGGACAGTTTTCGATTTTTATATTTTTTTAAGGTTAAAGAGCTAGCAACGTTTTCGAGAAGTCATTTAAGTTTGGCTCACTTTTTATATATTTTTAAGTCCTTAGATTTGCGTAAGGGTAATGGTCTGGCTGGAAGGAGGTGTTGCGTTGTCCACCATTTTTAAAAGGTGTATTGGAAACATAAAATCAATCTCCTCGGCTCTAATTGGACTTAGAGTAAAAATTTTGTAGGTATTATTTATGTATGTATGTATTTTTGACAAATCTTTTCAAATTGTCGAAAACTGTCAAATGGTTTTTAGCCTTTATCTCGCCTCTCGATGGTCAGCCATACTTAATTGACTTCTTGGAAACGTGTTAAATGTTATTAAAATTTTGTGTAATCTATTACATTTGTATCTAATGACTACAAAAAATGTAATCATTACAAGTTTTTTCAATTACTTTTTTTCAATTACATGTAATAGAAAATTCTTAACTACAATTACATGTAGCTGTAATTGAAAAATGTCAATTACTGATTACAAGTAATTGTAATAGAGCCTGTAATCAATTACAAAATGTAATAATTACTACCCAACTCTGATAAAAAGTCACTTAGGCATAGTGTTATTGGTCATCCATTTTTGGCACCTTATTTGAAAAAATAGCAAAAAATTAAATGCCATCTAAAAGGCTCTAAGATCTGTATAAAAAGTCAGGTTGTTTCAGTAATTGGTCAGCTATATATATAGATTTTTTTTAAATGAATTTTTATCCTATGCCAAAAATCGTTCGTGACCTTGAAAAAAAACTTTAGAAAATCGTTAAAAAATAATCTATTAGTTGACCTATTATGGAAACTAGCTAACCTTCCACGAGGATTTTAGGGCCCTTTTCGTGGAAATAATTATCTTGTAAATTTCCGACTAATGAGGAGCCAAAAATCTATGACCTTGAATTTTTTTTTTAATTAATTCAAAATTCATAGAAAAAAATGCATTGGTGAGCAATTACTGGAAAAAAACTGATCTTTTATGACCTTTCAAAAAGCTTTCTCCTTATTTTTGAGTGATCCAAATGAGAAGCCAAAAGTTTTCTAATCAATTACTAAAAATAGTTGACCTTTAACACGATCTTGTGATCTTTCAGATGGTATACATTTTTTTTAAATTTCCCACAAATGAGGTGCCAAAAAATGACACATGCCCTTGAGAAACTTTAAGCCATGATCACAAGTACTCTAGGGCTCAATAATTTCTAGGACTAGTAGACCTTTTCTGACTACTAACCAATTACTAAGTAATAAGATGGCATTTTCTTTTTCAAATTTTCCATATAAGTTCCAAAGGCCCAGAGCCCTAGAAAATAGAGTTGGTGAAAGTGCATTCAAGTTGTTGTTGTTCATTCAAAAATGTTCAATGTTGAAGTTCAAGGTTGATGTAGGTACTTCGTAGTATGCACTGCATTTTCATGGCTTATTGGTCACATGCAAATACAAAAAGAACTCGCTTTAATAAAAGATATTTTTTCCATACTTTTTTACACTTTTTGGCTTGTAATAAGAAACTATTTTCTTTTATCTTCAATGTTAAGCCACGTTCAAATCTTGTAATAGAAGTGCAGAAGTACAAGCTCGTGCGATCCAAAAGTGCTTAGTTTTATTACCTTTATGTATATGACATGTATTGTATAATTTCTGTAGTCGAATCCCTTTATTTGAATTCCAATGAATGTGAATTATATCTGCATTCTGTAAAATAATGATTCCACTGTACGACGACCAACGCGTCGTGGCAACAAGTTATAGTAGCATGTTAAATGGACTTGTAATACATTATGCCACCCACTTTGATTACGGGAAATGATTACGATAAGCACCTGGGCTATTTTGGTAAACATAATAATTATTGTTGTCTCCGAAAATGACAATCTACAGAGTGTAATGCACGCAGGTAGAGCGTTATTAATTGTTTATTACAGCTTCATTACTCCAATAATAAGTCACTTGATATGAGTGCGACTGGAGTGGTTTGTTTTTCTCCTTTAGCTTGGATTAACTCGTTGGATTTTGAATTGCAAAGTAAGGGAGGATATATCCTCTTTTCTACATTGCGTTTTAATTGAATAGACTAACTAACTATTCAATTATTAATTTATTGAGTCGGGTAAGAAGTTGGTTGAAGAAACTTTTGCAAAAATATTTATTCATTATTTTGTTAAGCAATGAGAAGAGTAAATATGCTTTAAAGTCAAATGAAGATTAAATTTGTCAAATATATGAATTCTAGCGAGACATGTTATGCATACATAATGTAGTAGCAAAAAAAAAAGATTTAAAAAAACAACATTAAAATAAAGATTTAAAATTCGAGTTTATTTGAAAAATAAAGTCACATGTTAAAAATTTAACGCTCTTGATATTTCTACTGTCTAAATAGTTGAAAACTAGTTTTTTTTCCAAATAAGCTCAACCAATCGAGCCGCACTGTAATTTGACATGGATGGCAAATAACGTCATTTTATAATGTGAGGTCAAATATTATGTGATGGATGAAAGATATTTGATATATTAATTGTTCCAGGATGAATTTGTTATCTTTACCTGGAATGCAAGAGTTTGTATAAAGGGTAATTGAGTTTTTAAATTAAATTGGTTAACTGGACCTGATGGAACAAAATTTGCTTTAGGGACAGATTCTTTTAACAAATTTGAAAGATATTTTATGAACAAATATTTTCCATTAGTAAAATGCAAGCAATTATGGTCATGGAGCATAACAAAGCTTTGATAAGAATGAAATATTTTTTGACAATGAATTAAGAATTCGTATTTAGATTCTTAAATGCCACAGGAAATTATTTAAGTTTTCGTATGTAGCTAAAATGTTTCAAATCAAAATTCTTTTTGACTTTAACAAAAGTCATTCATTTTAACTACATATGTATACATAATAGTCCACAAAAACAGATAAAGTGCATGACTGGGTCGCACTTGCTATTATGTATGATCAAGACGTTAAGGGTTTAAGAAAATTATGTAAAATTCCTCTGACAGCTTGAAATGAAAAAAAGAACGTCATCGCCATCTTGATTCTTGATTAAGGAAAAGTTAGTACCTATAGCTACATACACAAATCGTAAGTACATATTTATTTTTGTGCTCATATGTAATAACAAATTTTCATAAAAAAAACTTTACTAACTCGGTTTTGAGATATCGAATTTGCAAAAAACAATTAAATCTTTTTTTAAAACTTTAAACACTTTTTTTTTTTAATTTTTGATGTGAAATATTGTTAATTCTTATCGAAATTTGTGTCTAATAATGTATCTAAATCCGTTCAACCGATAGTCAGAAAAGTAAAAGTAAAAAAAATGTTCTGTTATTCGAAACAAGTATGTACGTATGGCGGGAATTTTGTTTAGTGATGAAGCTCACGTTTGGTTGAATGGATATGTCAGTAAATAAAAATGCCGTATTTGGAGTGATGATAATCCTTAAGTGCGACATTGTTAGATCCACAAAAACTGACTGTTTGGTCTGCTTTATGGGTTGGTGGAATAATTGGTCCGTAATTCATTGAAAACGATACTGGCTAGAACATTACAGTGAATGGTGACCGCTACAGAGCCATGATTACTGATAGTACAGTTAAATTAGAATTGTAAATGGAAAAACTTAAATCTAATTTGGCGATCTCCTGCCCCTCCTTTAGGGGCTGTGCCACGCACACTTTTCTTAAACCAATGACAAGAAAAAAAATTAAAAAATTGGATAAGTAAAATCCGCCCCAAAACGCCTCCAACAATTTCCATGAAATTTCCAGGTTTTTTTAGGGACGAGAAAAAATTCGAATATTGGTTTTAGAAGAAAACCACCCACTGGCACGCCCACTTTAGTATTCCTTTATTTTTAGGAAACGGTTCCAACGAGTACCATGAAATTCAGGGCTTGTTTTTAAGGACGAGAAAAAAATTGGCAAAAAGTTGGTTTAGTTAAAATCCACCACTGCCACGCCCACTCTTTTTAATCCATTATTTGTAGGAATCAGCTATTTCCATGAATTTTAAAGAGTTTGTTTAAATGGACGAGAAAAAAATTGTCCTGTTGGTTTCAGGAAAATTCACCCACTGCCAACGCCTTTGCAAAAAAAATTAATTCCGCCCACTGAGAATGCCTTTAGCATACATTTGCTCCAAAACAAATAATACGTAATTGATTGAAAAATTAATAAGTCTTTGAATCTTCAAAATTTGTTTGGTTATTTTTTTTTTTATTTTTCGTGCTTGGAGCAAATGAAATTTTTAAAAATTTGTATTATTAGAATATGTCTAGCCAATGAAACCCAATTTCTTTGATTTTGCTTCAACAAGATAACTCAAAAACGCCTAACCATCGACCGTTAACAGATTTTCATGTCCGTTTTGGGGCTTAAGAGAACCAAAAAGTTTCACAAATCTTTCTAAACAGTTTCGAGAGCCATCTTTATTCAGTGTTAAGTATAAAACCCTCATAGCCTTAAATTTTTTTTTAACAAAATAGCTGGAAAATCGTTCAAAAGTTTTCAAACTTTCAAACGAAGATTGAATCCGGACTCTTTTCAAAATTAAATGATTGCGAAAGTGAAATCTTTGTTGTTCTTCGAGCAATTTTAAATAATTATTGTAATGCATCAGAATGCAAAATTACTTCTATTTTAAATCAAACTGCCTCCCTGTTCACTAATGCAATTCCATATTTGGTGCTTGTCTGCCTTGTGAATATCAATGTGACGTAAGTTGTTGAAAAGGTTACTGTTCTTCATTTCATGAAATGAAGTACATCTAATATTCTTTTCAACTAGCTGTGACACATTTGTGCTGAGTTTTCGACCAGCCCACTCTGATTTGTTCTTAAAATAAAGTCATTCATAATAGAACTTGATCTCATTCCATCAAAAAGTTGTTACAGTTTGGCAAATAAGTATATTTTGACATAAATTGAATAAGAAATGATTTTGTTTCATTTGAACAGAGACATTGTTGACCATAGCTAAGGCTCTCAAATTCCAACTTCATTTAAGATAAGTCTGTTTTTAAATTCTTGATATATTAAATAAGATTATTTTTAACATTTTGGTTGTTGTTATTTGCATTTTCCCACTCAAATTTCCGTTAGTAATTCAGTAATTCAGAAGTAAGTAAGTAAGTAAGTTTAATACTGAGGTGGGGCTCTAAGAAAAATCTATTATGTGTATTTGAAATGTTATGATCTTTGTTTTCATTGCTTAAGATATTCAAACTCATTGCGAATGCAAATGGTGTAGATATACATTTTGCTGAGTTGCTAATAATTTATTTTTTTAGAGATGAAAATGAGTTACTAACGGAGTTATTTTCTTGTCAAATTTTTATTTTCTACCTTTTTTGTTTACCTAAATAAAGGGTTTTCAACAGGGACGCTACAAAGGTAGAGCGACAGGAACAGCAAACGACGCCATATTTCTTGCCACTTTTTTGACATTTCTCTTCAGTAAGGTTTGCCATTTCATGATGGAAAGATATACGAGCCAACAACGAGTCGAAACTATTAAAATTCACTACCAAAACTCGGAGTCAGTGGCCTCAACGTTAAGAGCGCTACGTCCAATTTACGGTCGTCACAATCGTCCTAGCAGATCAACAATTGAGCGTCTAGTGGAAAAATTTGAATCCACAGGCGCAGTACAAAATGTTCCCATGCCAGTGAGACAAAGAAGTTCCCATAGTGTCGAGAACATTGCTGCCGCTGAGGCTTCAGTTGCAGAAAGCCCAAATGTGTCTCTCACACGTCATTCTCAAGCGTTGGGCATCTCTGTGACGTCGTTGTGGCGAACTTTGCGAAAAGATCTTGGCCTACACTACCTACCTACTGAATCAGCTTGACCACCAGAAGCGTCGTGTGTTCGTGAATCGAGCTGAGCAACAACTTGAAAATGATTCGGATTTTCATCGAAAAATCATCTTCAGCGATGAGGCTCATTTCTGGCTGAATGGCTTCGTCAATAAACAAAATATGCGGCATTTTTCAGGCAGCAATCCACACGTACTCCATGAGTCATCATTGCATTCCGAAAAAACTACGGTTTGGTGTGGTTTATGGGCCGGCGGCGTCATTGGGCCGTACTTTTTCCGTGATGATCAAGACCGGCACTTACTGTGAATGGGGATCACTACCGTTCAACGACAACCGAATATTTTTGGCCCCAATTGGATGATATGGACTTGGACGACATGTGGTTCCAACAGGTCGGCGCCACAAGCCACACAGCGAATGTCACAATCAATTTATTGGAAACCAAGTTTGGAGAGCACGAAATGGTCCTGTCGCTTGGCCGCCTCGATCGTGCGATTTGACGCCGTTAGACTATTTCCTGTAGGGCTGCGTCAAGTCTAGGGTCTATGCCAACAAGCCAGCGACGACTGATGAACTTCGTACGAATATTGAACGTGAAATTGCAGCAGTATCGGCCGATTTATGCTTGAAAACTGTCGAAAATTGGGTTCAGCGTCTGGACTTCTGCAAGCTAGCCCGTGGTGGCCATGCAGAAGAAATCGAGTTCCGTACATAATGGCATCAAACATACTTTCACAGGAATAAAGAATTTCATTGATATCTAAAACCGTTTTTGTTTTATTTAAAAAAACTTTTGTAGCGCTCTTATTGAAAAACCCGATATTATAGGCATCTACACTAAGCCAAAACTGTAACCAGAAAAAAAGCATTTTTTAACCATGTGTGACTAGTTTTGTAAATATTTGGACTAGATCTATCGATTGGTATTTTTTTTATAACTTATACTTATAATATGATTTATAAAAAATGTAATTGTTTTTTTTTTATTGTTTTTATATTAAAAGAAATTATTAGAATTTTTTTCATCTAAAATATCTCAAAAAAAAAACAATAATTTTAGCGCTGATTTCATTCTACATACGATGACGCAGTCATAAACTGAAAGGTTTTTCTTAAAAAATTAAATGGTCAGTGTTATAAACACTGGCAGAGAATACCTTACAAATTTCAAATGTAGAAACTCTTATATGAGGGGTGTAGTTGCAAACAATAAATTATAATAATTTCTTATAGCTAAGCATTTAAGCATTAAAATCGTAGGATCTATTTTTAAGAAAAACAAAAAATGTTTTCCCTAATGCTTTTTTTTTAAACATTTGTATGGAAGATATTTGAAGCCATGAGTGCAATATAAGTCTAACTGCAATTTTATTGAACTTAGTTTTATTACAAAAATTGACTCCGTATGCATCAAATCATATTTCTGCATTTAAATTTTTCGGATTGAAGTTTTCACGCCACAGTTGCAGGCCTTTTGCACCACAGTAAAATAAAAGCTTGTATGCGATATTCGCTTATCTGATCACAGCTATAACGGTATTTTGAAGGATTTTGTATTCATATACAAAATCAAAACCCTGTTATTTTTCGATTATATTGGATATAAAATTCAAAACTATGTTCCTTCAGTTTAAAACTACAAGCGTTTGAAGAATTTTTAAACTACAAGCATTTGACAATGATCACTTTCTTATTTTTACTCACGGCCTGATATATCATTATATTCTTCTTGTTACGTATGAAAATCAATCTTTAATATAAATAAAATGCATAACTCTCACACGCACCTGCTCTTATGCTGAAGAGCCAAGAGGTTGAGGGCTTAAGAAAATTGTAGATAAAGATATGGACATTTTGAGAGAAAAATGTTTAAAAGCATGAAATTCGATTTTTAAATTAAATATTTAAAACAACTCCTTTGATAGTTTGAGATAAAGAAGTACGTCGTCTTAATTATTCATTGAATAAGATTGTATGAAAAAATTTTATTTAAACATTTCAGTGATTTTTTAAAAAATAATACCTTAACGGTTCTTAACCTTAGTGTGGAATGTACCGAATTTTCTTGAAATATAAATGTTAAAACTCTTAAGAACCGAATTTAAAAATAAATCGATAGTGCCATTTTCGAAATATTTGATTTGAATCATTTTTTGAAAATCACAAAAATATTTATTTTGTAATTTTGGTACACAATATTATTTATATATTGTAGAAGCTTTTTTTAAAAAAAATTATTTAAATCAATCACACCGTTTTGAAGAAATTCGAAAATAAAAAAATGTTCTTTGGAAGGCACCATATCCAGCCCAAAGGTGCTTTACTTCGTAATTTATTGATTTTTTTTTCAAGAAAAGTTGTGGAGCCGTTTTTAATAAAAATGCAATTATGTTAAATTGCTGAAAAAAGTATGTCCGGTACCGTTTTTTTTTTTGGTTCTAAAAAAAATAAAAAAAAGAGAAGCTCTGTACCCAGTTTAAGGAAAATCGATAGATCCGAAAACGGACAGACACACCGACAGGCAGAACTGTGAGACCCACATATAAGGCCGTGAGAACCATAGTGATCTAACTGCAATTATAATGAATTCGAGTTTAATACGAATTAATTAAACAATATTTTTGCATTTAAATTTTTTAACTGGCGGCTCCATGCCATAGTTATCTCACTTATATACTTAGAGGCTAACCATAAAATGCTTGAGTTCAAGAGTGGGCTTTCTGATCAGTTTTAAAGGTATTTTGAAAAATCATTGATACAAAATCAAAATCCATTTATTTGTTGATCTTATTGCAAAAAATAAATCCAAACTATGTATGTCTCTTTATTTTAAAACTATTTAAAAATTTTTCAAATGTTTGAAAATAATATGTTTCTGTTTTTTGCTCTACTGAAAATAGAAAATAGATAGAAACCCTCCAGTCCGATTTTTCTTACGAAAGCATAACTTGCCATGTTGAAACAGGAATAAATATCCAAAATGGTTGTAGGGGGTGCAATAACTGCATTTTGAGTGTAATATGAAAAATTATCGAGGAATATCCTTTTTGAATTCTGCGTATAAGGTATTCACAAAACTGCTAACCTACCGATTGTCAGATTGGATTGAAAACAATAATCTTATTAAAGAATATCAAGCTGGGTTCCGGAAAGGCTACTCAACAGTATAAACAATATATTCGTACTGCAAAACATCGCGGGTACATTTGTAGACCGAGGGAAACAATTATTCACCTTCTTTGTAGATTTCAAGGCAGCCTTTGACAATATCGACCGAAAAGCTTTAATATATATGTAAGCTATACAACGCTGAAATGAGTCAAAAATTTGGAAGGGTTTTCGAAAACTTATATGATGACTATCAATCGGCTGTGTAAAATGGAATGGAGATTTCGGAATGGTTTGAGACAACAATGGGAGTAAGACAAGGAGGTATACTTAGCCCGTATCTCTTTGCCATATACATCAACGACCTTACCGATTTTCTACGAGGAGGCATAGAAATAGACGGAATTTTGATTTGCATATTCACCACAATCCTTGCAACTTATGATAAACCGTCTTGATTCATACTGCCAATTATGGAATCTTACAGTTAATCTGACCAAGTCAAAAATCATGATTTTTAAAAAGGGGGGAGGTAGAAATTGCAGCAACGAAAAATGGTATCTCGATGGACAGCCCATTGAAATCATGAAAGCATAAAAGCATACATGTACCTTGGAGTAACAATAACTACTCGTAGTAACCTGAGTATGGAATCTCACTTAAAAGAAAAACTAACAAAAGCTAAAAGTGCCATATCTGCTAGCTGGAAGAGGTGTTTTTCAAATCATTTAGTGGACCATAATGTCAAATAAAGTTTTGTCAGTCTGTATCCGAGTCGGAGATGTTGTACGCAGCACAATCTTGGAGATACTGTTAGTATGAAACAGTGGAGAAACTGCTGAGGTACTACATCAAAAGATGCTTCAATCTGCCGAGCAAAACGCCACACTATATCATAAACATTGCAACACCACTTCTCATTAAAACTTTAAAACTACAATATCATTTCTGTACATAAACAAGAAAACAAACAATAAATCTATCTAAATCTAAAAAAAATCTAATTATCAACAGTTTCAAGCAATCTTTGGTTGCTATTGATTTGAAATAAGTTATGTTAAATTTGATTAAAACAGCACAACCAGTTAACTTAAAAAGGGGCAGCAACGGTCAGAAACATTTGCTTCATTCGATAATTAAATTTTTTTAGTCTAAAAAATGGCCTTACAGCAGAATATTTTTTAAAATGTTAGCTATTAATATTGCAGTTAGGCCTCAAATTTGAAGTTCTTATTACTTCAAGATTAAACTCAATTCAAATTTTGAAATCCAAAATCAAGAAAATAGAGTAAATTAACTGTGAAGTTTGCAGAACAGTCGTTTTCTCAGAAATGGAGCTAGCTAGAAAATTGCAGTAACGTCTCAAATTTGCATTTTGTACGTATACTTCAAAAAGTACATAAAGTACCTACATAAAAAACTTCAAATTTGACCCCTCACTTTTATTTTCTAGCTAGTTCAGTTACTGAGAAAAGGACTGTTCTGCTAACTTCACAGTGAAGTGGTAACACACAATATTTGGTAAACTTCAAGTTCCCAAATAGAAATGCATAGAAATGCCAAAAAACTGGAAATTACTGCCGTGGTCTAACTAAAAATATTGTTCTGCTTACTTCACAAACGCATAATGTAGTCCTTTCATATTTTTTTTTTAATAAATTAGCATTTTGTAGAACATTTTTTTTTTTTTAGAACTAAATTATTTGCTTAGAACTTAAATTTTCCGAAAAGTACATTTTGAGCACTCTGCAGGGAGTTGGACTTAAACCAAAGATATGTTCAAAATCTAGTGGAGTAACATTTAGCTAACACTTTTTTGTCTGCTTTTTTAAGAAGTTTACACTTTTCTTTATTAATAATTAATAAATATCTAACAAAAAATAATTTTTGTTTCAATAGTAATGTATGTACATATGCTCATTTTATAATTGTGGGGCACAGATATGTTCTCATACTAGTTTTTCATTTTCGGCAAACACCCGGCACCGTATTATAAACAGGTTTTAGTCAATTTTGCTCTAAAGATAATTAAATGCTAAATTAAATTCTGTTCATCAGTTTGATATTTTTGTATCATACGAAAATACACATATGTAGGTACTCTCGGTCACTTAATTGTTGCAATGGAGGTTTCAACCTTCCGCAAAAATATCGAATCGAATTAAAAAAAAAAAACAAAACAAATAAATAAGATGAAATAACCAGTCAGAAATATTGTAATAACAAATCACCACCCACCCAAGGGCCAACAGTAAGCTTATCTTGTTATCCTTATTACAACAACCACATCACCCCCATAATCATATTCAACATGTGTTTTTTACGAGTATCCGCATCAAGAGACCACTTAACCAGGCATCATCTCTCAGTTTCGCCACCAATCTCGTTATCATATCGTGGGTTGAGGGTTGCCTTCTTGCAAACACCAAAATATTAAGGCACAAAATGTAATAACTTTCTCCAACATCAAGGCAAAAGCTCTCGATTCTGATTGGCCAGAATCACCGAGTTAAGTATCTATGGGGCACTCGGGTTCGTATAAAAAACTAACCACATTCTCAATTCTTCCCATTCAAACTTCATATCCCGAACAGCTTACACAAGCGACACTGAGTCTATATTCTAACCGAGCGAGGTTGATATCAATCATATAAATAACGGTTTTTCCATTTCCTGTAAGGACGCACTTAAATCTTGTCTGTTTTTCCAGCAACAAAAAAAAAATAAGAAAAAAAGAAATAACAAGAGAAATCCAAAAATCGTGTTCGGTGATCGGAGAAAATAAATTTTTATATCTCATCCACAGTATCCCTTGCGTTGACGATTATTTTCAAATTAAAAATAAATATTTTTTCGTGCAACAAGTGTGTGCTTCGATTTTGAGTTTCATACAATCGAAGCGAAGCAAGTGAGAGTGTCCATAACTCGATTTTTGTCGAAACAAAAGGAAAAGAAAATAAACTAAGGTAAGTGTGTTTAAGGATGACACAAAATATGAAATTCCTGGCAGCCATATATGTTTGTATGTATGTAGTAGCTCGGGATTCACTTCCTTGAGGATATTTTTCTTTATAGTATCCAATCAATTCAATTATCTTTCGTTTCTTTGGGATTTTTTTATGATTTGTTATTTTATCAATTATAATGCTTCCTGGCAAAGGAGGTGATGTGGTGCATCATGTATTGTAGTTGCACTTACAGCGTTTCTTAAGATGGATTCACAACATTAATCGAAGACAGTGTATGTTTATGATGATGTAGTATAGTTCTTTTAATTTTTACATTGTGTTTTAATGGTTTGAGGTGGTGATGGGTGGAAGCAATTTCGGTTGAGTTTGTCGATTAAGAGAAGCTTTCAGAACTATTAAGTGGCTTATGATCTAGACACAAGACTATAACATCCCCAATTACTAACCATTTTGATTCAAAGTTTAATGAATTGGATAATTTTTAAGCTAGGCTAGGTCATAGGTCATGACCTCCTACTCACCAAATAACTTTTTGTAGTTTATGAACTTGCTAAGGAAGTTTAAATCTAGATTATTTAAGAGAAAGAAACTTCAAGTTGACGATTGTTTTTAGCTGTCAAATGTTCTTGGTTTAAAGCAGCTTTTCTTGTGTATTTAAATTATTTATTTGTTAACAAGAATAATGGCCAGTTTAACAGTGGAAGTTTAACTTTTTGTTTGAGTTTAATTTCATTTTCATAGTCAGTTATCTGCCGTTTCAACTTCAGTTCAAAGTATAGAAATTCAACCATTCTCAAGTCCCAATTTTCAGCTACCATTTAGTAATATTATTCGTTTTTGACAGAGCGAGTGCAAAATGAGAGTTTTCTCACATTTCAAGTGTGCGTTGAGGACTTGAGGTACCGAAAACTTTGTAAAAGTAAGAAGAGAAAAATGCACGTTTGATGATAAAGAAATTACGCTTGCTTCTAAAATTCTAAAATGCATTCATGTAAATTTTTTAAACTTCGTTTAGTGGAACTGTGAGACCAAATGAGTTTTACTAAAAATTTAATCTGAAGTTCACTTTGGCAAGGATATATGTCGCAATAATTTTGACAGACATAAAATTACCTTTCTTATAAATGGGGCACATAAAGCTAACAATCCAGTCATCAGGAATGCTTCCCTTAGTTCACCCACTGCTTTAATTGATAAAAAAAAAAACATTACGTCCGTGTATTGAAAATAGTAGTTTGCTATTAGCCTACTTCTACTTCTTGTATACTGGAAACTATACCTTAATATCGATAAGAAAATGGTTACATTTTTTATCACAGCTGTAATAAGAGCGCTACAAAAGTTTTTTTTTAGATAAAACAGAAACGGTTTTGGATATCAATGAAATTTTATTTATTCCCGTGAAAGTACGTTTGATGCCATTATGTATGGATTTCGATTTCTTTTGCATGGCCACGACGGGCACGCTTGCAGAAGTCCAGACGCTGAACCTAATTTTCGACGGTTTTCAAGCATAAATCGGCCGATACTGCTGCAATTTCACGTTCAATATTCGTACGAAGTTCATCAGTCGTCGCTGGCTTGTTGGCATAGACCCTAGACTTGACGCAGCCCTACAGGAAATAGTCTAACGGCGTCAAATCGCACGATCGAGGCGGCCAAGCGACAGGACCATTTCGTGCTCTCCAAACTTGGTTTCCAATAAATTGATTGTGACATTCGCTGTGTGGCTGCTTCTGGCGCCGTCCTATTGGAATTACATGTCCTCCAAGTCCATATCATCCAATTGGGGCCAAAAATATTCAATTATCATTGAACGGTAGTGATCCCCATTCACAGTAAGTGCCGGTCTTGATCATCACGGAAAAAGTACGGCCCAATGACGCCGCCGGCCCATAAACCACACCAAACCGTAATATTTTTGGGAAGCAATGATGACTCGTGGAGTACGTGTGGATTGCTGTCTGACCAATACCGCATATTTCATTTATTGGCGAAGCCATTCAGCCACAAATGAGCCTCATCGCTGAAGATGATTTTTCGATGAAAATCCGAATCATTTTCAAGTTGTTGCTCAGCCAAATTCACGAACATACGACGCTTCTGTTGATCAAACGGCTTCAGTCCTTCCGTCAATTTAATCTTGTAACGATGTAGGCCAAGATTTTTTCGCAATATTCGCCACAACGACGTCACAGAGATGCCCAACGCTTGAGAACGACGTGTGAGAGACACATTCGGGCTTTCTGCAACTGAAGCATCACTGGCACATGAACATTTTGTACTGTGCCTGTGGATTCAAATTTTTCCACTAGACGCTCAATTGTTGATCTGCTAGGACGATTATGACGACCATAAACTTGACGTAGCGCTCTTAACGTTGAGGCCACTGACTCCGAATTTCGGTAGTAAATTTTAATAATTTCGACTCGTTGTTGGCTCGTATATCTTTCCATAATGAAATGGCAAACTTTACTGAAGAGAAATGTCAAAAGACCGGCAAAAAATATCGTCGTTTGCTGTCCCTGTCGCTCTACTTTTGTAGCATCCCTGTTGAAAACCCTTTATTATGTGAATTTTAGATTTTTGTTTGAATTTTTGTACTATTTTATTTATATCTTTTTAAGGGGTAGCCCAGAAGCCTGAAATTTTGACACATGGTAGAAATTATAAGTGTTAATAGAGGTACAAGAAATTTAAATTCTAGAACACCGTTGAAAGGAGCTAATGGCAATATTTGAGCATTTTCACATATGATCCCATATCTCTTTTCCCATATTAATAAAATTAGGCTTACTTCGATATCTCAGAAGTGTCACAATAAATTTTAAATTGATCGAAAAATCAAAAAATTGCATTAAAATTACCTGCTTGAACAATTGCCGAGGACCATCCACCAGTGAGGAAGACCCGTTTTCTAAATCGAAGGAATTTGATATTTTTTTGTTTTTGTATTCTTCGAGATTAAAGTCTTAAAATAAAGCCTACATAATATTCTATAGTGTGTAAGAAAATCATTGAGAAGGACCAAATTTTTGTATACTAAAAGAATGTATAAGTCCTCGCTCAATTCGATTTCTGGCATTCTAAATTCAAAAGTTGAAACAAAAAACGCACGTTAATTACCCTACTTCTCTTCTAAAATGATGTCGTACAATGATGTACCATAAATCCTAGATAGAGGTACTAAATTTTTGCAGAAAGAAAATTGTGTTTTGAATTTGTTTCAAGAGAATTGAAAAATAAATTATCAACCTTATCCCAAATCATGGGCCTTGTCTCAATCAAACCAATCAGTTGATCTATATTAACATTAATTTCAAAATAAATTAAAATTTACAAATTTATCAACCAACTAATTAAGTAAAACAATACTATGCAGGGCAAGAAAGCATAATGAAACCGAACTTGTTCACTCTACTGCAAATTAAAACCGGCTAATCCGCAACTGGGCTGTGTCCACTGCTGATTGAAGATTTGGTTAGCCGGTCCCGTCAGCTGGCTGTCTTAGTGAACGAAACCGGCAGCATTTCTTCTGCCGGCTGCCAGTTAACCGGTTTCGACAAGTGTAAAAACTTCCATAAGATATTAAACCCAATGACCTATTAGCCGGTACCGGCTACCCGGTTGCCAGCTATATGTGAAATGGCTCTTAAAGCAATTTCAAGCCCTCAGAAACATAGTGACTTTCAAGCCGTTTTATTGAAATTAAGTTTTTTAGCTTAATTAATTCGTCTTTGTTTAAAAACCTTGACGCCCTTACACATTGATAAACTCTTTTTGAAATACGTCTTACAGAGTATTCAGAATATTCTACTAAAAAAATCATTCTTGCTTCAGGGACTGGACATAATATTTTACTAAAAACTTATTAGCTTGATTTTAGTGGAAATTTTGAACGTGTTTTTTATTTTAGTAAATTAAAGTTGATATTTTAGTAACTTAATAATTTTGGTTTTAAGTTACTAAAATAATATCTTTAATTTATTAAAAAATTATCATTAAATTCACTTATATAACTCTTTAATCAAAATAATGATAAAAAGTAAATGCATTGAACAAAAATTAAAAATCATCAAAATGTTGGTTTTCAAATTTTAATTAATATGCATTTTTAAAAAGAATCTCAAAAAAAATGTCAATCTGGTTTTGAGCTTATGAAACAAATTTGAAAACTAAACACATTTTAAAAACTCAAAAAATTTATTTTTTAAAAGTTTTATTTTAATTATTTCAAAGACTAATAAAAATCCGTTAAGCAATAATAAGAACATTTAAAGTCCAAAAAACTATTCCATGGGTGGAAAAAACTATTAATAGTGGCTAAGTGTGATTTTTTCGTCAATACTAAAAAGTAAATCGCACTTCGGGTGCGTTTTTTTTTTCATCCGATGGAAATCTTCAAAAAGACTCCCTGTAAGAATTGGTACCACACTAAAACCACCGGTGAATCTATGAAAAATCGAGAAATTATTTTTCTTTCTTAATTTATAAATAACATTGGAGGAAGTTTGAAGTTTTCATTTTCTCATAAGACCATCTTCTCACGAGGATTGGTTGTTCTTAATCTCCGAACATTGTCTCGTACATTTAAGACGATCTCCATTTTGGAGTTGGTTTTACTTTGCAGTCGCTGATTGTGTGATACAGCATATTTTTTAATCAATTCTATAACCATTTCAATATGAAAATTATGATTTAGATCACTATTTCTTACACCTACATACACTTAGGAGTATTTATTATTCCACGAAAGACCTCCTTGCATTTTGATATGCATTTTGATAGAGTCTCCTTGCTTTGGAAATTTTTGTATGGTTTAATCATTTCTTTTTTTTGATGTGCTCTTTTCATTAAGGCCTTGCTTCCAAAGTCCGTTGTAGATCCGTAAGATGTTACTTCTGTTGTTGACTTACGTTATTTACATATAACAATAACCTCTGCAATTTTCCAATGATGTGGCACATATCTTAGTTTAAGGCATGCATTTATTATAAATTGGAGTTTTTTGAAGGCTATTGAAAGGATTTCTTTCAAAACCTGAGCAGTTATTAGATCGTACTCTGGTGATTCTTTGAGCGTGACAAAAGGGACTTCACATTCGTCGTTTCTATCAGTAGACTGAAAGAGATCTGCTGCTGTATTTGCTGGGAATGTCTTAAGAAGAGAGGACAGCCTTTTATTTTGGATTTCCGATTCTTTTACCATCTTGAGATTTTACTGGTGGGTTTTGTGTCTGTGGTCTTTTAAGGCGCCTTAGCTGCTTTCCATAAGGTGTTTTCGGTAGAAGCATCCGCCGCCGCCAGACTATTCATTTATTTTAAAACCAAAAGATTCTTTTCTTTATTTCGTTCTTAAGACAGTTTAAAACTGCCTTATCACCTGGAAATCTCGTATCTTCCCATTGCTTTCGAGCTTCATCTTCTTTATTTCGGCAGGATATTTTATTTTTTTTCCTCTTAAGTTCGAAATAGTTGAAGTAATTTCTTCTGCAGCCAGTTGCTCACCAGCAATAAATTCTTTAACTTAATGATTAATTTTTTTATTTGTTGGCAAGGGAATCTTAGGTTAATAAAACTTTGAAGTTTATCTCTGAATTTGTTTAAATTTGTCTTATATTCACGAGCTAAGGATTACTTTTTATTATAATTTCTGCTTTACTTAGTGATGATATTACCGGGAGTATGATTTGACGATAAATTGTAATTATTTTCGATTTATTTTAATACCTTTTACAACGAAAAAGTCTCTAAGGTCTAGTATTTTTTTAGTATCAGATGGCCAGTATGTTGGCGAACCGAAAGAATAAAATTCGCAGTTACGTTTGCAGCATGCTTGGTATAGCTCTTGTTGTAATGAGCTAAGCATTGAAGTCGCCTCCAACAAGGAAGTCATGACCTAACAAATTTAGGAGTCCTGCATAGTCTTTTTCAGTTGGAGAGCGCCTCGGAGGGCAGTATATAATATGTTGCTGCTATCTTAAACTCTTTCTTTTTTATACCAATACTAATTGTTGTTACTTGCATGTTTTCACTAAACTTTGGTTCTTCACTTTTTTATAAGAAGTATTGCTGACCTATTTTTGAGAAAAAAAAATCTTCCACAGTTGGTGACATTTATTACTAATGTATTACCGTTCTTTTTCATAAAAGTAAAAACCTTATATTAAATAATTATTGAGATTTAAAAATAATAAACGATTTTATTTTCAAGTTTTCAAAAAAAAAAGGATATTAAACCAAAAAAAAAAATGTTTGGTACACAATACAGTTTATATTATTCAAAGTTTCTGTGTTAAAACATTGAAATCAGCCACAGCATTTTCAAGAAAATTGAAAATCAAAAACTGGTTGATTGGGAGGCAGCATTACCTACCATTTTCAAACCAAAAGTAGCTTTTACTTAAACTAATTCATAGAACTTTTTTTAAGAAAGGTTGTAGATTCGGTTTTGATAAGATTTTGTAAAATCAAAAAAAAAAGTGAATAGCAGCTACCTACCATTATTTTTATTTATAAAAATGAAAAGAACCTGCTCAAAAATCTCTATGTATACCAAATTGTTGCCATTTAGGCTGTAACCGAACAGACAAACCAAATTGTGAGACCCACTTTTTCGTTTACCTTATCATCGGCATGACAATTAGTCTGATCAAAATTTTGACTTCAATATTTACGAATATAATAATAAACCATACAAACAATTTCGCAGGTAAAAATAGAGTTTAAAGCTAACTGGGCTAAAACAGTGGAAGTTAAAGAAAATTAATTGACTTAATCATATAAAATCTTAATTTATTTCATGAACAAAGACGTTGAAAATCTCCAATATCAAATCAAATAAAATCTCCCAAGAGTAGCTCTATGCAAGTTTGTATTGCCTCTAAAACCATAGACACCCGAAAGGCGTGACAAGGGAACATTTGCACCCCACGGCTTTAGAAAATACTAAACTAAAAACAAAAGTTGTAATTTGTTGCTGTGAATTTTTAGCAAATAACTGTCATTTTCTTTCGAAATCCATGATTCACCGCCTTTTGGAAAAATCCAATAGGACCACATTGTTTATTTGCCTACAAGAATCAATATTACCTTAGGTAATCTAAATGTCTGAACAGAATGGGAGATGAGGCTGCAATAGATGTCAAAAATGCTGCAATGAAAGTTGAAATTTGTTATTAATTCTTGCAGCTCCGGCTGCAACATTTTGCTCCGTCTTTCAATCTATTCTGGCCGTAAGGCTGGAGATTTACAAAATTAAAAAACACGCAATATTTCTTTATTTTTGAGGATACAAATCCAACAAGTTCAACAAAATTTACAACGAATTCTCAAGGCACAAATCTTCTTCGGATTTCAGCACAGCGCTTAGAGACATTCGTCACTTATTGTGTCAGAAAGTTAACTTACCAGTAAACCTGTCTTATTAGAACTCCAAACATTTCCTTATTCTGTTAATTCAAAAATGTTCCATTGATTATATAGACCCGAAAATTGGATTTTGCAATGCCTCAACAAATCACGGAGAAGTTGCAAATGTGTATGGTCACATACACATTTGAACATTCGACTTGGCGAATCACAAGTCTTAATAGGTGCCTAAATATATGTAATAGAATGAATGGACATTATTGTCATGGAAATAGTTGATTGCTTGTTTTGTTTTTACATGATTATTAATATATGATTCTATTTTCAAATCATGTATTATTTGTCTGTCTATTAAAATTTAAGTTTAAATTGAAATTTCTTTCCAAAATGACTTTGAGTAAATAAAGTCATGCCAAAGATATGAGTTCGATTCTCAGCCGCTGCCACTTAAGAACATATATTTTTTCCCGAAGTACTGCCTCTTAAGAAGAACTGACAAATCCTCCAAGGGTATTTATCTAGCCGTTTGGACTCGTAAAAAAATTGTAGGTCCCTTCCTTTCCTGCCCACAAAATTCACCCAGGAATAGTTTTGAGTTGTAAGTCACTAGGCCCTTGTTCTCCACGAGCTGTTGTACTACAATTTTTGTATTAAGGTCCTGGTAAATTTCAATTTAATGGTTGGTGTGCATTAAAACTACCTTAATATAATCAATTTTATAAAATTGTATATTCTAAATAGATACATTTGTTTGCTTGCTAAGACCTACAATAATTTTACTTTATACTATTTTGACCTATCTTTCAACTTGATTTTTTTCCTTAGTGCTATAGTGACCTTACTGACATAAAATCCTGTTAAAATGGTTCTTACCACCGCCTTAAGTATATCAGAGCAACTCACGTCAATGTTGTGTCTTCTAGTTTGTTGACGACACCGTTGATTCAATCAATTGTATTCATTTGCTATACAACATCCTTCTGATGGGCCTTTCCAAGAGCCTACTTATCTTGTCGTGGTAAAATAAACACAATTGGTGTATAATAAATAAGTAGATACATGAATATATACGTGCTTTAACAAAAACCATCAGCAATAAAATCAAGTTGGTACTTCGCTGTTGCAATGAACGAAGACTAAGTCATGCGGCTTATTAAATTAATCACAAAGTTGGGAAAAACAAGATTTTTAATAATATTTGCCTTGAGAGCAATTTTATAGGAGAAATTCTTTTAAAGGAACAGCTTAACCTATTTAGAAGTTAAGAGCACATCTTTTGTTGGCTTATAACGTTGGATAAGATATATTTTTTTATAATTTAAATACTAACGATTTGAGTAAATTGTTTAAATAATGAATATAATGTAAGTTCATAATGCGTATCTCGGCACTTCTTGTTTTTGGATTTGATGAAGTATTTAAAATTTTGAAACTTAAAAATGAAGTCGTTCATTTGGATTTTAGATTTACCAAAGGCCAGTTTTTCAGTGTGAGATCATCCTAGTTTCAGGGTTAAGTCTGAGTTAACTCCAGAGACGTTTTTTTAAGTCAATTGAATTTCTAAGTTAACTCCGAGTTAACTCACTTACTTTGGTGAACTAACTCAGGGACCAAATAGAGTGTATTTTCAGAACGTTTTGGAACATTTTTACTGTCGTCAGTTTCGCTTTTATTGAAGTTGTGTTTCATTAAAAAAGGGTTTTTGAACTAGTAGCTTATAAAATGTTAAACATTTTGTGTTTTCCTTTAATGTATTGTCAATTTTTCTGAAAATGTTATTGTTTGGAAAATTGAAGACGGCAGTAAAAACAGTATTCGTTTCAAGGATGGAGATACAAATATTAAGAAAATATTAACTTTGTCCAGTTTTTGCAACGCAACGTTCCAACTCTTTCGCGGAAGAAAGTCAGGTTCAAAAACTTCCTGCATTAATTAAATTCAACATAACGGAGTGCATTTGGTTGGGCTCAGACATGTAACAACCCAAAACCAAGAGGCCTGGGATCAACCTGGCAAACCAACCTGTCAATTAAAATAGAACAGCTGGAAGCATCAAAAATTTCGTTTTGAGCAGTATTACCAGAAAAACTAAAGGGCTGCCTTCATAAATTACCTTAATTCTACTTGCTTATTTGTTTCTTAGCCAGTGTGCCATTTTTAGCCAGGTTCTCTTAACTTTTATCTAAGGTAAGTGAAATATGGCTGCAACATACATTTTCCGTCAACAATGATCAGCCGCATTACTTTCTGCGAAATCGAAATCGTCCTGAGACCATCAATTTGGAATCTATTTTTTTAATTATATAAAGAGAACACTTCAAAAGTTCCTATTTTTCTACAATTTTCCCAATACACCCTCAAAAAGTGGTAAAGCTGTTTAACAACTTGTTTTGTTTTCTAATAAATTTGCTTAAAAATTAGATTTCTTGTCAAAACGTCTCCAAAGAAGGGCGTTAAAACTAATTTTGATCAAGAATGAATGATGAAGAACACACCCTTCATTTATATCAACTATGACAGTAAGAAGACCATTCTTTTAAGTGAGCGTGTCAGTGGACGAAAATTTATTTGTATGATACCTTTTGCTATTTTTAACCATATCTAAGAATTTCATTGAAATCGATTGGCTGGTTCAGATTTTATAGATACAAGACCACACCTCCATAATACCCTAACCGCCTGGTCGTTCTAATGATTTCATCAGGAATGACCATATTGACTATTTAAACTAAGAAATGTTTGTGCTTCTACTGTGTAAGCCAAGCATTAATTTCAATTAAATGTTCTCTTAATATCTCGACAAAACAAAAGTACACTCGGGCGTATACGCACTTTTTATATTTATTTTTCATATAAAGTTCACATGCTTAGTTTTTTTATTGAAAATAGAATGCAGAAGTATTTGGTTTGCTGAGGCATATTAACGATATATTTGCCTTAATTATTGCCACATACAATATTGTTTTCTTTTATTCAAATTTTACTTAGTTTTAACGGAAGTAAATCTACGTGTTCATAAGTGTTTAAAGATGTCTTTTCTCTGAACAATTCAAATAACAAATTCATACCTAGTACATATACATTTAAATCTAAATATTTAAAAAGCAATAAAATGGACCTAATCTCAAAGCTTATAAGGTTCTACCTATTTAAAATCGTGTATCAAAATAGAAATAAAAAATTAAATAAAATAATTAAAACAAATTATTGTCACAGATTGGTTTATTAAATTCTTATTTCTCTCAACATATCATTTTTGATTAAAAATCACAAGGTTAATTTTTTTAAGTACCGATTAAATACAAATTATTCATACATAATTTATTAGTACATGTTTTTGTAAGTTTTTTTTGTTTTGTTTTGTAAGTGAACAAAAAACACAAACTGTCTACCAAGTTTGATGGTTTGCATTTTGCAATAAAATATACATAATTATATTAATGAGCTGAAGTGAATCAAACATTGTTATCAGCTATCGCATAGAATAAACAAATTTTATTGTTGGGTAAGCGTGTTAACATCTAACCCTGATTAATTTATTTTTATTTTGTTTATGTTTTTTTTGCTTTGAGCTTTTTTTTATTGTTTTATAATAAAGATGCCCTTAAAGGACCTTTACTTATCGAATAAAAGGTACACAGGGGTTACCACACCGACATAAACAAAACTTTGCTAAATAAATTCCCAGATGCGCTTATCTTTATCAGAGTTTATAAACAGTTAAACAGTTTGTAACTATGGGGGGTACTCCCGAACTTTTTATTATTAATAAAATTTATAACGACAACAACAAAAAAAGTTCCATTTACATCTGTTGTTATCAGAATTGTTAGGTGTTGATGACTTGATAAGTGCTTTTGTTTTTAGTTGTCAGTAGTTTCGATAGGGATAATTTGAGTTTGATTTACTACATGGTAATAACAAGCTGACATGGATTGAAAAGGTAATAAAACGTTTGCAATTTTTAATCTTTTCCCCTGTTAATACAAAGAAAACTTATATTCTAGTTACTAAAGTGTTTTTACAGTTTGACACTGTGTTCTTTGTTCGGTTTAAAGTGTTTATTTGAATACATATGCAGAGATGGAATATTTCTCATGGAGCCTTTTCTAGTTCACTTCATATGTATCGGGTTTTTCAATAAGAGCGCTACAAAAGTTTTTTTTAAATAAAACAAAAACGGTTTTGGATATGAATGAAATTCGTTATTATTATGAAAGTATGTTTGATGCCATTATGTATGGAACTCGATTTCTTTTGCGTGGCCACCACGGGCACGCTTGCAGAAGTCCAGACGCTGAACCCAATTTTCGACGGTTTTCAAGCATAAATCGGCCGATACTGCTCCAATTTCACGTTCGATATCTGTACGAAGTTTATCAATCGTCGCTGGTTTGTTGGCATAGACTTTAAACTTGACGTAGCCTCACAGGAAATAGTCTAACGGCGTCAAATCGCACGACCGAGGCGGCCAAGCGACTGGACCATTTCGTGAGATAACACGTTCTCCAAACTTGGTTTCCAATAAATTGATTGTGACATTCGCTGTGTGGCTTGTGGCGCCGTCCTGTTGGAACCACATTTCCTCCTAGTTCATATCATCCAATTGGGGCCAAAAATATTCGGTTATCATTGAACGGTAGCGATCCCCATTCACAGTAACGTACCGGTCTTGATCATCACGGAAGAAGTACGGCCCAACGACCACACCAAACCGTAATTTTTCAGGATGCTCTATGATGACTCATGCTCATGGAGTACGTGCAAATTTTAATTATTAACGAAGCCATTCAGCCAGAAATGAGCCTCATCGCTGAAGATGATTTTCGATGAAAATCCGAATTATTTTCAAGTTGTTGCTCAGCCCAATTCACGAACATACGACGCTTCTGGTGGTCAGGTGGCTTCAGTTCTTGCGCCAATTTAATTTTGTAAGGATGTAAGCCAAGATATTTTCGCAAAATTCGCCACAACGACGTCACAGTGATGCCCAACGCATGAGAACGACGTGTGAGAGACACATTTGGGCTTTCTACAACTGAAGCCTCAGCGGCAGCAATATTCTCGACACTACGGGCACTTCTTTGTCTCACTGGCACGGGAATATTTTGTACTGAGTCTGCTGATTCAAATTTTTCCACTAGACGCTCAATCGTTGATCTGCTAGGACGATTATGACGACCATAAATTGAACATAGCGGTTTTAACGTTGAGACCACTGACTCTGAATTTCGGTAGTAAATTTTAATAATTTCGACTCGTTGTTGGCTCGTATATCTTTCCATCATGAAATGGCAAACCTTACTGAAGAGAAATGTCAAAAGAGCGGCCAGAAATATGGCGTCGTTTGTTGTCCCTGTCGCTCTACTTTTGTAGCGTCCCTGTTGAAAAACCCTTTATAAGGAATTTTATGTCGTAAGTTCATAATTCAATTTTTCACATAAGAAAATCTTCCGGCAGGCCTAAGCACGGGTCAGTTGGTTTGTTTATCTTGCAATTTGGATCCTTAGTTAAGACCAAGTCTACTCAAGTACTTTTATTAATGAATTGTATTTAATTTATTTCAGGTTTAATTAACTCTGGTCTTACTCAGATTTTAGTCCAGGAGATACAAATTTCCCCTAACGTTTTGTGTATTTAAAAAAACATTGACTCACTAGGATTTCTAATTTTTTGAACAATTTTTATAAATCTTTGACCTTTACCAACACTGCTTTTTTTTTAAAGTTCCGTATAAGTCTTCCTTAAACTAATATTGATTTCTATGTTCAACACGAAGTTTTTTCACTTTCCTTAAAGTTGTATTCAATATAAAATTTGTTCCTTATATAGTTTTTCTGTTTTAAAAATGTCCTTCAATATTTTCACATGCCATTGAATATAGTAAATGTAACCTTTAGAGGCTGAACAATAACATTAAATTATGAGCTTTAATTGAAAGATGTATGTACGTACATAGTTGTTTGCCAGTATTTTGCAATATTTTGCTTGTAGAAATTTTGGAATGGGTATTTTGTATGAACAAGCATCTAAAAGGAAATACTTTTGACCAAAGCATTCATAAACTTTCAATTATTTCAACTGGAATAGACTTGTACGTAGGTACATTATTTTGAATTGGTTTTAAAATTGTTTATTACCTTTGAATGAGATTGAATAGTTAATATTTCAAAAAAAAATATATATTATCCAAATGAATTTTTGCTTAATCTGCAAATATAAAGAAGTAAAGAGTGTTTTTTTAGACGTGTGGTCTTCAAGAAGAAATAAATTGAACATAATTTAATGTTATGGCAAAGAATTTAGCTTGATAATAAAGATAAGAGTTTCTGCAAAGACAATCAACCTCACATAACCCCAAACAAAATAGTACAGCGGTGCTAAATTGCAAGGTCCTGGAGGCCACGCCTCAAGCCCAAAATGTGAGATAATGCGCTCACCAAAAGTTTATCCTTTATTAAATTGATTGTTTCGTTGGCTGTCGTTGGCGTCGTGAGAACCGAACCATTATTTTGATAGTAAATTTGCATGATTTGCAAACGTTGTTCAGGAGTAAGTCTATTCATTATTAAATGGCAAATCAAACTGAATATAAATTCAAGTGACAGCTGTCAAAAAGACCAACTCCGAAAACAGTATGGCCAGATTGAAAACCATACGTCTAAAAGAAACACCTTTTTACAATTTAATAGGATTTGAATTGATTTAATAAAAAAAACTAAAGGACAATTGACAAAAATGTATGGAAGTTGGTCTAGGAAACAAAAACAACAAGACGTTTGTCATTGGATAGGTGTAGGTATACAATAATAGTTTCTATGACAACTTATTTAAAATCTCTATACAGAAAAAGTTATTCGCTGATTAAGTGCATTTTGGTACAGACAACATTTTTGTGGCATGTATAATAATTAGCAAATAATTTGTTCTAGGTTTGAAAAAACCTGAAATTTTAACTATTGAAGAACTTAAAAATACCTTTCCAACTACATACGTTCGTTGTTGCTTGTTGAACTAGCGTTCACATATTTTCGCTCATACTATACAAAAACACATTGGTTATCGAATAACTTTGTTCACAAATTGATTTGAAATAGATATACATAAGCTGCTATGGAAAGTATTGTATGTAGGTGATACAAGCACCTTTCAAATGACCAGTTTTCAATAATTAATTTCACTTAAAAGATTGCGCCATTTTTTACAGTTGTCATCAAGGATTGCACATGATAGGATGCAAATTCGTCGTAGTTAATTTACTCAGCTTGTTGAAATTGATGCCTAGGTACTTGGCACTGCATTTGACTGATGATCTGGGACCATCTGGGAGTGCTATCATTACTTCTGCATCTTCCAGCTAAGCGAACGCGTCTACCTCCTGTTTTTTTGAAGCTTTAGATGAGTTCATCCGGATACCCCATTTGGGGTAAAACTGAAACAGTTTATGGATGTGTGCCTTGACTTCTCGAACAGCTATCAATGGAGAGAACGATGAGCAATATGTAAGTGAGTCATCATGTTGTTGTAGCGAAGTGTTGCAAGTTTCGACCCTTGGGCAACTCCAGCCCTGATGCTCTTCTCTGTCGATTTGCAGTTCTCCAGTTTCTGGAAGAAAGAAAAGAGAATATAATTTTGATAAGTGCAAAAGGAAAGCCTAGTATGTAGAGTTTATGGATAAGGGCTTCAATCCATACACTTTCGAATGCTTTCTCGACATCCAGGAAGCATCAGAAACTATATTGTTGTTTAAAGCTGTGGTGATTTCATGTTGAAACTTCACGAGTGGGTGCAGGTTCCGGAAACCGAACTGTATGTCCGGGATGATGTTGTTTTTACTGCAGAACTTCTTGATCTTCTTAAGTATCAGCTCTTCCAAAAGCTTACTTAGATTGTTGAGGAGGGATATCGGCCTTTAGTTGGTCATCATGTTTCTTTCACCTTTTTTGGGAATCGCCACGATTTCTGCAGTTTTCCACTTTTCGGGAAAGTAACTGTTGTTCATGCAGTTGTAAAAGATGATAGCTAAAAATACCATAATCATTTGTGAAAGACTTTTTCGAACAAAATTGGATACCCCATCCGGTCCAGCTGACTTCTTTGGTTTGAAGTTGCCAATTATATCAGCTATTTCCTCTGAGGTGCTCAAGTTTAGGGTATTGACGGGATCACTTGCAGGATTGGTGTCACTTAACATTGCTCTGTCCAAGTTGGGCATCAGTGCCTGTTGTATGGATGTCTCCATTTCGCGAAGGAAGACTGGATCATCAGAGGGACTTGGCGTGAAGTTTCCTTTGAAATGGCAAGTGAAGGCTTCAACTTTATCCTGAGTCGTTTTTGCTTATCCACTTTTGGTGATGATCACGTCAGGCATTGGTGATTTTTAGCCAATCAGTCTGTTGACGTTCTTGAAGGCGTAAGGTCCAGGTCTGATTGACTGCAGTCTTTTCTGGAATTGGTTGTTGTTGTGGTGTTAAATGGAATTCCGGAACATAATGTTGATGTACTGAAGTTCACTCCACACTATCTGGTATTTGCTGTTAGTTGTGTTAAGTTCTCGCTGGTGGATCCTTTGGAGACGTTTTGGTTATCGATATACTGGGGAAGGTGCTGATATCTATCCTTTGACGTCTCGGGCTACTTTTGGCTATCCAACGCGTTCGCAACAGCAAGTTCCAGACAATCAATGGCCGTATAAATTTCAAAGTTGTCCAGATTCCTGTTTGCGGGTGGAAGAGTTATAGTCTCTTTGTAGCCTGTTTGCATGCAGTCTCTTGTCGTTAGTGAAATTTTTTACTTGTTCTGGTACTAGGAAGATAGATTGATGGAGTTTGAGGCTTAGCTGGACAACTTCATGGTCCGAGTCACTGGGTACTATTGTACAGGTGAAGTTGCTGATTTCTGAATAAAGAAATCAAAAGTTAATGGTGTTCTGGGAAAGATTGGTTTATGGTTGTGAAATAACAACCAACGAATGCTGATCGCTGTTCGTATCTAGCCAGTCAGCAATCACCTTGCCTTCGTTGGTGACAGAAGTATCCAGCCAAAAGCGATGCCTTGCGTTGAAGTTACCACTGGTGAGTCTATAAGGGCGCTGATAGTCGAACTGCCAACCTAATTGGCCACATGGAAAATCTTGGACATGCAAGGTTTCTTGTTGTGACAAAGTTTAAAGCCCAACTGTCCACCAAAAAGAAAGTAAAGACTGATTTAAGGAAGAAATTCAACATTGCGTGCCTAAGCTCATCTGAGAAATTCAGAGAAGACCGTTTTCGAAAACGTCAACTACGTCAAAAATGCAATTGTAGACTGTTCTTAAACGCAAACTGCAAAAGTTTTCCATTCGAAAACACTTATACTGCATAAGCAGTGTTTTCGAAAATGCAGCTTGCTCAAGTCACATGTTCGAAACATTATATGCAGTGCAGCTGTGCAGTAAAAAAATCGGTTTAACAAACAAAATATTGAAAAATCAGAGTGCATGTTGTAAACGTCAAATTCGTTTGCAAGTAAATTAATTGACGTTGATCAGACCAATTTTTTGCAAGCTGGACTATTGCATATTTGACGCTACAGTACCTGTGTCAAAAAATGGTGATCATTTGACGATCAAATTGACTTTGATTTGACGTTTTCGAAAACAGCCAAATACAGTGAAAAATTGACCGGGAAACTATCTGCCGTACCACCAGTCACAAGCACCTACAATTATTAAAACCAGTATCACGACATCTTTCGGGAGAAAGCCAAGACAACCACAGGCTTTAAAGTATCAATCACCTAAAAAAAATAACCCAAGGTATAATATTGAATTTGCGGTACTGAAGGAGGAGACAGAAAATATACAAATAAATACTGCAACAGAAAAGAAGAGCAGCAAGGGAGGAGTACCGAGAAAAGAGAAGGGAAGATAATAATCGTGGTCAGAAAGAAAAGAGCATCCGCAGCATCTCATCTCAGGTATCTCGAGGAGTCTAGCACCACCACCAACAGCCGCTGGTCTTGCAAAACAGCCAAGCAACTGTCATCTGGTTATAGGACCTGCACTAAAGCTCTTCGAAATAATGAAGGGAACCTTTTCACCGAAGCACAGCAGTATTTTCAGAAACGGCTTAGTGGACATTATGTAGAGTAGTTGACAAAATGACAAAGAAGCATCATGAGACTAGTCAATGAAGAAGCAGCTCGAGCACCCAGTACTAATGAAGTAGCATGCACCAGTTCATCAACCAAGTATGGGAGGGGGAGAGTATGCTCAAAGACTGGTCAAATAGCTTCATATGCCCAATCTATAAAAAGGCGATACTATGTCCAGCAAAACTACAGAGACATATACCTACTTAATATTGCCTAAAAAATCCTATCCAACGAACTTTGCGAGCGTCTTAAACCTTTCTGTAACACTTCGATCGGCACGCACAACCTGAGCGGCTTTGGGCCGGGCAGATCACCGTAAAACTAAATTAATAAAGAGGTTTTTAAATTTTTAATATACGTAAAAAATTAATGTAATGGCTATGCTGGTGCCAGCGTGGAGGGGAACTGTCAAAATATCCAATTTTGTATCTCTCTATGCCAGCATTGTGTCCTGTATATCACCAATTACGCAAGAATTACAAGTTCTGAATTGTAGCTGACTTATTATCGGCAAGGGTGGATAGTGATACAAAGGTCAAGCATCGATCCTGCCCTAGTCAATGATGGTAGATTTGTTAGTTTTTTCCTTCAATGGGCTAGAATAGGGTTGGTGAATGGTCAGCTTAAATGTAGTCTATTTGGTCAAATGTGTACCAACTTGAGATAAATGGCCTTTGTTTTGGCAATGATGGCCACCGAAACTCTTTACTTATAAAATTAGGTGGCCTTAGAAATATCTTCACGTGGCTTGGGCGTTAGAACATGGTACCTATCGATGATAAATCAAACTTAAAATCGTAATTGTAAAGGATTATAGAAGTTTTCAACATATTTTAAATTTTAATGGTTAAGAAACCTAAAAAAACCTAAAGAAACCTAAAAAAAAAACAAAATCCAAATTTAAGATTTTTGAAATCTTTCAGAATATATACAGGCTGTTGAAATCAGGTCAAAGACTTTCTGACTAAGTTTGCCCTAATTACTGTTTTTTTTTAAATGCAAGTGTATTTTTCCAACAGAAAAAAAAACAATCAAGGATCAGTTTATTTACTTCCCTTATTATCAATTATTTTCGTTCGTTCCTTTCTCATTGTACCTAGGCGCCTCCCAATTGAGGCCAATGAAGCCATATATCCCTCCTGTGAGATAGACTCATGTCTTGATTTGCCTTCAATTCCAGACAGTAAACAAAAAATTTCCTGAGAAAAATAAATGTCCGAAGGAAAAGGAGATAATTATTATTAAAATTTGATCACTGACACGGTCGGTGTTTATATACAACACCTTATCTTTAGCAAAGAATTTATTTATAAAGTTCTGCTCAAAAATAACTTTGTCCAATCAAAACAAACGTGTCTCTATATGTTATAGGGGATTTTTTTCTGTCTGAATGTGAATGACAGTCTTCTTGTCTGCGAATAATTTTTTTTTATTTCACTTAAAAAAAAATAATAATGGTTATGAGTACATTTCAATTTGTTTTTATTAATTATATAGTCATGAATTCATGATTAATCAACAATAAAAACAAAATAGAAAATTGTTTATTCATTACATACTAAGCTTGAATTATAAATTTTTATTATTATTATATTTGTATAAATTGATGTGAGTATAGAATTTTTTTGTATCCGATGGAAATCTTCTTAGAAGCACTTGGTAAGAATCGGTACCAGGAATTGTGGGACTCTTACCGTACTAAAACCACTAATCTATGAATGATCGACAAATGATTTATAATTCACGTTGGGGGAAGTTTAACACTTTCCCAAAAAAATTCAGCTCATGAGGCTTGGTTCTACTTAGTCTCCGAACGTTGTCTTGTTCATTTAACCCAGTCTGTATTTCGGAACTGGTATGACTTGGCAGTGACTTGTGTGATATACCATGTTTTTTAACCACTTCAACTTCAAGGTCACGATGTAGATCGCTATTTCTTATATGCCAAGCGGCATTTATTATTCCACAAGGGACTTTGCTTTGGTATTTTTGGATAGGTTCATTTGTATCTGCATTTGTTTTCTTTGTACAGCTCCTATCCTGGATGCCGTATAAGTCCAAATGGGTTTCAATACTTGATTTTTCGGGATAGGTAGAGTTCTTTCCTCACTACCAGTACAATTTTCTTTACTTCAAGTTTATTTCTTCTCTTTTCTTTTTGATGTGCTCTTCCCTTTTTAACTTTGCTTTCGAAGTTATTCCAAGGTGTTTGGAAATAAGAAATACTGGAGAATAATACTATGCTCTACTGTTTATAAGAATTAGAAGAATGTTTATGTTTTTGGTTGTAAGGTTTATTATAAGCGTCGATTTTGTTTCCTTTAATTTGATACGCCATTTTTACGTCCAATCACAACCTTTATCGACTTAATTTTGCAATTTTTTGGGCAGCCTTCATAACGGATCTATCTGGCACTTATACTGCAGCATCATAAACAAAAATGGCCATGGTAGCGTTGATGTCCACTGGAATATCCCTTGTATATAACAGATACAATGTTGGTCCTAAAACACTTTCTTGTGGTACACCAGCCCCAATTTTCTTTAGTTAAAGGTAATTTTGGTCGTACTGCTGTCTAAATAGTCGGTTCGTAACGTAGAATTTCTATATTTTGTATTGATGCTGGGAAGGTCCTATGTTATATTCAAGTCCCAAGTGCCAAAACTTGTCAAAGCAACATCTAAGAATATACTTGTTTTTCTTAAAGTACCTTTCCCACCAAATCCGTAATCCGATGCACTTGGTCTATCGTGGAATGTTTCCAAACTGATGGCTCGGAATTTGTCTTTTTTCTTCTATTATTTTGCTAAGCAGTTTCAGGAGCATATTTTTGTCATGATCAGCTTAAGCGATATAGGTCTGTAAGATGTTACTTCTGTTGGTAGCTTACCTTGTTTAGGGATAACAATGACTTTTCTCCCAGTTCGACTGTTTTAAAAAATCGTTTAACACTTTGAATTTTGGATTTTTCAAACGGTCTGGCAGGGCGAGCCATGCACTGAAATGGTCTTGGATTCCGTGATATGTGATCCAAGGAGCTTATCTACTAATTGGGTGAAAACCAATTTTGACTAACTCGATTACCTTAGAAGTTGCAATCATTTTTTTTTCGATGCACTGTTTATTCACAAAGGCCCCAAATATGGACTGCAAGACTTCGATTTCTTAAATAAATTTAAATGAAGCTTTCGACACCTATACTTCTTTTTTTATATCATTCACACCCAAAATCTGCTGTGGTCTCACGGTCTATAAGTATTAATAGTACTTATCACAAAATTTTTTTTTCTAGTTTTGTTTTGAATTTTCTCATTATCGGCTGAGTAGATTTAGATTGATTTTTGTATACACCAATTTTAAATAATATTAAAAAATATTGAACTTTGCATATCAGAATTTTCAAAAAAAATGTTTGAATTTTTAAAAAGGGTTTCAAATTTGTTTTATAAAAATTCGGTATCTCTAGAATTTGTTGAATTTTTTTTTGAAATTTATTCTTATTTGCACACAATTAAATAAAACAGAAAAAGTTTTCCTTGAAAATATTTTTAGAATTTGATATATAAAAAAAATATTTTTTAAGAAAACCGCTCCAACAATTTTAAATATTTTTTCTCCTTGCAATCATGTTCAATCAAGAATTAAGTTAGCATTTTTTTCATTTGAAACTCTAAATGTAGTTGTTTTAGCAAATTAAAATATTGTTTTTCATGCTTTGCTCTCATAATTTCCATGTTTATTAACATAATTTTCTTAAACCCTCAGCGTCTTGAACATAAGAGCAAGTACGTGCGACCCAGTTATGCATTTTATTTAAATAATTTTTGTGGAAAAGGGAAAATAAAGACATTTGAGTTTGTTAAATATGTTTCTTATGATTATATCGACTTGACACGAAATTTTCGGATTTTTGACTGCTCCAGGAAAGGATGTTTTCGGAACAATTGGGTAATATTTAATACAATATCTCCATCAAAACATAGTTCACCCCCATTTGTCAAACCTTCAATTGTCCAATTTATGTAAAGGATGGCTTCGATTTCGATAGATTAAGAAACGTCTATAAACATTATTTTACTGCTCCAGAAAAAATGTGATACTAGATGTGTTCCATAACGACTTTCAAACCGCCAGATTGAGTCCAAATCCGTTCCACAAGTGAAATATTGTACTGGCTCGCATAAAATCAAACGGTCCGAAACTTTTTGAAAATAAGTAAGGAACAGAGGTTTTATGGAAGTTTGGTGTCATTTGGATGAAATACACACAAATTTCTGTCAAAATATAGTTTATATACTAGTAGTATTTAAGCTGTTAAGCCATATGAACTATAACATTCCACTAATGTCAATGCATTTAAAAACCTCAACAAAATCAGATATACTGACAGTTCATAGAAACGAAAAATTAAAGAAATCAGTATTAATTGACATGAAGTAAAGTTAGAGCGAATTTATTAAATGTTGTGTTGGACTAATTTTACTAAACAAAATTTCACTTTTCGAATTTTCGATTATGTAAGTTTCAAATAATTATATTCTAAAATAAATTGTGAAAATATTAAATTTTCTTTTCTTATTTGAACGAATTGTGAATAAAATATTTTTTAAATCCCAGCAGATTTGCTTCAATGGGGAAAATTAAATTTTATTTTCAAATTAACCAAAAATAAGATTCGCAATCGAAAAAAAATAAAAATTCCCTTTTGAATTTTTCACAATAGAACAAATCATAATTTATCGTACTCCGAACCTTGATTTAAATTAAACTCATTATTACGCTTCTAAGAGCCAGTTTTTCAGTGCGAGATCAACCTAGTTTCGGGGTTAAACCTGAGTTAACTCCAGAAACGAGTTTTTCATTTGTGGTTGTGGTGCCATGTCGATATCGTTAGTAAAAGTTATTGTCAGTGCAATTCCGTTGTGGCAACATCTCTATTCAGGGCCGGCCTGAGCTAAATTGATGCCTTGAGCATGCTTCATCAATAGCGCCCCCAATTTCATTGGTAGAAGAAGTCCTTTCCTCATTTACCAAGGGGTTGACCTTGCAATGCTTTTTTTATGTGGTAGAAGCAAAAAAAAATCGAGCACTTCTCAAATATTTTGTATATAGTTTATTTTTGTAAAGGGGTCTTATTTTTGGGATAGTAGTTATATATATCGGCCCCTGAGAAGCAAAGAGGCTTTTCTCAAAATCTGAGTTTTCAGAAAAGCAATTTGAGATATTTTGATCCAAAAAAATTAATTTTGATCAAGGGTTTATGCGAGGAACTCTAACTTGTGGAACAAAAACTAAGAAGCTTTTTTACCTCTTTAAGCTGGTGGTTATAAAATGGATAACAATATTAGTGCTATTAAAAAGAAACGAAAGTTAAAAAGTAGGCAAGAAATTTAATTAAATTTATTTTTTTGGATTTTTTAAAGCTTGCTCAAGGCGTCCATTGGGTTTAGCGCCCTGAGCAATTGCGTTGCTTGCACCTATAGCTTATCCATCCGGCCCTATCTCTGTTCTCATGCGTGAACGGCGTAGAAAAATAATGTCCATAGTGTCGCACATGGATGGCCCTAGATTTTTGACGGCTGAAAGATAAAGTAAATCATCAACAGAAAAACTGTTTCTTAGTTAACTCGGGGTTAACTTATTTTCAGGATTAGCTAACTCTGATTTAACTCAGAGTTAACTCTTAACTGAAAAATTGGCACTAAGAGCAACAAAGTTAGTTTTATATAATTGTCTTAGACTTTAATGAAAGAAATGCTTTTAGATTTAACATTACGTGGATGACAAATAAATGTTCATGTTAGAAAAAGTTCGATTAAATTTTCAAAACTCTAAATTCTATTTTAAAATTTTCCATCATGCAAAAGCAAAATTGATTGATGTGTGACCCTAGTGAAGAAGAATCATACGAGTACATTGGCGGGAAAAGAGTATAGTTCCAATAACTCAGCAACAACTAAATAATCAATATTTTAGGATTTATCCTCACAGATTGCATTTTTATTTATCAGTGCGTGTGTAGCTATTTTACTTTCTAATGAATCTTATTTCAATTAAACTTTTTAACATTATTTTTTGATAGAATTTTGCTTAAAGAAAGAAGAAATCACAACTTATATCTTCAGTTTAAAAGTTTTTTGAACTTACTTATTTTATTATCAGATTGCCGTATATCGTCCCTGAACCATCCTAATTTCTGGATGAAGATTAGCATGCTTTTTGTGGCAAAGATGAGAAGTCGCCCAATTCGTCGAAGAAGTACTCTAGGAGGGCAAAATTTTTAGTTCTGGCAAAGCGGGATCATTCACAAAGGAAGGAAGATAGTGCTTATCTGCTCATGTGGGTTCCCAGTGAATTATGACCAGTAAGAATTCCAATCAAGTGAAACATTTGAGGTGTCCTTAGCTCCAGTAAATATACTGTGTTTTTGTTTTTTTTAAGTATCTGGCCAAAGACTCCTTGAAACCCGACAGGAAATATAAATCAGTAATCATCTTTCTGTCGAGAGTGGCTTTGAGGAACCTTTGGTGAATTATGTACCTTTCAGCTCCAGTGACAAAAGTTTAAGTACAATTTGGCACGGATCAAGGGTTGAACCGTTTTTGGCCAGTTCATCAGCCACTTCATAAATGTCACGCTGTCCAGAGAACCATAAAAGGGTGACTGATGAACAGTCAGAAGGCTGTTTCAATGAACAGTCTTAATTCACTACGGCGACGATCAACCAGTTTTGACTACGTGACAATAATTGACGAAATAGCCCAAATAGCGGCCTGGCTATTTATGAAGATGTTAAAATATACATATGTTTAATGTTTTTGTTAGTCAGTTCATGTGGAAAGACATTTTGCGGCCTCAAACTGCAAGCCACTTTCACTTGGAAAACAATACAATAGCGTAGGAGCTTCAATAATATGTTTATGGGTAGATTTTCTGAGAATATGCTTGACCTGAAAATCATATCAACAAAGATCCTTTACTTTTTGCTTCTTTCGATTTGAAGTTTCTCTTTTTGGTCAAATTTCCAAAGATCCTCTTTGGAAATAACTATTAGTAAATGGTTAACTTCTTGAAATCACCCACGTGGTTTCTAATAACAAAAACAGAAATCTAGTACAATTAGCGTTTTCCTTACGATTAACCCTATGAAATAATTCTTATCATTATACCGTTACAGCTTCCTATTAAAAATTATTTTAAAAAAAATCTCACTTGCACTGCTACCCATACAAAAATCTATCTTCATATTTTATTAATTTTAATATTATTAAATTAGAGACGTCCCATTTAGAGTTGTTTTGTTTTTGTTTGTTTTTTTTTTTAATAATACGAGAAACGCCTCGATCTGATTTCTATATGAAAGTATCATTGATTGATGGGGCGCTTACTAGTCGGACGGCAGTTGCAGCCGAATGAGGACACAAATAATAAATGTTCTTGAAACGATCTCAAAAAAATCACATTTCGAAAAGCTCAAAAATGTAAAAAACGCGTAGTTCTGTTGATAAATCTTTCTTTAGCTGTCAGAAAGTGCTGTGAATAAGAACACAAACGAACATTAAAATTTCGTACATAATTTATAATAATATCTTTTTTTTTGTCTAGAAATGTATAACATTTTATTGTAATTGATCTGTGATTTTTGTACCTAAAATAAAAAAACGAAAACATTTTCTAAATATACATATGTTTACTAATTTAATTCTTAGTTTAGTAACAAAACAATAAACATTCGACTGATAGCTTTAAATTTGACATCCTATCGGAATTGGTAAACCATTTGGTAAGTTAGTTAATTTTGAACATTATTTAGATGATTATATGTATAATCATATTAAAATTAAGTTTCCTTGTGGACAGCAGACTGATAAACAGTGATCACACGTCAGAACTCAAAAACTCTCAAAGTTCAATTCTAAACATATTATAGATTTTTACAAAATTTAATAAACTATAAGATGCATCTTTTGAAATGTATTAAAAAGGTAAAAATAGATTAGAATTTGAAAATATTTAAGGGTTTTCTATTTTTTTTTAATATTTCTACTTATTTACCTAAGGTTGATATTAATAAAAAAAATATTGTTATGATGACCTTTGAAGTCAAACTCAATCGATCCGAATTAAAAAATTATAATCTCAAAGCTTACATTATGAATGCTATTGTTGACTTGTTAAATGTAGTAAACAAGTTAATCACCTTATAATTTAGATTGACAGCGAAAAAACTTCCGCTCTTCACCAAAAACATCCCTAATATTCCTATAGTTATATATAGGCTAATCCATCCGACTTTGCTCCAGTAACACTGATTGAAATTATTTTGTTGATTTGTTTTTTTAAGAAATAATGTCGCTGGTTAAGAATAATATTATTAGAAATAAGGATTTGTCGAGCTCGATGTCTTTGATCTTCAAAAAGTTATTGAGATTATTGAACGAAAATTTTGATGTCACATATTGATGAGAATTGGTGCGGAAATGTAATACAGAACTCAAAGCAAGTTTCTGAAATTCCATGTATCCAAAAATATGAAGCTAAATAGTATCACTGAAATTAATTATTCATTAAAGTCTAAGCCAGCTCGATGAGTATAAAATCCCTTTAGCAATAAATCAAACCCTACTCCTGCACTCTAACGTTTCATCTGCTGAATGCTTTTTCCTAAACATCAACCTGTTTCTAATGACTTTTTCAACTAAGGAGTTGTCTACAACTTTAAAAAAGAACAAACTTAAACGGGAATTAAAAATAATTTAAAATTTAATTTTGAACTTGAATTCATATATTTAAAATTCTTGAATTGAATTGTCCTTTGCAATGTTCATAGCAATGTTAATCCATTTAAAATGAAAATTATTCAAATTTTGAATATTTACCTTAACATGATTTCCAATTTCCAAACAGCAATCTATAGTCCTAGAGATTAATATTATTCAAAGCACGTATCAACTTTTCTATAGATTTTATGGGAATGTTTAAAGATAAATTTCAAAGAGTTTGTTATGGTTGGATATCTTCAGAGTTCAGACTAAAAAACAAAAGCATTCTTCAATATTGTTTAACTCATTTTCTATACATAGATTTTAAGTTGTAAACAAGAAAGTTATTTTATTGAATATTTGTTGTAGATATTTATTATCAATGCTCAACTGAATGTTTACTTTATTTCTTGCAAAATATTTTGAAAGATAACTTTTTGTAATGCAAGAAGAATATTGAATAAATTTTTAATGTAAAATTGAGTTTTAAGTACCCTAATAACTATGAATTTTGCTTTGAACTTTTTCCTTACTTATTAATGAAATAAATAAACTTGCATTTGTATTTATATTATTTTTTTTTTATTTACAGAATAAACCAATATGAAGCAATCAATATCATTCTTGTTTGTGCTGGTGTGTACTGTAGTTTTGGCAGCACAAGAGAGTCAAGCTAAAAGTGAGTAACATAACCTAATTAAATGAAAAAAACATCAATATTTGAAATTAATTAAATTTTCCTTAAAATTTTGTATATTAAAGTAGATATTCACTATTCTTCCGGTAGTCGTCGTTATGATAAAACGGCAGTAAACTTCACAGGTCTAGAAACAACAGTTGG
Organism: Dasysyrphus albostriatus; assembly: GCA_946251815.1. Lineage (NCBI taxonomy): Eukaryota > Metazoa > Arthropoda > Insecta > Diptera > Syrphidae > Dasysyrphus > Dasysyrphus albostriatus. The sequence goes on from OX276335.1 coordinate 14,918,599, forward strand.
TGTTTTAATTAAAACGTTGACATTTTATTTGTAAGTGAAACGACGTTTTAAGTGAAACTACATTTTAACAAAACGACTATCACAATATGAGTGATCGATTCTAGATTCTTTCGAAACAAGAAAAATTATAAAATTGGAAAAGATTTCAATTCTTAACCAAAATTCATTTGTTTAGTTGGAAGCGTGGAAGGATTGGAAATAATTTATTCAATTAAAAACATAGTGTTGTTTTCCTTTGTAGGCTCGGAGATGGAATTACTTCTTCTTTACTCCTACTCCAAATTTTCAATCCTGTATAGGAAAAAGGATGAGACAGTTCAAATGAAAATGCCATAATTGAGCTCTACTTCATATCAGAGTTGTAAAGTACTGTAGTACATTTGTACTTAAGTATTTTGTTAGTACCCAGTACCGTGTAATTGTACTTGAAAAAAACAAGGACCATGTACTTAGTACTTGAAAAACACCAAGTACAAGTACTCTTTCAAGTACTTTGTATTGTAATACTGCCCAGTACATTTTCAAATATTTTTCAAGTACAATTCCTTATCAAGTACCTTTTAAGTACAAGTCCTTTTCAAGCACAATTCCTTTTCAAGTACAATTCAATTTCAAGTATTTTTCAAGTACAATTCGATCATTAGTCTGTTTTAGCCAATGAATAATGATGACGATGGCGAGACCTTAGCGAGATGACGCCAAGACAACCAGACGCCATCAGCCATCGTGATCTGTGTTTTGAGTTGAAATTATCCATATTCGATAGCTCTTTAACTTAAAAAGTACTTGAAATTGACTTGTACTTGACATGGAATTTTACTTTAAAAGTACATAAAATTGAATTGTACTTTAAAATGTACTGGGCAGCATTACAGTACCAAGTACATGTTCTTGAAACAAAGTTCATGAAAAAGTACTTGTACTTGGTGATTTTCAAGTACCAAGTTGTGCATTGTACTTTTTTTTCAAGTACAAGCGCAAGTACCTACAAGTACTGGGTACTCGACTACTGGCACTTGTACTTAAAAGTTTACAGGTCTGCTTCATTTTGCATCGCGCTCAAGTAGGAAAGTTGGGTTAATTAATTTGATGCTGAAAGCTCAAAAACCAAATGCCATTGTTTAAGCTTTTTATAACTAAGAATTTGAAAAAAATAGAAACTAAAAAATTATTATAAATACAAAATATATATATGTGTGGTAAGCCTTTTTACAATTTCAACTTTTCAAATTTTGATTAACAAAAGAAACAAACCGACATGACGCGACTGACTTTAGTTAGATGCATAAATGACAAATGAAGCGAAACTGGACTGTCAAAGTCAAAACGAATTTCAATTGCAATTTAAAGCGAAAGTAACAATTTACAGCTCTTCGAATTTTTTCTTTTCCTTCGATAACTTTTCTTACTTCTTCTTCAATTCCGCAACGTGAATGATTTTCCGTGTAAATATTCCGTTCACGCCCCAAATAAGTGTGAATAAATTTGGCTAATTGTGCATACGATATTTGTCAAAAACTTAAAACTCATTCTTGCGGAGTCGCAAAAACTGACGTGTACACGATTTTCTGTGTACACAGAACAACTCACTCTTGAGGAATTGGGCCCCTGGTTTCTTCAAAACTCACAATTCACAATAAAAGTGCCCTTCCAGGTTTTCTATTATCCTGAACAGTCTGTTCTTTTTGTCAACCCCAGTACTTTCAGGCCATCAGCGGCCGTGGTTTTGGTAGCGTCATCATTCAGCAACTCTCCGCACTCGGCCATCTTTGCTTGAGAGAGCCCACGTAGCTGGCTTTTCCATTGTCATCATCGGAAATCACTGATCGCTGGTTCCACTTCCAGGAGCGGTGAATTCGATGAACGCTTCCAGCCATAAACACCAATTTTTCCGAATTAGTACGGGCCAGTACAATATTTCACTTGTGGAATTTGTTAGCACAACTAAATTTGGCGCTCTGAAACTGTTTGGAACACACCTGCTGTTTTCCAGTAAATTGAAGGAAACGCATGCAGAAAAAAATGAGGAATAGAACGACGGGAATAGGGACTCGAAATATTAAAAAGAATAGTTTTTTTAACGATAAATGTTACCGTGAAATTTTTATATTTAGAATGTAAAAAAAAAATGTAGAAACATTCTTTCAAGTTATATAAGCTGTCAAAATTCCAAGCCTTGTTGCTATTTGAGGCTAATCATTATCAGAACCTGATGGTGTCTCTCTAATAACCCTATTTCATTTTTCTTTTTCAATCAAATTCCCCATCTATTTATTTTTTTATTTAAGGTTGCGCTCATTTTATCTTCTTAACTTTTCACAAAGTAAACACTAAACAGGTAGTTCACTTTTCTCACATTTTCAGCCGTCAAAAATCAAGCAATCGTTATTTATCGTTCAGTGTAAAGCAAAAATACTTCAACATCATTTGTATACCGTATAGCATCTGGCAATTAAGTAAAGATGCATTAATAGATTACACCACCAGCCTTATTGCATATCCTTTTAACTTTCTATTCCACCCTCTCTACTCTATAATGTCAAGTCTATGAAAATTATTCAAAAATTTTATGTCAGCCAGCAAATGTCAGTTAAAAACACTTTCCTTTCGGTGACGACTATATTTTATATCATATATAGGAAAAACCTCAACCTCAATTTTCATAAATATAAAGAACATGACCTATTCACGATAAAGTCACTACTTGTCGAATTTATTCCAAAATGGGTTTAATCATATTTACCTCGTCGAAACATATATACAAGTGTGTTACCTATTTCCGGAATCCTTAACTGACTTTTTAAGATAACAAGAAGCTCCTTCTGTTTTCGTTCATATATTTATTTATAGTAAGACCTGTGTATATTTATCCTTTGCAGTTTCTATACACAACCACTCAGTCTCATTACTGCTGGTGTTGGTGTCACCTCCTACGACACCATAAGAATCCTGATTCACTTTAATTTATGCCTTTGATTGTTGCACGTCTGTTCAAAACAAAACCATTTGACGATACACTTACGACTTACTCACACTCTCTTAGAGATTTTATGGTTTGAATATTGAAGGATATGGGGCCTATGCAAGGGCGATATAATATCTCACATTGCGGGGGGAGGGGGCTCGAGCACAACGTCCAATTAAAGTTCTGTCGAGAACAACGTTATCCTGCAAATTTAAACTGAACTTTAAATGCTGAAATAAATACTCACCTTCGAGGGTATGATTTGCATTTCCTTTAAAATCATGAATCATTCAGAAGGCTTAATTCAATTTTTATCAAAAATATATTTGGAAAACTTTTACTTTTTTTACATAAAATTGTTATAAAAAATCCTCACCGGAATTCGGTAACTTTTCAAAAAGAAAATGAAACAAAATGGAAATGGACAATCAAACTAAAGTAACTCTCCATACACAAATAATATTTTGTACATCCATAAGACTTTATTTACAAAATGTATCCATCAACCATCACATAGGAAGAATTCCCCCTCCTTGAAATAACACAGAATATTTAAATTTCAACAATAGCAATCGCTCAGATGAATGATGGCTATCACGGTATGAAAATATATCGCGAGCTTTTTGAATCAAATTTTGTTCATTTGGTGACGTTTAAATACTTCGCGGTGAGTAGAGTATTTTTTTAATGATTGTGGGCTTCTAGAATTGTGATGATTCAATTTGAATCTATAGTCCTTGGGGTATGGTTGAGTTTTGAATTATGATAATAATAAATTAAAAAGTTTGCATTGATGAATGTTACTCACAGGAATGTAAAAGAATGCAATCTTTTTTAATGCAATCTTTAATGACTTCAATTAAAAGATAGCATTCCTTGACTTAATTTTGAGACCTCGACTTAAAATTATGCAACATTTTAATTCAAAAAATTGCGATTATATTTTCCCCATTCATTTTATTGCAATCAATTGAATACTTTTGAAAATCCATGCATTATTTTGCTTAGAAAGAGAGATTTTCATGTAAGTGAGGAATAATAGGAACTATAGCATGTTAAAAGAAAAGAATACAACAAAATAAATAAATTTCCAAAAGATTGCATTCAATTGATTGATGTAGAAATTAAATGAATCAGAGCAAATGATTCCACTCTTTTTGATTTTAAACGAATGGAAATTGCATGAAATGAATTCAATGAACTCAATATCTTAGTTGAATTCAATTATAAAATAAAAAAAAAATAAATTTAGTGGCGCAACAGCTCATGCAGAACCACGGCCTAGCGACTAACAATTCTCAACCATTCCTGTGTGCGTATTGTTGGCAGGAATGGAGGGGACCTACAATTTTTTGCCGAGTCCGAACGGCTAGGTGAGCAGCACTTATTTTTTGACAAGTATACTCTTGGAGGATTTGTCAGTCCCTCGCAAGAGGCAGTACCTCGGAAAAAAACATTTCTGTTTTTAGGTGGCAGTGGCCGGGAATCGAACCCAGACCTTTGGCATGACAGTCCTACGCACTAACCATTATGCCACGAGGTACTACAAGTTGAATTCAATTAATGATTTTAAAAGACTTTGTTTCTAAAAGATTGCATTTTTGCATAACACTAGTTAATTTCAAATGATCTTGTTTTTTTTTAATCAAAAAATAGTAACAAAGGACTTTTATAATATTACCTTTCTGGCTTGTTCAAATTTTAAGAAATTCAAAAACTAAACACCTGATTTTGCAGAAACTTTTCTATAGTTGCCATGAAGTCCACGTAGGGACTCCATTTTGTGTGAAGCGTGATTATTCTGTTGTGACATATTAAATATGAAAAACAGCGAAATAAATCAAGAAATACAAAGAATTTTGTTATCAAGAGTGAGCAGTTGCTTTTGGCAAAACGATAAGGTTTCTTCCTCCTCCTAATGGTACACCACAAATATCTCTCTTTTTCCGTTTTCTAAAATGGTAACCCTAAGTCCACGTTAATCAAAGTTATGCAAGTTTTCCCATATGTAAGCAGTGTTATTAGCTCTCAAACAATTATTACAAATTATAATCAGATATCAAATCTATGTAGTTTTGTGTACTTTGGACAAAATGAATCTGAAAGACCCCCAAAGTTGAAGTATTTGAATGAAAAACCACATTTTGACGGCACAGAAACACATGTTGAATGCTGAAATTTCTTTTGATCAGTAATCTTCAAATTGTTTCCTAGCTTCTTATTGAATGTACAGGCTTCTTCACCATATTCATCACTTAACTCGGAATTATAAAATGCAGGCTCTTCTAGAACCGGCTAGCCATGCTCTAACCTGTGGAGAAAAAAAACTAATGGAGGCAGAAACATCCATGTCTTGTTGACGATATGTCGAAGAAAACCAACTTTTGAACAGCACATATACGCTGTTCAAAGCTTGGCCATGAGATTTAAGATGTCACGTGCGTGTGAGTTTTTTGTTATATCTGGAAAAGATTGCTGCAAAAGTTTTTATTTATTTACCTGACCTTTGTTCCTATAGTTTTAATTGAATATTGTTGCAAAAGATAGAAGTAGTGGTGAGAGATAATTGAAACGACATGGATAGTTTGCCCAGCGAGAAAATGTGATGTTGGGGATCTGTATGTTCTGTGGAGTCGTGGTGTAATGAATGATTTTCCAGGTGCTGAATGGAAAAATTGTATGAAAAATAAAATTATCAGGAACATGCTGTTCTTCACTCTTCGAGTTATTAACGTTGGGGTGACTCCCCTATTATGTACGAAATTTCTGGTTCCGAAAGAATAACAAACAAGCCTTGGATATGAATGATTTTAATTTTGACGACCCCTGCTAACGGAACAACGACAAACGAAATCGTGTGACATCTACTATAAGAAAAAGTGCTATATGGAGCGAGGTCAAAGGCTATTTGGCTGTGGGTTTTGTGATAACAGGAAGACTTAGGCAGGAAGTCTTGCATGTATAAATTAGGTATCTGGATCACATTCCGCATAAATATCAAATATAGAAACATCACATTGATTTGCTACCCAGTGAAAAAGAAAGAAGCATTCAACGATCTCCTGAAGAACACGTACTAAATGTGCCCGAAGTTTTATTTTATCCGATGGACATCTTCAAAAATCACTCGGTAACAATCGGTCCCAAATAGTGTGGGACCGCACATAAACCATCAGTGAATCAGTACCAATACAACGGGTGATTTTTTTAGCTGGTTTGGTTTTGGCAACACTGGTTTTGACAGCTGACGTGTGTTTAGTACCTTGTGTCACTGTCAAACAGCTTCAGTTTGGTTTGCAATTTAACCATGGATCGTCTTACAAATGAACAACGCTTGCAAATTATTGAATTTTACTATCAAAATTCGTGCTTGGTTCGAAATGTTCATCGCGCGCTGCTTCCATTTTATGGTCGGCATTCTCGACCTTCTGAGCAGTCTATTCGGAAGATTGTGACCAAATTTCGCACCAAATTTACTTTGTTGGACATTAAACCACCAACACGTTTACGTACTGTGCGTAGTGAAGAAAATATTGCGGCCGTATCAGCTAGTGTGACAGAAGACCGCGAAATGTCGATTAGGCGCCGTTCCCAGCAGTTAGGCCTTTGTTACAGCACTACGTGGAAAATTTTGCGAAAGGATTTGGGCGTAAAGCCTTTTAAGATACAGCTGGTGCAAGAACTAAAGCCAGCCGACCTACCACAACACCGAATTTTTGGTGAATGGGCTCTTGGAAAGCTGGCCGAGGATCCGCTTTTTTATCGAAAAATTGTGTTCAGCGATGAGGCTAATTTTTGGTTGAATGGGTACGTAAATAAGCATAATTGCCGCATTTGGAGTGAAGATCAGCCAGAAGCATTGCAACAGCTACCAATGCATCCCGAAAAAGCCACTGTTTGGTGCGGTTTATGGGCCGGCGGCATTATTGGGCCATATTTCTTCAAAGATGATGCGAATCGCAGCGTTACTGTCAATGGTGAACGCTACCGAGCGATGATAACAAACTTTTTTTTGCCCGAAATGGAAGTTCTTGACTTGCATGATATGTGGTTTCAACAAGACGGTGCCACATGCCACACAACATGCGAAACAATGGCGCAATTAAGAGGCAAGTTTGGTGAATAGTTAATTTCACGTTTCGGGCCGGTCAATTGGCCGCCTAGATCGTGCGATTTGACACCATTAGATTATTTTTTGTGGGGGTATGTCAAAGCTAATGCCTATAGGGACAAGCCCGCTTCGATTGACGCACTGGAAGCCAACATCCATGCATTCATTCGTGAGATACCGGCCGATATGTGTGAAAGAGTATGCCAAAATTGGACTCAGCGGATGGGCTACCTGAGACGCAGCCGCGGTCAACATTTGCATGAAATTATCTTTAAACATTAAATTGCAAGGTTCAAACTATCGATTTAAATAAATATTTCATTCATTTTTTCGAATTTTTTGTGTTTTTTTTTTAAAAGTTCTAAACCTCTTAAAAATCACCCTTTATAAGAAAGATCGATAAATTCTTTTTTAATAGTTTAAAGGTATTACACTTTTCCATGTTATTTAGAAATTCAGCTGGTGAGGCTTGGTTCTTCTAAATCTCTGAACATTGTCTCGTAGTTGGTATGACTTTGCAATCACTGATATTTTGATACCACGTGCTTTTTAACTACTTCTGTAACCATTTCAATTTAAGGGTCATGATATAGATCGCTATTTCTTATACATACACCAATTTGCATTAATTATTCCACAAAGGATTTTGTTTTTTTCATTTATTTTCTTTATACAGCCCTATACTTGAATGCCATATTATGTCCAAACGGATTTCCAGTACTTGCTTTCAAAACATTAGTTTGTTCTGGATAAATAAGTCAGAGTTCTTTCTTTTTGATGTGCAATTTTGTTTCGTTTGACTGCATGCACGCAATTTTCGTGCCCTAACTTTATCGACTGCATTTTGAAACTATTGTGTAGCCTACAAATTTTCCAGAATCATCAGCAAAGATAACCATGTTAGTGTGGATATCCACTTAAATACCCCTTCCATATAAAAGTTTTAGGGTTGGTCCTAGGACACTTCCGACTTCAATTTTCTTTAGTTCAGCCGGTTCGTAATGTACGATTTCAGTATTTCGTACACCACTGCCTGGGATTGGGAAGGTTCCTTTGTAGTTTGTACACAAGTCAAACCTTGTTAAGGGCTTGAGCAACATCGTGACCAGGGAATTTCTCATATTTTATTTCTGTCATTAAACTATAAGGGATCAATAGCTGTATTTACTGGTAATGGCTTTAAGACATTCGCAAGATGTTCAGCAAGAAAAAAAAGCTTTTCTTTCAGATTGCCAATCCATTTACTTTCTTAAAATTTTACAAGCGGGTTCTGTGTCACAGGTCTATTAGGTGCTTAGCTGCCTTCCATAGGGAGAGCCTAAAGTTGAACATCAATTCTATTTTTTGAAACGTTGGATTTTGAAATCGGATTAGCAAATTTCCCACACCATTATATACATGGTGATGAAAGTATCGTCTACTAAATTGTTAACATCGCGAAAGACGCCAGACATGCTTCGAGTATCTTCGATGTCCTATCGTTTCAAAGGCAAACATAGACTCGGACTACTTCTAAGTTGTATCTCAAGTACATATGCAATTATCCGTGACAACACAGCATCCAGCTGATGCTGTAAGAAGATCTAACGTCGAAAAGCAACAAATTGGCAGAAATCACCAAAGCTTTTGCCAACTATGTCTCTATTAATCTATATCAACACGTTTGCCACCAGCATTAAGAGGACCAGAGAAAAAATAGTCAAAAAGCCATCAGAAGTGCCACTACTGAAGTGCCACATTTCTTCGGATCGACTGTCAAAATCTTTTTTTTTTGCTTTACTTTGTCGTCGCTTAAAACCTTCTGTCAACGACACGATCGGCACCTATCATCAGTGTGGTTTTCAGCCAGGCTAGTTAATTGTCGACCATTTTTCAAACTCAGGAATAACAGGAATTCCAGATCCATACACACTTTTTTCGATTTAAAGACTTATTATGATAACTTGGATTGGGGAAAATTGTACAAAGCTATCATTATGAAATGACCAGTGAAACACCACTGGGTATATTTTACAAAAAGTCTGTTCTGCATAATGCGTCATGAGTCTGGAAGTTTTTAAAACATTAGGACTTGGGCCTGAGCTAACTCGGAGCAGCTTTTCGGTTGAAGATAAACTTTACCAATTAAAAATATCTTTTAATGGCCTTTAGCTCTACAAATTGTCTTTTCGCACTGCAAACTCAATTGAACTCATTAGTGGCATAGTGATTTTATCATACGCAATTTCTATTAAATTCAGTTTAACTTACGTGGATATTCTGTCAAAAAACGATTGTAAACTATATCCAACAAGATTGGAATTCCTAGACATAATTTAAATCATAAAATCACTTTACATATAGCAACGTTACCCACGTGAACTATTTTCATATGGAGTTCTGATTGATATTGATAGGAATTAAAAATGGAGAAACATCACTTGCGGTTGGATTACAAAAAAGACAAATTGCTTGTTTTGTTAACCCGGTTAAATAATTCTCTGGTTCTTTATGCAATGAATCTGGCAAAATATTTTTATTTCACGGCAGCGCAAGTGAAGCCTTACATAGAAGGATATTATTTTGTTTATTTCTGCATGGAAATAGTGAAAAGTTTATTTAAATTGACATTCCAACATGCGATTGTCTTTTTTCTTTAAAAATATTGAATCCATTTAAAAATATTTTCCAATAAAACCTCTTGAATGAGAAAATAATATATAATGGTTTCCCAATCCATGCAAAATACACTGAGAGTTCAATATTTCAATTTTATCTTCAATACACTTTAAAATAAGAAAACAATTTCATACTTTCAAAGAGTGAATTAAGGCCAGAGAAGTAAGTTTCTGATGTTATAAAGCCAACCCCACTGAGGAAACCCGAAAGAAGTTCAAACAAGATAGAAACACCTGTAATGGTCATATTCAAAGAACCAAGTTTTTGCATGATCAAAAATTACGGAAAAAAATACTGCAATGTCCCAAAGGTAGTAAATTTCTTTTGTCATTTACAGAAGACATTCGAAACACTATCTTTTTCGGCCGCGGCTCCAATGCTCGTCTTTAATGATACTCCATGTGTTAGCTCACTAGAAAAAGCCAATTTTCTTGAAGGACAGTTTGCTGTTAACTCGAAGCTGCCTGAGAGTATCATGACTCCCGCTGAGAGCAGTTATGATTTCAAGAGTCGTAAAAGATCTCGAAATACACAAATCCACTGGTCGGAATAGTATCCCTCTCATTGTTCTGAAGAGATATTTTTCAGTGTTGGTAAAACCACAGCGTAAGCTTTTCCATCTATCCTGCCTTACAGGTCTTTTTTCGAGTGGATGGAAAACAGCATTTGTCTAGCCTAACCCTTAAAAAGTCGAATCTTCGTTTCCTTCTAACTATCGTCCTATCGTAGAAACGCTGATTAATTATCAGCTTAAGAAATATTTCGAAGATCGAATGCAATAGGTCCACTGGTTATCTGATGGTGTATCTCAGCAAACAGTGGAACAGATCTTAACATAATTTTGGAGAACGTAGGATTATTGCACTTGCTTTTTCAAAAGCATTTGATAGAGTTTGGCATCAAGCTCTCTTTTCGAAAATGCGTGCATTTGGTATCGATGAATCTTTTTTTTTCTGTGGATTAGAAATTACCTTTCGGCTCGTTTAATACAAGTCGTCTTGGATGGTTACAAATCTGATAATCATAAAATAAATGCTGGTGTGACCCAGGGCTCCGTTTTATCTCCGAATCTCTTTCTCATTTTCATTAATGGCCTCTTGTCTGAAACTTCTAATCCATCAAATTGGTTTGCTGATAATAGCACAAATAGTTTTTCATATTCGTTTCTAGATTTACATCCATGTCCTTTGCATATCGAACTTCAACAGCAGTATATGATAAGCTCATTAAATTCTGACCTTGACAGCATTGTCCAGTGGGGAATTAAAATTTAATGCTCCAAAAACCAAATGCTGTCTGCTGTTGCTGAAGCAGGAATGCCCATCAGTTTATCCTTGAGTCTAACCTCAGACGTACTGTCAAGTACAGAGGTTCTTTCTTTAGTCGTACAACACGAATGTGGAATGCTTTACTAAGCTCTTTTTGTGCTTACCCTTTTGATATTCAGGACTTCAAAACCAATGTGCATCGGTATCTCCTCTTGAATCCTTCCCAATTTTCCTTATCTTTTTAAGGATAATGTAACCCTTGCAATAAAGAGTGCAAGCATCCACACAAAGTTATTTACAGATTGATCTTTGATTATTTGTTTATTTGATTCGTAAAGAATGCTAAATGATTTAAAATCTCACATAATTTTACCACATTTTTTTTCCTTATAATCGAATCGAATTGAATTGAATTGAAAATTAATTTATCAAGCCCTTTGGTTTCATTTAAGGAACAAATAATTAGCACAAAGTATCTCCCGGAGGATGTACATGAAATTACCTTATGTACATAATATTTAAATGAAATAATCGACAAATTCGATACAAAAACACAAATAATCACGTTTTCACAAATATACATTTTGTAGGTATGTTTGTATGTATGAAGGTAGTTATAATTATAATCTCCCAAGACATTAAGTGACTCAGCTTTAATACTTAATTAATGTGTATTTAGTATTCAAAGTGCGTGATGCGTGACGTCTAACCCAAGCACCGCTATTCATAAAATGACACAGAACTATTTCATTCATAAGAAGTACATAGATATTAGATATGTATGTGAATATGCATAGGTAACGGTACATCTATACTTTCAAATTATCCTCAATACGGAAATTTCATTATCCCATTATTCAATGATTAAAAAATCTTTTTTTTTATTCTTACAGAGGGTTGTAATGCATACGGACATGCCTGTTATGGTGGACATGGTAAACGTTCTTTGGGAACAGTTTCCGATGAAATTCACCCAGATGCAATCTTACAGATGTTCCCCAGTGAGGAAGGAGGTGAAATCAATCCATATCCAAGATATCGTTTGATAAAAATCATGAGACAATTGGTGAGTAGCTATTAAATTAGGTCTGAGATAAAATGCAGTAGGTACACATTATATTCAAAGAGAGATTTGGGGGGAGATAAGTTGCCACCGACTTGCTTCACCGTTTTCAAAAATAAATTCAATCAACCTAACATTAATGATGGAAAAGTTCAAAAAAGTGTTTTGGTCAAAGGTACTGTACTGTTGTATCCGGTGTGTTTCTGTGCGGTGCGTCTCACAGTTGTTCAACTAGTGTGAATTTACTTTTGATGGCGCTCAAAGCCCCTTGATGGACTTCGGACTCAAACAATAAGTTTCTCCAGCCAGCTCTGGTAGCTATCCGACTCTAGTTACAGGAAGTTGGTTGAGGTTGTTTGGGTTGGATTTGAAGATCCATCGAACTGGTGACTTTCTGCCCATTCGCTTCACGTCTCCCAGCCATCTCACCCGCTGTATTTTCAGCTTCTTGACCAGGTTGACATCTTTGCTGTATAGTCATTAAGGCTCGTCGTTGAATCTTCTTTTCAAGACTTCTTCGATAGACAGGACCAAAAATCACTCGAAGAATCTTCGTCATAAAGCAACCAAGCAAATTTCCATTCAGGGTCCCTTCTGCCTCATACATCAAGATAAGGATGATAAAGATCTTATACAATATCTCCTCGGACCTTAGATACCTTTTAAACCCGATTGACTGGCAAGATAAGTTTTTCGTTCGATCTCTGAACTGATGTCATTTTGTGAGGTCGTAGTAGATTCCAGGTAGACAAAGTTCTTGACAACTTTGAAGGTTGTCCATCTTAACGTTTGGCCTGAGTCGTTGATGTTGAAATTGTTAAATTTCATGTGAGATTTACAGAACTAATTTTTGGGTAGTTTGAACAGGTCAAAGTATCTTATTTTTGGTTTCATTCATCGGGCAAATTTTGAAGATGAGTTTGTTCTTATGTCTCCCACTGCTTTGAATAGTTCAACTGGGAGTACATCCACTCCAGCAGCCTTGTACGATTTAAGTTTCAAAATCGCTAACCGCACTTCATAAAGTTTGGGTGGATGAAAATGTCCAAATTGAATGTTCACCGTTAAGCAATCTATAGAAAAGTGTTACTTCCAGAACCTTAGAACTGACTGTGTATCTACTACCATGTTCATATTCCGATGTGTTTCGGTTCCTTTCACCTTTTTGGTAGAACTTACAGACATCACCCCTGCCAGTACAATCTCCAATAGGCTAGACCTCGCAAAAGTCCAAAAAAATGTTCTTGTTCTTGTGCTCCTTCTTCCTTTTTTTATGCGTAGAAGCCCGAATTGCTCTCTCAACTGTAGGGCTGGCCACTATACCAAACCAAACGATGCTTTTGTTGCTTTTTTTTGTTTTGTGTATTGTCTCGGTATCGTCAAAATCGAACATTTTCAGTATCTTTTCGGCATCGGTATTGGTATCGTAACTCAGTCTCGTTCAGTCTCGTATAAAAAGTCTGGTCTCGGTATCGGTATTAATATCGGTCTCATTTGATTTTCACTTCATCCACCTTAAAAGAACCAAATCTGAACAATTCATCCAAATGATTGGTTTCAAAAAAATCAAGCAAAAGAAAAATAGGCTCGGTAGAGGTCTTGAATAGCTCAGCCTCGTTGTGTCTCGTATAAAGAAGTCTCGCCTTGGTGTCGTTTCAGGTAATTTGAAGCTGGTATCGTTTCGGTTTCCGATACCAAACGATAGTAAGACTTTGCTGGTATCGTCAACAGCTATAGTTTTCGTCTAGAAAATTGCTTGGCAGCTAACATTCTTAGCTGCATGCGCCAGATGGCGCTCTTCATCGAACTAGGAGTTTTGTTTTAGCTGCCAAGTGAAACCCAAAACACCAATGGTGGACCTTCTGATGTTTTCACTGGACCTTTTAACTTTTTTTAGCTGGTGGTGGATATGCTGATAGATTAAGGGAGACGGGGTTGGCAAAAAGTTCTGACAAACTCCTCAGAATTTAGCTTTTTAACATTCAAGCTTTTCACAGTATCTCTTACCATTTTGCTGCTTCCAGTCATCTACACCAAGCTTTCAGGCTTATAACTCATAAACACCGTCCATAAACAATGCCTAATTGGGAACTCGCAAAATCATTCGCTTCTAAGCGAATGTTCGATTCGCTATTCAAAATGAGGGCCTAAATAAATCCCATGAAATCTCCTTGCCAAAACCTTGTGCATGTTTGGAATATTTTGGGGAGAGCTTTTCCCAAGCTACACATTGCATTGCTACATTACTCTAATGTCTTGCAACTCAACTGGAACCGGAACTCAAGCTCAGGCATCGCCACACAGAGCTCCTGAGGGTGAGTCTTTCCGGAATTTGAGAGTGAATATTTGGTCTATGGGCGATCAGCCTGGCAGGAAAAAAGACAGCAGAATAGCTTAAGATGCCCGCAAAGTACGTGTTAGAAGATCTTAGACCTACTTTGTGGATGGGACATTTGCAGCTGATAGACTAGTCATCGGGCAGGGCATGCTTCCTTCCACAGAAACCTGGTTGATGCATATATACCCTATCATCACATCCCCTCCCTGCTTGAAGAGCTGCGCTGTTTAACCATCAGAACAGGTGGCCATGTTGTTCTTGAGCTTCTTTATAGCTTAGTCTACCTCTTCTATATTGAGTGGTGGTGGTAGTATTGGGTCTTCATTTCCTGGAGTTGGACTCGCTACTTGTTCTATTTCTTGTTCTACCTGATGCCCATTCATCAGACTGGGAATGCTGCTTGAATACATCTACTAGTTCCTGTGCTTCAATGACTAAGTTACCTCCGCTATTTTAAAGAGCCAACATTTCAGTTTTATAGCCGTCAGCAGTCAGTTGATTGGCTTTTTTGTAAGACTTCCGAATGTTGTTTTGATCGCGAGACTCTTCGATGCCTTTTAGCTGCGACTGGGAGGCTGCATACACTCTCTTCTTTCTACGCAGGGGTTTGGATGGTAGTCTTTTGAGTCCCACGAATAAGCTTTAAAGAAACTCCATTTCAACTCATACAAAATCAATCTGCTTTATAGCCTCAAAACCATTATATAACAGCAACAACTCCCAACCCAGGTGTACAATTAATATCGTTTTAAATATGCTTTGATAGCAAACAAAAAAATTAATACCTATAATTTTAAGTAACCCCACTCTAGTTCTCTGAGCGTTATTAAGAGCTCTTATTGTTGTTCCTTATAACTTGTGAACATACATAAACTTGCGTCTTTTATGTTTATTACCTCACACTGATTTTAACTTTTCAAAACGTTTTGGGGGAGGAGTGCAAATATTGTTTTTTCTCTAAGGAGCAATTTATTTTAAAATGATTTATGCCCTGCGGGAGTATTTGATATGAGGATGAACTGATTTCCATGAAGAACAACAAAAAAACCCATAATCAAGTATAATAGGTTTTTAAAATCAAGCCTTTGCTGAATTATTTGTTTTATTATTTTATTATTATGAAACTTATTCTTTCTAAGTACATGTACAAAGGCAATGAACCTGCTTTAGTATTTTCCAAGAAATATAGAAGTTAAGAAGTCACCGTTCGAAGAAAACATAGGCGAAAAACATCAACTTCATCTTGGCTTTCTTCTTTAATTCAATTGGTCCACACTAATGGATTCTAAACTTAGGTTAACATAGTTATTGTAAAGCTACCTACATAGCTAAAGAAAAGGAACGAGTTTGTTTATGTTTGAGGAAGAATATATTTCTTTTGCTATTCCCTTTCCTTCACGTTAATAAATTAATATGAAGAAATTCTTATGCTCATTTGGTTAACTATCAATTTTGTTGTTTTTGAATGTAAATCATATATAGGGTGCATATGATTATTTTAGAGTTTGAAATTAACTTATTTTCAGATATCTACATTGGAACTTAATATTCATTTAGATATACATTTGCATTTATGAGACAAATAACTATTATTCAAAAAATATATTGTGCAGTTGTTTTTTCACAAGATTTCTTGAAAACCTCAAGGGAAAAAGCAATAAGTTGTTTATTCCCGAAAATCCAAACCCTCATACAGCTCATAGAGTCCCCCCCCCCCCCTTGCACCTTGCACAGAGAACGAAATATACGTTTTTCTCTGTTGATGGCAAACACTTGGCATCAGCTTTATAAAGTGAGAAGATTTGAGCGTTTTTTACACCAAACTGAAGTCGCAACGGTTTTCTAGAGCTATTCTTCCTTGGGTCTGTACTAATTGTGTCGTTTCGGAGTTAAAGCTTACTCTGAAATAGATGAACTTCTTGTGTGTAAAAAAGTTAATAAGATCTAAAATATTTATATCTAAGCCAAGTTCAAAGATCATGAAGTTTAATATCAACTATAAATTATGATAGAAATGGCTCATACTCATTATTTTTTCAGCAACTCCTACATTAACAAACTCACTTGCATTAGTTAAGCTTTATAAAAGCCTTACAAGATTGTTTATACAAGACGCTTTATACATCTGTCATTCTCTAAGAAGAATTAAACTCTGTTAAAGACTTAAAGTATACATACATACGAAGGTACATATGTGTAAAGTGTTTTTAGTAACTAGTAGCTAGTAATTGTACTTACTTACCAGATGGACCAGGGCCTCCATTAGCAAGCTTCATTAAACTGGCTTGGTTTCTAGCTAGCTGTCTTCAGTTTGGCACGGCAAATTGGTTGAGGTTCTCTTCGACTTGCGTGCGCAATGTTTTACGCTGTCCACCTCTACTGTGTCGTCCCATGAAGGGTTTGGATTCAAAGACTTTTCAGGCCGGAGCATTGTTGTCCATTCGGTCTAGGCGACCCAGCTATCTCAGTCTTTGTCTATTCATACTTTACTATCTCGGTCAGTGACGTTGTACAGCCCCGTACAGTTAGTTGTTGTATCGTCTTCTCCATTCTCCATCTATGCAGATGGTACCAAAAATCACCCGAAGAATTTTCCTCTCAAAACAGCCCAAAACATTCTCATCCATCCATGATGTCCATATCTCTGCGACATATCAGAACCGGGATAATAAGTATCTTAAAAATACATGGACACTTTATTTGCTCGAATGAGAACTTTGCTTTTTTATTGCCTGCTTAGCCCAAGGAAACAGCAAGAGTAATTCTTCGATTGATCTCAGCACAAGTATCGTTCGCTGAGTTTATAGAGCGAAGTCTAAGTAGACAAAGCTTCTGACCACCTCAAAATTATAGCTCTCTATGGTGAAATTCTGTTCAAGACGTCGTCGGCTTTGGGTGTTCTTTTGGGCAGCTTAAATTTCTCATCTCTATAGATGGTGTCATACACGGCCTTGAAATTAATGAAAGTTTAGTGAGTACCAATTTGAAACTCGTGGGTTTTCTACAAGATATGCCGTAGTGCGGTATGTAGTACCTCGTGGCATGATGGTTAGTGCATAGGACTGTCATGCCAAAGGTCTGGGTTTGATTTCCGGCCACTGCCACCTAAAAACAGAAATGTTTTTTTCTTTTTTCAAAGGTACTGCCTCTTGCGAGGAAGTGACAAATCCTCCAAGAGTATTACTTGTCATGAAAAAGTGCTTCTCACCTAGCCGTTCGGACTCGGCAAAAAATTGTAGGTCCCCTCCATTCCTGCCAACAACACGCACACAGGAATGGTTGAGAGCTGTTAGTCACTAGGCCCTGGTTCTGCATGAGCTGTTGCGCCACAAAATGTATTTATTTATTTTTTATGCCGTAGTGCGAATATTTGGTCGATGGTGGACTTCCCTGGCCTAATGCCACACTGATATGGACCTATCAGATTGTTGACGAATAGCTTCAGGTGTTCACAAAGTACGGTGGAGAAAATCTTGTTTGCGTTGCTAAGAAGAATGATGCCTCTGCAGGTGCTTCAGTCCAGAGGATTGCCTTAATTTGAGGATCGGGCAAACAATGCTGAGGTTTCATGCATCGGGCATGCTATCCTCAGACCATATTTTGCAGAAGAGCTGGTGCAAACTCCTTAACAATTCATTTCCAGCCGCTTTGAATTGCTCAGCCACAAGGCCACCAGCTCCAGCATCTTTATTGCACTTAAATTTTGATATACCTAGCTATCTTTGTGGAGATCGGGTGGACGGAATTGGTAATTGGTACCGTTATATAATTTGCAGATATGATTTTCCATATCCTCAGCATCGACTGCAACTCTAGAACCATGTTTCCCTGATCATACATGCAGGCCTCGGTTAAGGGCCTTATTACCCTTTGAGGTTCTTCTTACTTTTTGGTAAAACTTTCGAAATTCATTCCTGCAATGGCATATCTCTCAATGGCTATGCTCTTTCTTTTTCCTTCTTAGAGAAGCTTGTGTTCATATCTCTTCTCGCTCACGAGCAGCTCTGGTTCTTCTATGCAGCACCGCTTTGTTCGCTTGTTGTTTGGGTGCATTCCGGCTGCCGGCCTTCTTCATTGAACCAGGGGTTTTGCTGTGGTGGTCCTGCCAGACCCAGCACGCCACACGTGGCATCTTCCTAGCTTCTTGGCAATTCGTTCACTGGTTCTCGGTGCGTGGCTATTTAAGAGAGAGTCTGGATCGAAATAGGACCACGCGATACCCTGCGACTGTACCCGTTCAACGTCGAACCTCCTCATAGTATTCTCCAGTTTTAGTTTTGGTCTGTCGCATTACGATGGCTACAACGAAGTAGTGGTCTAAGTCAAAATTGGCTCCTTAGAACGTTCGGACATCCTTGATACTGGAGGAGTCCCTTCCGTCAATCGCAATGTGGTCAGTCTGGTTGGCGGTTAATTAACCAGAAATTCTTCATATCCCATTGTCTACATCGAGATGTGGGAACTGCGTAAGTAGCTACAGCAACGTTTCGCCCCGCAGCAAAGTCGATTAACCCGAGTCCGTAATCGGAGGTGGTTTCCTGCAGGCAAGGGCAAGGATAGCTCTGTTTAAGTTTCATTTCAGCAAATGACCCTTAAGCCTTTGAGTTTTATGGAAGGAAACAATATTCCTTGTGTTGCCATGGAAAATTTTTCCCAGATTCAGGGTTTCCGCTCTTTGACCTATAAATATTCTGCAATACATACACATTTGTTCTCTAACACATACAAACCCAAGCAACTTGCTCATCAACTGGCATGGAATTTTTGAGCCAGTAGTGAAGCAAGTTGGGAGACAAGCTAGTGGAATGCAAGTGGGAAGCAAGTGGAAGGCAAGTGGAATGCAAATTACGTATTTATAGACAGTGTTAGCCAACTTGCTTGCTAGTACTTGCGCGTGTGGCCTCGCGTGTGGGGTAGGAAATTAATTTTAAATTCATTAAATTTCTTCATTTTGCCTCTAAGTCCTCTCTGAATGCGGTAGACGACATCGTTTATTCGTTTTACCAATTCCTAACTTTGTTGAAGTTTCGGTGAAAGTCCCTTTCGACGGTGGGGATTATAAAGTAACACAAGATCTCCCGCTGAGAATTCGTTCGTTGTTGCTTTTGTGTCGTGTCGCGTTTTCATTCGATCACTTGTTAGTTTTCTATTTGCTCTTGTCCTTTTCCGAATGTCACCCTGCCTTTCTTTTCTATTTCCAGTATCGCTCAATTTCACGGGGCCAGTCTGTTGAATCTGCACTATTCTTTCGTTGTTCTCCGAAGCCTTTTGGTGGAGTTTTGATTGCAAGGATTCCGTCCATTGAAACTGTTGAGATGACGTATTTGACATCATACCCCTTTGGCAGCTGATACTTCCGCACAAACTGAAAACTTATGTAACCATGATCATCTTCACGTTCGTCGTGCTTATTTTCCACCACCACACTGTGTCCAACAGTTTTGACCGTTAACTCATCTGGTCTGAAATTGCTGACATCCATGGATACTTGAAACCCGTGCTTTCCAAATGTGTCGCATGTCACCCTTTCCCTGATATGTATGGCATGGATACAATACAAATCTGGATTCATCTTGTTGGGCAGTTATTACTTCCTCTTTATTCCAATCGTCAGTGGAATCCACACTCTGGTCTTCTTGGCGGCAATCTGCACTGGCGTTGGAGATGTCCGGTCTTATTACAATTCTAGCATCAAGTAGGTTCATTTCGCTGGTTCCTTTGCAACGCTGTTCTCTCGCATGAACACTCCTCAATTTCCTGTTCTGCTGCTTCCATAGTCAGGGCAAATGCTAATGCCTCAGGAAGTGTGCTTTTTCCAGCAGTTCGAATTGCTCGCTGAAGGTTGATATCAGATACAGCACAGACAAAGGCTTCTGTTGCGAATTGGTTGATGATTTCATCCCCTGCAGCCGGATATGTCAGATGTGCCACCCGTTCGATGTCTGCTTGGAGCTGTTGCAGAGTTTCTCCTCTTTTCTGGACTCAAGTATTGAGTTCCACGCGGAAGACGTCTTGCATATGGCCATATCCAAAGCGTTTGTCAATGGCCTGAACAAGAGCACTGAAGTTGTTCTTGTCAGAGCTATATATTTGTCTTCTTCATCCCAGCCATTATTGCCGCGGCTGCCTCAAACTGCTTCTTATATATTGACCAAGAAGTTTGCCCATCGAAGGTTGGTGGATGCATCTCCCTTCTTTTTGGACACTCGCCAGAACTTTTTCGAACCTTAATTTTCTTTACTTTATCCAATTCCTTTGTAGTGCATTCGATTTTATCTTCGACCTTTTTGAACTTTGCTTCGACAGTCAAACATTGTTTATCAACACGCTCGTCAAGAGCAACAGTTCTGTTGTCAATGGCATCTAACTTACCTTCGAGCAGACTTGTCTGTTCTTGGAATTGTTGAAGAAGTTTTTTCTCTTGATTTTCGAACAGACTCTTTTGTTTACTGCGTTGTTGTTCTAGAAGATTTTTTTGTTGTTGGCTTTGTTGTTCTAGAAGATTCTTATGTTCTTAGCTTTGCTGTTCGAATCGTTCGAGAAGACTCTTTTCCTGAGACAGCAGATTGGTCATGCCAAACGTACTTACTTGTTCTTGCTCTTCCTCCATTTCAATGTGAAATATAAACGTGTCTGGATTTCCTCCACGTTTTCTTAAACCTTCTTGCAGACGAATTATAAGATCATTCTTCGTTCCAGCAGGAGGAAGACCTCGCTTGTTCAGTTCTGCATCAAGTTCAACTGAATTTAAATCATTTAGAGTTTTACCGATTGTTTTTTCTTATTTTCACTTTAACAGTTACGTTCACTTTTTGGAATTATTGCCTTTTAAAGCACAATAAATTATCTAAACACAAATAAATTAAGTTTTTTCCCACTTCTGACACCAATGTAATATTTTCTCAGTTTCGTTAATAAAACTTATTCACTTTATTTAAACTCTCCACTTATTTACTTCACAAAATAAAACATTTTACTTTTCTTACTACAGAATAATTTTTTGTTCAACACTGAAATTAATTCACAAACTTTTACAACCAACTCAACTCATTCACGATTAAAAATAAACTGCGTCCTCTTCCGGTGCTTTTGTGCTTTTATACTTTTCACAAGGTTCCCGAAAAAGCTGGAAGGTTCCAGTATGCATCTAGAGCCATAGGGAAAATTTCCTATAAATTTCCCTTTCCAAAGCTTTCATTTTGACGTTTAGTATTGGAAGTTCTAAAGCTCACCAAAGCTCTTCGTAGGTAGGTTTGTGTCAGACCTAATCCGGAACTCGGTGTTACTTTTATTCGAGAGTGGTTATAGTTCATTCGAGAGTCATTATAGTACAAATGTGAGAGTCGTTACAGTATAATATGTAGGTATCTGATGATTACTATGTATTTAGAAGTCTATAAGAGATTTTATGCTCTGTTTGATGAAAGAATGAATAAATAAATAATTAAAATGATATTCAACTTATAGAAGAAATTTATCAAATATTCTTTTTGTTTATATCATTTCAGCTTGGTGGGCGCACAAGACAACAACTTGCAAATGATCGTCTCAATGAAATGGATTATGCTCTAAGTTCAAGCGAAGCTTTTAAAGACAACACATTGAACTAAGGCAAAATAGATACAATTGAAGTGCACTTCGCACAACAAAACTGACTTTAAAATAAAACAAAAAAACAAACATCACTCCTCCCTCGCCGACCCTTAAGCCAAAAATTCAAACAAAAAAAACATATTTTATAAACTCTATTTTCGATTACCAAATTGTAAATAATCAGATGATAGAACACCAAAGGAAAAAATGTATAAAATAAAAAATTTATTGTATAACAAAATGCTTCATTGCATTATATTTAATTGAAATCCATTGAATAATTCGAACGGTCATTTATAAAAAATTTAGAAGTCATAGATAATGAATAACGATTATTTTTATCGTATAACATCTTTTTGGAAGCACATTTATGTAGGTATACGAGATTAATTGCTTTTGGGATGAAATCGATATCCAAAGAAACTACTACAAAATGGCTTTAAGATTTGTATTTTTAAAATGGCCGATTGAATTTTCATTTAATTTTCCTTTTTCTGAAGCTTATGGCTGGAGAGTTTCAGAAAATAACAACACAAATAAAATGCAACAAAATAAGACTACATATATAACTATTTATTTAAAATAAATGTCAACCAAGGCCTGAAAGAATAAAAAATATCAATAAAAATGAAGACAAAAATAAAAACTTATTTGAATTTCGTTAAAAAATTATAATTGAATGGAGCCAGAGAGCAGATCAGGTTCATGGAGCATATTAACATTATTTATATATTAATAAAGAAAACTAGTGCTGTATTTATTTAAATAATTTAAATAATAAAGTATAAATAAATTAAAGTAGTTATAGGACAATTTAATAATATTTATCTGTATAAATGTCAAATTGATAAAATAAACGTTTTGAAAATGTATAGTTACATATACCAACATGTGTTAAATTTTAACAAATGATAGGTATATTTGGATGTTGTGTTACGGGTACCTGGAGCGATTGACATCATATCGCGGCATAGGCATAATAATATTGTAATGACTCTCACATTTGTACTATAACGACTCTCGAATAAAAGAAGCACCGAGTTTCGGATTGGACAGGATACAAACCAACCTACGGAGAGCTTTTGTGAGCTTTCGAGCTTCCAATACTAAACGTCAAATTGATAGCTTTGGAAAGGAAAATTTATGGGAAATTTCCCCTATGGAAAGCTCTGGAAGCAAATACTAGAACCTTACAGCTTTTTTGGGAACTTTGTGAAAAGTATAAAAGCACATGTCTGACCGGCAGAGAACGCAGTTTATTTTTTAATCGTGAATGAGTAAAATTGGTTGTAATAAAAGTGAAGTTAGTGAATTAATTTCAGTGGTGAACAATAAATTGTTTTGTGGTTGTAAAAGTAAAGTGTTTTATTTTGTAAAGTAAATAAGTGGAGAATTAAAATAAAGTGAATAAGTTTTATTTACGAACCTGAGAAAATATTACAATATTATGTATCATGGTTACATTCACTCGGAACAAGCGTTTTCAACCCACAGGGCTTCGCTTTAGAAGGTTGAAAATCTGTCAGGTATGGGGAAATCAGGGGTTGTCTAAAGCGGGCGTGGGGCCAGAGGTAACTGAAAGACAAAAGGGTATAGAAAACCCTGGTCAAGAAAGCATCGGTGAGACGTTCGTAAACGTATGGAAAAGCACTCAACTTTTGGAACTGTTGGTGGGTTTTCAACACCGACCTCCATTTTGTCAGACTCTTGCAGTCACACAGACAATTGTTGGCGAGTACGCTTAGGGATTCGTCTTTAAATGGTCCAGGGACGATTGAACTGTTAGTTGGTTTTCACGAGCCATTGCCCGGGTTCAGAGGTCCATGACCTTTTAGGCACCCAAAGAGAGGCGGCCTGGACAGCACATCAACGTTCCTACCAATTTGGCGAGTAAACTTTAACGTAGGGTTTGAATTGTATGTCCGAACACTGAATGGAACACAGGCACCTCTATTAAAATGAATTGAATACCTTTTTTTTGTTGTTTTTTTTCGCGAATTTAGATTTTTTGCAGGAAGTTTTTCGCAAAACACGTTTTCCCAATGGATAGAAATTTGAAAGTAAAAAAAAACAATGTCAACAAGTATGGCAGAACGATTAGTAAGGCTACGGGTTCTCAAACTGTTAGAATAGGATAGGTTCAGGAATTTGATATGTGTGAATGCGCCTAGATGTAGAATACAGGAAGTTATCAACAAATTGAAAAGACAGTTACAAGATCATTCGAATGTAGGTCAGTTAAGTTCGTTGAACTAATAGAAAAGATTTAGATTGGGAAGATTGAAACCGGTCTCACAGTAGTTTCTTGGCAAAAGAAGTGGTAGGTCAGGCATGAACAAACTATAAACACCCAACTCATTAGACTCATTTGTTGTTGTTTCAATGTGCAAAGCATTGTAGTTGTTGTTGTTTCTATGTACTTTGAGGCGCCTCAAATTTTCGAATGTAGACACGATGAGCTTCACGAGTCCGGACTCAATCTTCCCAATCTAAACAGGCTCCAAGTCAGTCGATCACTGACAATGTGATAGGGATTAGAAAAAGGGTGATGGTCAGGCGATAGTGAAGAAAGAAATCTTTTCTTGTCTAGCGGTTGAAGAGACGTAACCTTCATGCGTGCAATACGAACAGTCCTTTGTTAAACTGCAATATTATTCGGGAGTGCTTCAAATATGGCACCGTACATTCTAGTGGAATCTTGGTTTGCTTTTTGGGATACCGTGTACATTTGGTACAAGGAATTATTTTTTAAAGAAATGGTTTTCTAGTGAAAATAGGTGCATTTTGGCGGCTGCCGACAAGTATATTGTAACGAATCTCGGATTAGACATGACACAAACCAACCTGTGGAGAGCTTTGGTGAGCTTTAGAACTTCCAATACTAAACGTCAGAATGAAAGCATTGAAAAGAGAAAAATATGGGAAAATTTCTCCTATAGAAAACTCTGGAAGCAAATACTAGAACCTTCCAGCTTTTTCGGGAACCTTGTGAAAAATATAAAAGCACATTCCTGACCGGCAGAGGACGCAGTTTATTTTTAATCGTGAATGAGTAAAGTTGGTTGTAAGAGTTTGTGAATTAATTTCAGTGGTGAACAAAACGCTAAAACTCTACATGCTGCGAGAGACGGAACCGCAAAAAGTTCTGGAACTTGGCCACTGGCCACCTGTATCTGGAGAGTCCGTGCGATACCCAGACAGAGTCAAGTAATTGAGATGTGAGAAAGCTTGACTAGAAATTTCATAAAAGCTATAATTAGTCCCATACAAACCAAAACAAAACAATACATACGCTTTTGATATTAAAATATAAAACTACAAAGTAAATACATAGGTAGCCCTTACACGGAGTATCTGTGCATAGATCTCTTCGACAAGCGCCTAACTAGAAAACCCGTTCAGGTGTCGTCTTTGATAGACCGTACTTATACGATACGACGAGAAAGCCAAGTTGAGCAGCCGCCCAGAGGAAGCTTGAGCGAGGATTCAAAGTAACCGCCAAAGAAGCCCTTATTTCATGACTGTCCTTTTTTGTTATATTGGCGTAATCAGGGAATCAGTTACTTAATTTTGCGTTATCGGCGTGAATTGAACCGCTGTATCATCCTACCGGGGGCTAGAGGAACCTAGCCGAACATAGGTGACTCGGATGGATTTTAATTAACTTATAGATATTTTTCTAAAGTTTGATAAAATTTAAATTTCCGGATACCCAATACAAGACACTTCGTTTTCGGTAAGATTATTCATATGCATGTATTGAGTTCCCTACATGTAGAAAAAATTTTATAAATAATCGGGCCGGCTAAAGCCCGACGGTAAAATATAACTCGGCAGCAGTCCTAAGGAACAGTTTTCAATTTTGGGGATTGCGATACTATTGGCCGACCGGATTCCAGGTGGGGAGGGAAAAGTGCCATGCGGTGACGTCATCGACAGCCTCAAGGTGTGGTAGGTAAAGTGGTGGTAGCGATTAAATAAAGGAACTACAAATTAGTTTTTAAGAACTAATTAATTGCGAATTATTTACGCAAAAATTAAATTAATTGCGAATTTGGTTTGCGAAAAAATGGGTGTCCAAAGTCAAACTGCTCTGACACGTCACATTTTTGAGATATTGCAACATAAACATGTTAAAAACCCGAGTTTTGGGTACATTTGAAGTCAAATTGCTTGACCACAAAATATGTTCTTCCAAAACTATTTATTAAATCTCAAAGAACTGTTCTCTATCTTTTTAAATCATTTTTAACCTTTTCGGTACTTATTTTATTCCTTAAAAAAAATGAAGTTTTCGAAACCACTCGTTTACAAAATGTAAAAACTGATGTTTTGAACCTTTGCCTTTTATCTTTTAATGAACTAACAGCAGGGAGTTGAATATATGACACCAAATGTTTAAAATTGTAAGCTTAATATTTCTTACATACCTTTTTTTCTCCCCAGCCAATAGGCATTAAAATAAATCACTTTTAAAAATAGAGTTGATAAAATGTGTTGGGAAGCGTTTGAGATGGATAATTCGCCAATTTTGTTTGTTATAATTTAGACTTTGAAGGTTATATGAAATTAGCAGGGCACCCATTTTTTCAAAAACCAAAACCGCAAACAAATTTTTTTTTCGTAACTAATTCGCAATTGATAAGTTCTCAACAACTTACTTTCTTCAAATCATTTAACTTAATTTTTTCGCAACCCAAAAACGCAATTAATTTAAATTTTAACTAATTCGCGATTAATTAGTTCTCAAAAATTAGTTTTTTGTTCTTTTGTTTATCTGTATTTTTGAGAAAAGTGACAGTGACGGTTGGGATAGAGTCCCTAGTCTTAACGTTGACGGCGGAAAAGAGAAGCCTTAGACAGCGAAGGTTGGGATAGAGTCCCTAGTATAAGCGTCTTGGAAGCGGTGGTAGGTTAAGAAAGCGAAGGTTGGAATAGGGTCCCTTGTCTTAACTACGGCGGCGAAGGAGGAAAGGCTAAGACAGCGAAGGTTGGGATAGAGTCCCTTGTCTTAGCTTTTCGGAGGAGGTTGAGAGGTTAAGACAGCTAAGATTGGGATAGAGTCCCTAGTCTTAATCTTTACTAATAATAAAGGAGGGGGAGAACGGAGGGGGGCTTAAACGGTGGAAGCCAAACAGTTTTGAAGCTACTACCTGGTATGGATATCCAGCAGTGTGCTTCGTTATTAGTTTTTACACCAATATGTTTGAGACGTTTCTTTACCTAGAACACTTGATTGGCACTTTATAACACGGTGGCAAGAAAAATCTTATTTTCGATGAATTTGCCACTTTTACTTGTTGACTTCGCTGTCCGAACCAAATATGTATTGTAAACACCACAAGCGAAAATTATTCGCGTACGTCGTCAACCGCCAGTGTGTGTCCTCTTTTGAAATCTGCGTGGTTGCATTGAAGGTATGCAACGCCTGATGTAACTTTGACGCTGACGTCGTAGTTTACGGCGAATATGTGTCTTCTTGCTGAAGTTTGTATTATAGTGGAATCTCGGCCTTTCTTCTTTACTAGGTGGTCCGGTGGCTGGAAGATAAAAAGGTGTAACTTGGTTACAACTTGATTCTAATAGCTTTTTTGTCTTCTATTTTCTTATTTAAATATTTGAATGTTTTAAGTATAAAAGTTTGCAAACAACTCGGAAGCTTTTCAAAGTTCTCAGATATGAAAAGACAAACTATTATTTACATTATGTAAATAGAACTTTTGTCTTTATATTTATTTCCAAATAATTAAGGGCTTTATCTAAAGCATTTGTTTTGTTCAAATACGTGTTACTAGTTTTTCTATTAAAAATCTGAATCTAATAAATAAACAACATAAACAATAAAGCAAAACACGAATATGACATTGCTAGAATAAAAAACAAATAAAAACTTAGTCTCATGTCATTAATTAGTTTTGTGTGATAAAAGGACCTTAAACAAATTGTTTACGAACACATCTCAAAACAAAAAACATAAAGCTGTAAAATGCTTTTGCTGTTTCATCTGAATAACACAAGAAAACATATTGTTACTTACCCTTACATTTTGACTATAGCTAGGTAGTTTATTTAAAGAAATTTTTAAAGATAAGAACTAACCAATACTGAAATTTGAATGAAATCATAATAAAAAACTAAATACAAAATCTGTTTCGATGTTATTTGCAAAATTTGTTTATAAGCATAGTATGTCATTTCACTTGTGCGGATCAAGTTCATGGCTCACCCTTCGCAAATTCCATTTTCGCATCTTCAATCGCAGGTTTGTTCATTTTTATGCCTAAAGAGTAAAGATTGATAAAATAAAACGCCCGATCAGTTTTATTTGCAGGATTGAAGAGAAAGTAAAAGAATTTATTGAATAATGTATATTAGAGTATAAAGTGAATTTGAGTATAGGGACTAAAAACTAATGACCGGATCACATTGATTTGCTCTGGACAAATAATAACCTTTACTGCATTTACATTGTCCAGGAGCTTTGCAAGTTCCATTTAGGCATCCATCTTTACAGATTGGTTTGCATTTTTGATTTTCGGATAGGAAGTAACCATCATAGCAAGAGCATCGGTCAGGATTTATACACTCACCATTTGGGCATCCATTCCTGCAGACTGGCTCACACCTGTTTGTTTCAGACATAAAGTAACCCTGATGGCAAACGCACTTCCCACTTTCTTTGCAGATTCCATTTGCACATCCGCCATCGCACATTGATTCATCCTTAAAGTACGTCAAAGAGAGGGCGTTATCGGATTCACACTCATCGGGAGCTATACAAATGCCATTTCCACAATCATTATTGCAGACCGGATCACATATGCTTTCTGTGGACAAATAATAACCCTGATCGCATTTACATCTTCCAGGAGCTTTGCAAATCCCTTTAAGGCATCCATCTTTACAGATTGGTTCGCATTTTTGATTTTCAGATAAGGAGTAACCGTCATGGCAAGAGCACTGGTCAGGATCTACACAATCACCATTTGGGCATCCATTCTTGCAGACTGGCTCACATGTGTTTGTGTGAGATATAAAGTAGCCCTCATTGCATTGGCATTTCCCATGTGCTATGCAGGTTCCGTTTGCACATCCCCCTTCACAAATAAATTCTTTCTGTCTATACAGGCCATGAGCGACCTGTCGCGGGTAACACTCGTTAGGGCGTATACAAACGCTATTTAAGCATTTTTTTTTACACACTGCAATACATTTTCCATTATACCACCGCCAACCTACATTGCATGAGCATTCGCCAGGAGCATCGCAAAAACCACTTGCACATCCACCATCACAAATTGGTTCACATTCGTTGTTTTCAGACAATTTGTAACCGTTATTGCAGCCACACACGTTAGGGGCTGTACAAAAACCATTCAGACATCCTTTATTACACACTGGTTGGCATATATTTGTTTTATTTTCAAAATAGAAACCTTTAGGGCACTCACTATCATAATTATTTTTTTTTTTATTTTCACTAGAGCCATATGACTCAGTGTCGTAATCGTCACCAAAACATTTTCCAGGGGCTTCGCAGTGCGGTTGACATGTATTTGCTTCGGACAGACGGTATCCTTCATTGCATGAACATTTGCCAGGCTCCACACACACTCCATTTGGACATCCACCTTTACAGATTGGTTCACACTGCGACTCCTCAGACATGTAGTAATCATCATTGCAGAAACATAAGTTGACATGTTCACAATGCCCATTTGGGCAACCCCCCTCGCAGGTTGGTTCACATTTGTTTGCTTTCGACATGTTATAACCAACTAGGCAAATGCATTTTCCAGGCTCAATGCAGATTCCATTTTCACATCCATCATTACATTCTGCTATACAATTATTCATGTCCAACCGGTAACCATCTATGCAGGTACAAGTTTTGAATGTACCATCGAAGTAGGCATTTTTTGGACAAGAAACTTCATCAGGGTTTTCATCAGGGTTAGGCTCACATATATCTTTCGGAGACAACGAGTAACCTTGGTTGCATAAACATTTTCCAGGTGCCTGGCAATAACCATTTAAACAATGAGGGTAACAGTATGGTTCGCACTTGTTCAACTTAGACATGTGGTAACCAAAATTGCATTCACACTTTTCATATGCTATACAAAATCCATTTACACATCCCTTGTTGCAAACTGGTTCACATTTGTTAGTATCAGATATAGTGTAACCTTCATTGCATTCACATTTTCCAGGTGCGCCACAATAACCATTAGGACAATCATTTTCACAAATTGGTTCACATGTTTTCAAAGGAGACTTATTGTAGCCGTTTTTGCATTCGCACTGATTTGGGGCTACACAAAAGCCATTTGGGCATCCATCCCTGCAAATCGGCTCACATTTATTTTCAAATATTTCATAGTAGCCAACATTGCATGCACAATTTCCATTCAGATCGCAACTTCCATTTTTGATTTTCAATGAACACTGCCCAGGAGCTATACAATACCCATTTGCACATCCCAGATTACAGACTGGCCTACATATTTTTTCACGTGATAAATAGTAATGTCGGTTACATGAACACGTCCCAGGTTTCTTGCAAGTTCCATTTTGACATCCGTTTTCACAGATTGGCTCACATTTATTTTTGTCGGACAATAAGTAACCGTCATTACATAAACACTGTCCAGGGGATATACAAATGCCATTTTGGCATCCCTCCTTGCAGACTGGCTCACATTTATTTTCTTCAATCTTATAGAAATTTTTAAAGCATACACATTTTCCAGATTCTTGGCAAATTCCATTTTCACATCCTCCGCTACAGGTTGTGTGATTTCTTCGCAACACAAGCGGTGACATATTGAAGATACACTTCTCAGGGCCTACACAAGTGCCCCCGCTGCATCCGTTTTTGCAGACTGGCTCACATTTATTTATTTCAGACAAGTAGTAACCTCGTCCACATGAACATTTCCCAGGCTTTTTGCAAATTCCGTTTTGACATCCTCCATCACAGATTGGTTCACATTTATTTTTGTCGGACAAAAAATAACCGTCATTGCAGGAACATTTTCCAGGTGCAATACAAAAGCCATTTTGACAACCTTCCTTGCAGACTGGTTCACATTTATTTTCTTCGGATAAGTAGTAATCGCTGTTACATGAACATTTCCCAGGTGCTTTACAATTTCCGTTTTCACATCCACCATGGCAGATTGGCTCGCATTTGTTCTGTGTAGACATTTTAAATCCTGAGTTACAAAAGCATTTGTTGCGTGAAGCGCACCAGCCATTATCACAATCGTCACACAGCTTTGTACAACCACCATTTTTGTAATTCTCATCCTCCCGTAAGCAAATACATTTCTGGTTCGTATTATCAAAAAACCCATTTGGACATCTGACATCCTGCTCAAAGCAACTAAAAATATATATTTTAAAAGAAATATGTGTAATGGAATTACATTTGCGCCTACTTACTAAAAACCTTCCAAATCCACATATATATGGGCTAGAGTTGCCATTGTCTCTCCTGCAGAACAACTACATATTTTTTCTTCTTCCATTTGTGCATACGAATATATATATTCACAATTGGCGCTTTTAAGTTCTTCTCCTTGCACAAATCTAATGATCAGTAAACTAAAAATTCCTAAATAAATACTAAACACGTTCATTGTCGCTTCAACAATTTCAACTTTATTATGAAGAATTAAAAACCACTTTTGATGTATATATAATCTAGTTCGGAAGCGTTGAATCGATTCATAAAATGCGGATTAGAACCCCTCACATAAGTAGCGGTTCGTCTCATAATTGTGAAGAATTTTACATATAAAATCATCTTTAGATTAACTACCATGCCCGCTTAAATGCCTCTCATTTTATATACTTTTTATGAAATTTACTTGAAAATACCTATTTTTAGCAGTCCATATTGAAACTGGTTCTAACATGATGGCATTTCAATGTTTCAAAACTCTAAGGTATTTATGAATTAAATTCATGGCTGCGAATGTTATGTTTTTTGTTTGTTTCCTTAACTGAAATAAATGTTTTCGTCTGTTTTGAGAGATAAATTCTTTTAAGCACTTTTAAGAGAGTGATTATAACTAATCACTTAGAACGAGGATTTTATGGTAAGGCACTAATCTCGGTTCTACTGTATTTGCTGAGTCCAAAAATAAATTCTTTTAAAGGGAATTTGTTTTTTTTTTGTATAACTGATAATGATAGGTAAGACTTTTGTTTTTTTTTTTTACTTTTTTGTTAAAGCTTTATCAATAATATTTGGGGTTCAGGGGTTTGGGTCGATTCCGAGAAAAATGAAATTATTAGTTTAATGGTAAAGGAAACGCTTAATTTAATTAATTAAAGTAACAAATCATTTTCTCGAGGACAGAGGAATTTTCTTTGCTAACATAAATGTATTGTAATATTTTCTCAGGTTTGTTAATAAAACTAATTCACTTTATTTAAATTCTCCACTTAATTGCTTCACAAAATAAAACACTTTACTTTTCTTACTACAAAACAATTTATTGTTCACCATTGAAATAAATTCACTAACTTGACTTTTATTACAACCAACCTTACTCATTTACGATTTAAAATAAACTGCGTCCTCTGCCGCATGTCCACATGTCAGACATGTGCTTTTATACTTTTCATAAGGTTTGCGAAAAAGCTGAAAGGTTCTAGTATTTGTTCTAGAGCTTTCCATAGGGGAAATTTTCCATACATTTTCCTTTCCAAAGCTTTCATTTTGACGTTTAGTATTGGAAGTTCTAAAGCTCTCCGTAGGTTGGTTTGTGTAATCTAATCCGGAATTCGGTGTTTCTTTTATTCGAGAGGGATTATAGCTCATTCAAGAGTCGTTATAGTACATACAAATGTTTTGAGTCGTTACAGTATATTGATTTTAACTTCTTGAATTTTTTTTGGCCGACAACGACATGCCACACGTTTGGAGCAAATATGTTTTGAAAACTTCAATTTTGAACCGGACATGATAATTGAAAAGGAGCATTCTATTGGTTACTAAATAAGCCCCATATGTTTCTGTATACATTTGAATATGGGCAATAATTTAAAAAGTTGCTTCCAGTTGGGTTTTTTAATTTATGATTAAAAGTTAATTTCTATCAAAGCAAGAGATATTTTAAAATTCCCTCTGATAATAAAAACTTTCAAAACAGAACAATCTTCAATTATTATTTTAAGGTACGCGCACGTAACGCAAAAAGTCCATTTTTTTAGCTTACTCCCATTTTAAAAAAGTTTCTGAATTACTTAAATTAATTGAATTCATCGTTTTCTTAAGCATTAAACTAAAAATTTAATTTTTCCAGGAATCGACCAAAACTGGATTTATACCGAGTTTCCACTGAACCCCAAATATTACTAATAAAAAGTAAAAAAAAAAACCAAAGTTGTGTGTACTTATCATTATCAGTTATAAGAAAAAACAAATTCCCTGGTAAAGAATTTATTTAGGGACTCAGCAAATACAGCAAAACCTAGATAAGTGACTCACCATAAAAGCCCCGTTTTAAGAGAAACTCAAACAAGTTGCTAATTTATTAATTTAATAAGGCAAAAGTTGTCGCATACGTAACGCTTGATAACCTTAAATCATAAAAAAAGCTGTGCATTTCTTTTTCTCAGTTATTTTTTAGGTTATTTTTAGTTTAAAAAAACTCGTCAACAGTGAATTATAGTTGTTGATTAGATATTGTTCACCTTAAATAATATCTAAGTAAGACTACCTTACACTTAGGCTGTAAAAATAAAGATGCAGTTTTGTAACTTGTATTCTGTTGCATATAGGGTTAAAATTCGTGATTAAACTGTCTTACAGATAGCAAGTAGTGATTGTACTTTTGTTAGGATTAAACATATATATGTTTATGGAAACATTATATATTAACTAGAAAGTCAACGAAAAATTAACAAAATGTAATAGTAGGCAGAGATGAGTATGTACTTCATATGTATTAGATCTACTTCATTTATTTATTTTGATGCATCTGCTAAGTAGCAACTTATTTCTTCTTCGCTAAACCATTGTATATATTTTAAACCTCTCACATTTGAACTATAACGACTTTCGAATGAACTACTCGTATAACCACTCTCGAATAAAAGAAACACAGAATTTCGGATTAGACAGGACATAAACCAACTTCGGGGAGCTTTGGTGATCTTTAGAACTTCCAATACTAAACGTCAAATTGAAAGCTTTGGAAAGGGAAATTTATGTGAAATTTCCCCAATGGCAAGCCCTGGAAGGAAATACTAGAACCTTCCAGCTTTTTCGGGAACCTTGTGAAAAGTATAAAAGCACATGTCTGACCGGCAGAGGACGCAGGTTATTTTTAATCGTGAATGAGTGAAGTTGGTTGTAATAAAAGTAAAGTGGTGAACAATAAATTGTTTTGTGGTTGTAAAAGTAGAGTGTTTTATTTTGTAAAGTAAATGAGTGGAGAATTTAAAATAAAGTGAAAAAGTTTTATTTACGAACCTGAGAAAATATTACAATATATTTTTATAGTACTATCATGAAGAGGAACGGTCGGCCTGACATCTACATCGGCGAGTCGGAACTATAGGTGTGGCGAATTTAAGTGATGAGAATGACAGGATAACTAAAGAAATAGGAATACAAATTAAGCTTAAAGAAGTAACAGAAGATTGAGAACATCGTATACAAAATTTATGGGAGTCCAAGGGAGACAAGAAAAACATTAATTTTGTGCGATGTTCTCTATCGATTTTCTATAATAAGTTTGTATTGTTTCAAAATTGATGTTATATTGGCGTTTTTTTGTTTGGTTGTGTGAGTGATTGTAGTAAATTGGGATAATAGAAATTTATGATAAGAATAGGTATGTTTCTTTACTTTTGGGATAAAGTTTGGGAAAAAGTTCGGGAAAAAGTTTGGGGATGAGCTTTTTGATGTTGTTGTTGTAATGTTTAACCAGAAATGAAAAGTAAAGAAACGCATTTGGGATGTTTCTGGTTCGGTGCGGTGTAAATTACCATTCGACGTCATTGCTTGTAGGCTCAACGCATACAATATTATGCAATTTCAATTCTATTAACATCTGCAATTATCATGTTGGGCTCTATTAAAAGATACCAGAAGAAATATTTTAATTTATATTTGTCTCCATTGTATCATTTTCATTTAATTTAATTAAATTAAACCGTTTTATATACGCTACTTGACAAATTTAATTTCAAATTTTTTGATCAGCTGATTTCTTGTTTGACAAGCAAGAAAGTGCCGGAACTCAAATGTTCGGGTAGATTCTTGCTGGAGGGGAAATGAAAAAAAGTCAAAAGCTCTGGCATTTTTGTGTCAGAAAATAGTAAAGAAACACGTTTTGGGTAGATTTGGGTTACTTTGGGAACCCGCGGGCGAGTAAAGAAACAGACCTAATATCTATTATCACAGTCGCACTAAAAACAAATGTTTTAAAGAAATTAAAAGCAAGTAATGTTTTACATTTTTGTAGGTAGGTATTTTCTTTAAAATTGAAGCAGGTAAATTCTTTATATACGAGTATATGAATCATAAATATATATAGCGGGCGATAACAATACTTATAGAGTAAAAGTACTCGTATGTTATTTCTTAAAAGTTATTATTTATTTGAAAACATTTTTGAAAAAGAGAGTGTAAGTTGGTCCCAGACAAGAAAAAGTTACATTGAGAAGAGGGTCCATTGCCTCTCGTTTAAGTGGGATGGTTAGTTAAAAAAAAAAAACTTATAATCAGAAATAAATTATTAAAAATAACGTCAGGGCGTACAATGCCGTGCTTTAGATTTTTGTAAGGTCAGAAATTCATTTTTTAATTCTCTTTTAAAAGAAAGTTGTTGTTGTGATTATAGTTATTTAATTAAAGTAATCATTTACTGTAAGTGTGAGGGAACCATTGAACGAAAATATGTAATGTAAAATTATTTAGCAGCTTTAACTCAAATATTTGTTGATGCTCTTATGGTTTTTGTTGTAACTATAACAACTTTTTAAAAGCAAAGAAAATGTGAAAATAGCCTAACTTCCCAGTAGTCGAACACTAGTTTCCTAAGTTCATACATAAAGTTTTCTTATTTCGAACACAAGAGTTCATACATATTTTCAACCTAAAAAAGCATAAAAGTAATTTTCTCTCAGTTTTATATAGCAGATTGTGTTTGTAGATTTCTTTTTATTCAATTTTTCTGAATATTAAGTAAAACAAAAAACGGTTTAAAGGATTTTTTAGTTTGAACGCAAATCAAAAACTGTTTGACAAGGGAAGCTAAGAATTACATGAGGTTCCTTGTTTCGAACACTGGAAGAAACCCGTAAAAAATATGTATTTTCTATAATATTTATTGCCTTAAGAAAACAATTTTGACGAAGTTGTCTATAGCCGAACACTAACTCTAACAAATTTGGTTTCCTTTGTTCGAGAAGTCAATTTATTAATTTATTTATTCTTTTTTTAAATTTTTAATAGTTACTTAATTACTTATCCGGCTCCCGATCCATGGAGGTCTCTGCCTGAGATATTGTGGTCTTCCATCGGTTGTGGTCTCTCGCACGCTCCCTCCAGTCATCGAGACCAAGCGTTCTTGCGTCGGAAACCGCTAGTGTAGTCGGCGTATTTTGGCTCTTTGGACTACATCCACATCTTGGTACAGCTCGTATAATTCACGATTAAATCTTCTCCTCCATTCGTCATCCTCGCATATTAGACCAAATATCCGCCGAAGAATTTTTCTCTCGAAAAAGCCCAGTATCAATTCCCCTTTTTTACTTATCTACCAACACTCGACGTAGAGTAGAACTGGTTAAATTTGCGTTTTGTATAGCGTGCACTTTGTCTTCCGGGAGAGGAGTTTTGAACCCATTTGTTTATCCAAACCGAAGTAGCAGCGGTTCGCTAGGGTAATTTTTCGTCGGATTTCCACTAAGGTGTCATCCGTGGGGTTGATGTTTGTTCCGTGGTAGGTGAACTCCTTGACTACCTCGAAATTACTGCTACCAACAGTGACGTTTTGTTTGTGTGGTTAACACCACTCTTGCGAACTATCTGCTCCAGGACTAGGTTGAAGAAGTCACATGATAGGGCATCTCCTTGTCTGAACCCTGTACATGTCTGGAATAGCTCGGATGAGCTTTTACCCATTTGCACGTTGCACCGCGTATTTTGTAACTTCATGCTGGATCAGTTTTTTCGGAATCCCGAGTTCCGACATCGCCAATAGAAACTCTTAGTGACTAATGCTATCAAATGCGGCTTTGAAGTCGATGAAAAGATGATGGGTCTCGACTTGAAATTCGTTGGTCTTTTCCAGGATTTGCCTCAATGTGAAGATTTTGTCTATCGTTGATCTGCCTGGCCTGAAGCCACACTGGTATGTGCCGATCATAGTGTTGCAGAAAGGCTTAAGACGCTCTCATAGTACGTTGGATAGGATCTTGTATGCAACATTAAGCAGGGATATACTTCTAGTTGAGCAGTCGTCGGGCATACTTTCCTCCTCCCACACTTGGTTGATGAGCTGGTGCATGCACCCTACGTACCATACTTGAAGAGTTCCGCAGGTAGGCCATCCGAGCCGGTGGATTTGTTGTTCTAAAGCTTGTCGATGGCTTTCTCAATCTCTTCAGTACTGAGCGCTGGGACTGGATTTTCATTGATTGGTCTCATGGTTCTTTGTTCTCCTGTCGCTTCCTCTACAAAATGCCCATTGAGCAGCTGCTGGAAATGCTGCTTAAACACGTCTACAATTCCCTGTGCTTCGTTTACTAGGTTCCCTTCGCTGTTTCGAAGAGCTTGGGTGTCGGTTTTATAACCACATGCTAGTTGCTTGGCTGTTTTGTAGAACCGGCGGGTGTTGGTGGCAGTGCTAGACTCCTCGAGATACCTGAGCTGAGAGGCTGCAGATGCCTTTTCCTTTCTACGCAGGGTTTTCTTCTCTTTTCACGGTACTCCTCTCTTACTGCTCTTGTTTTCTGCTTGCAACATTTGCATTCATGCATTTTCCGTCTCCTGCTTAAATACCGCGCATTCCTCACCATACCACGGGTTCTTTTTTCTGGGTGGTTGATAGCCTATGGTGGTCTCGGCTGTCTCCTTAATGATGTCGTGATACTAATGGTTGTTGACACTTGTGGGTGGGGGTACGCCAGAGAGTTTCCCGGTTAATTGCTGACTGTAGTCTCTGGCTTTCTCAGATGTGCTAAGGCATGCAATGTTTAATTTTTTCCTTTGGGCGGTCTTCGCTTTCTTTTCATTGGACAGTCGGGATCTGATCTTTGTCACAACAAGAAAGTGGTCAGAGTCCCCATTTGCACCTCGGAAAGTTCGCACGTCCAAGATGTTCGATGCGTGACTTGCGCCAATTAGCACATGGTCGATTTGGTTGGCGGTTCTACCATCTGGGGATCGTCAGGTTGCTGTGTGTATCCTTCGTCTGGGGAACCTAGTGCCAGTTATCACCGTATTACGAGCTGCAGCAAAGTCGATTAGTCGAAAGCCGTTGTCTGTTGTCGTTTCGTTGAGGCTGTGCTTTATAACTAAGATATTTTCCTTCCCGATTTTAGCATTGATGTCTTAGAGCAAGACTTTGACATCGTACTCCGGATAGGCTCCGTAGGCTCCGTCCAGGAGGTCGTAAAACTCCTCCGCTTCATCGGTAGGGGCGTATGCACATATTAGGCTGATGTTTTGGAAGGTACTCGTAGCTATGATGCGGATCATAGCCAGTCGATCGCTGATCGGCTTAAAATCGATGACTCTCGATCTGAGTCGATTTCCCACGACGAATCCGCATTCTAACATGTGCAATCTTTGATGACAGCTGTAATAAATGTCACAATCTTTTCTTTTCATAATCCCTGATCCTATCCATCGTATCTCCTGGATCGCGGTAATATTTGCCTTGTACCGAGTGAGGACAGATTCAAGTTTTTGAGTAGCACCTGGCGTATAGAGTGTCCTTACATTCCAGGTGCATACTCGTAGGTCGTAGTCCATTTTCGTTCCGGTCAGGTTGCCATTTGAGAGGGGTTGCTTCTCGCTTCTCTTTCATAACAATTGGTTTTTTTAATGTGGCCGGGTCGTTAGCCCCACGCACTAACCTTTCAAATTGTGATTTGCGATAAATCCCGATTTGGACTATTTAGTTTTGAAATTGGGCGATTTTAAGCTCCTTAAAAATTAAGAAAGTAAAATCGTTTTATTTTTGTTTCCATTGGCTTTTGTAGATGAGAACTCAGAACTTTAAAAAATCTCACTCTCAACTCTCAGCAGCTGATTATGCCCGCTCTGTACCTCTCACATCTGTTAAATTTTGTTTCAACTTTCATCGTTTCTCAACTAATTTTATCGATGCGAGAGTTATAGAACGTTGGTAAAAATTCAGTTAGCTGGGAAATGCTGTAAGAACTTGTTTAGTTAAAACATTTATGCAACTTTGACTTCTAAAATGACAAAAGAATATATTTTCTAGTACAGAAGAAGAATATATCTTCTAGTACGGACGACATTTTGGAAGAAGTTTGTGATTTTTAATTTAATTTTAAAAATTATGTATTTACAGGGTGTCCCCGGGAAGGTATACTACTTTGTTTGTTTATAATTTTTGATTAAATGAAAAAGAATGGATCTTATATTGATAAATGTTTTATTTAATGCCAGCAATTATGTATGGGATCAATATCAGGTAAATTTCCGCCTCTATTGGTCTCACAAATGCGAGCCCTTTGGAGCACATTTTTCATTACATTCTCACACATTTCACGCGGTATTTCATTAATTTTATCACGAATATTTTGTTTGAATTGCTCAAGAGTTTTTGGTTTGTTTGCATAAACCTTGCTTTTTCAGATATCCCAACAACAAGAAGTCCAGAGCAGTCAAATCAGGCGACCTTGGAGGCCAATCAACATCACCACATCTTGAAATAATAATTGTTGTGGAAAGAGGTCTCGCAGTAATTCCATCGTTTGCGATGTGGCACTATCTTGTTGATACCACATGAACATGTTAATCAAGCCCAAAGCATGCAGTTGTGGCGTTAAAAAGTTTTCAATCATATCACGATATTGCTCCCCATTCACAGTTACAGAGGTTGATGGATTGTTTTCAACACTTCCATGAGCAGTAATGTTTTCAGCCGATCTTGCAGTACGTTGTGGTCCATGCTTGCGCTTATCACCTACAGACCCTCTTTCTTCGAAATCATTCACTACACGATAAATAGTGTGTATTGTTGTCACGTTGTTTCTCCATCGTCACAGTAATCGATGATTGATTTTGATAAAATGCTTAACGATCAAAACACATTGGTCTATAGAATATTTTTCCATGATAAATTTGCCACGAGTCTACTTCACGACTGCCAAATATGAACTGTCTAGACTAATGTTTACCAAAATTTCGGCAAAACCTAGTAGTATACCTTCCCGGCGGATACCCTATTCGTGCATAAAGGTAATCCAAAAAATGGTCATTGTTTAATTTGAGGAAATGCATGCAGAATGTTTAGTCAAATTTTTAATTTTTATAACATTGGTATTAATTCATAAAAATGTGTTAATTCAAAATTAATAGTTTTAATTTAATAATTTTTGAGTGGGGCTATTTTTGGCTCCAAGATGTTTCAAACTGGGCTCCACTCGGCTTGAAAAATCTGGCAACTCTGAATAGGAACAGAATCAACAAGATGTTTTATATTGATATCATAAAATAACTGCGTATTTCATTTTTCATATTTATGTATGTACATACCAATTACTCCCCGGTTTCTATTTATATCAATGGTATGCTTAGAGACCCGCGCTAACATTAACTTGCCTCTAGACATCATATTACAACAATATTTCAGAAAATACGACAGATTAAGGAACTTTATTTGTGACTGAAACGTGGACCAAGCTTTACACAATTAAAAACTCTTATGCACGATGATTATAGATTAAAAGTCAGTGTATATTTTTCCTTTCTTTGCTCGATACCTTTATTGAGATCCTTTGTGCAGAAGACAAGGGCAAAAGTATTAAAAATAGCAACGCATATTAGATTTGGCTTAGGAATACGAGGTGTTTCAGCAACGAAAACACATGAGGGATACGATACGAAACCGACAACAGAACACAAAATAGCTGCATCTACTATTAAGTTCAGCTTCTATGTGCAGATTCTTATTTTTTGTCTTGTTTATTAGCTGTCATCTGAATTTTCAGATGAAAATTTTTATCTGAAAAACGTAAGCAAACGTAACGAAAAGTCTTCTGAATTTTCAGATTTTTTTTGACAGCTGACCAATCAGAAGCCCCAAAAATTCAGATTTCTGGATCCTTGAACGTAGGGAATTTCAAAAATATGAAACAAAGTTTGAAACGTCAAGGAATTGACAAAATTATTGCGTTCATACT
Source organism: Dasysyrphus albostriatus (assembly GCA_946251815.1). NCBI lineage: Eukaryota > Metazoa > Arthropoda > Insecta > Diptera > Syrphidae > Dasysyrphus > Dasysyrphus albostriatus. Next base: position 14,960,002 of record OX276335.1, read on the forward strand.
TTTGTCCTTACTCGTCTGCGGAAACAAAATACGAGGAAGATGATGAAACGGACACCAAAAATGGAGAAGTAGTGTTCGTACACTATGAAGATTTGAATGGAGAGAAGTAGAGTAAATTTAAAAAAGAATACCGAATATGGAATATCGAACGATTTAAGGAAAAAAAAAACGCACAGAGGGTAAAGTGAGGGGATAATCATATTGGGTTTACTTTCGTATTTGCTTTTGTGGTTATTTATTATTGTCTGGTATCTGTTTTTAGTCTATTGGCGCATGATTTGTTGAATGTAAAATAATAATAAATATAAACAAAATAAAATTTACGATGAAATCGCTCGAATGAAATTGCTGTCGTAGCTATGAAGGATGATATAATCATAAAGCTAGAGTAAATGATAACTTCTACTAACTTGATAAAAGCTTTACCGGATTTGATAAAATTGTTCTTAACGAGTAAGTCCTAAAAAAAAGCATATTTCCAAATAGCCATACGCCAGTGCCAGATGCTGATGTAACGGGTGATTTTTTAGCTGGTTTGGTTTTGGCAACACTGGTTTTGACAGCTGACGTGTGTTTAGTACCTTGTGTCACTGTCAAACAGCTTCAGTTTGGTTTGCAATTTAACCATGGATCGTCTTACAAATGAACAACCCTTGCAAATTATTGAATTTTACTATCAAAATTCGTGCTCGGTTCGAAATGTTCATCGCGCGCTGCTTCCATTTTATGGTCGGCATTCTCGACCTTCTGAGCAGTCTATTCGGAAGATTGTGACCAAATTTCGCACCAAATTTACTTTGTTGGACATTAAACCACCAACACATTTACGTACTGTACGTAGTGAAGAAAATATTGCGGCCGTATCAGCTAGTGTGACAAAAGACCGCGAAATGTCGATTCGGCGCCGTTCCCAGCAGTTAGGCCTTTGTTACAGCACTACGTGGAAAATTTTGCGGAAGGATTTGGGCGTAAAGCCTTTTAAAATACAGCTGGTGCAAGAACTAAAGCCAGCCGACCTACCACAATGAAGATCAGCCAGAAGCATTGCAACAGCTACCAATGCATCCCGAAAAAGCCACTGTTTGGTGCGGTTTATGGGCCGGCGGCATTATTGGGCCATATTTCTTCAAAGATGATGCGAATCGCAGCGTTACTGTCAATGGTGAACGCTAGCGAGCGATGATAACAAACTTTTTTTTGCCCGAAATGGAAGTTCTTGACTTGCATGATATGTGGTTTCAACAAGACGGTGCCACATGCCACACAGCACGCGAAACAATGGCGCAATTGCGAGGCGAGTTTGGTGAACAGTTAATTTCACGTTTCGGGCCGGTCAATTGGCCGCCTAGATCGTGCGATTTGACACCATTAGATTATTTTTTGTGGGGGTATGTCAAGGCTAATGTCTATAGGGACAAGCCCGCTTCGATTGACGCACTGAAAGCCAACATCCATGCATTCATTCGTGAGATACCGGCCGATATGTGTGAAAGAGTATGCGGTCAACATTTGCATGAAATTATCTTTAAACATTAAATTGCAAGGTTTAAACTATCGATTCAAATAAATATTTCATTCATTTTTTCGAATTTTTTGTGTTTTTTTTTTTTTTAACTTCTTAACCTCTTAAAAAATCACCCTTTATTTAGCTAAAGAGCACACACAGTCTCTAGAAGTAACACAAATTCGTCGCCTGGATAAAATATTGTCCTATGTGAAAAATTGAGGTTTTGAGATCTAAATGCAGTTTTGCTATATGATTTTTTCTCTACAAGCATGTGAAATCCGTTTTTCGATGTCTCCCTTAGTTTCCAAGATAATATCCTTAAAATTTTTCTTTGTCGTATGTGGGTACAAAATAAAATACGACAAAATAAAAACATACATTCATTTTGTTCATACAAAATCCGTTCAGTCAAAGTTTGGTAAATAAATTTCGTATGTGTCATTTTTAATGCACGTACGACAATATTTTACTGGATTAAACGTTTGTCGTATATTGTATTAGAAAAAACACATTCATGACCATCAAAATTCAGTTAAAGAAACAGCGCAGAAGTTCTGTGAGCCACGATATTCTTGCTTGCAAGAAGTTGACTGTGTCCACAACGTTATTGAAAAATTTTTATGAAATATCGAAATAATCAGTCAGGTAACTTAAATTCACTTGAAATAAATGAAACAAAACGCTAATTTTAAAATTTTGCAAATGAACCAAAAACATTTTAAAAACTATGTTGGTATGCTTTCAATTCTGACTTAGAAATCTGATCATCAAATCCAGTTCTCTAAATGTCAAAACTCTTATCAATGGACTAAAACCACAGATACTATAGTAACAGATATTTGCAAGTATTGCACGCAACGCAAAGAAAAATGACAACTTTTTTATCGTGGGATGTAGAGCTACGTCCCAGTTATATCAATATTGTGTAAAATATGGACTTAATATGATATTAAAAACGGTAGATTATCATACATAGACATAAATACAAACCGTCCACGACAAAAGTCATCAGTAGTTCGATAAACCGAATTGATTATTGAGGAAGAAAAAAAAATCTTACTTACACATATTATTGACAAAATGGTCATTGTTATTTGTAGAGGATGCGATACCTTTATTACTTTAGTATCTGTGCTAGAACGAAGAGAAACTTATAAATTAGGATAAACATAACCGTAATTTCAAAAAGATATGACCAAAAAACAGACGGTCTTAAGAGCCAGCCGAGGCGTATTTAGCTTTGTATAGCTCCAACAAAGGCCATCGACTCCAACAAAAAAAAAATGCTATAAAAAAGATGATTCATTATCTGGAAAAAATGGAAACTAAATTATTTCATCGTGCCATTTTTGAATTCTTGTGATTTGTAATTGTTGACAGTCACAACACAATAGCGCGTCTATTGTGTCAACTATCACAGATCACCTTAGCCGATTCAACCTCTTCATTTTCTTTCCTGCTAAAATATTAATTCATTTAATATTTAAAAAACCAACTGAACCGTAAATAAATTAATATAAATGAGTTTTGTTTTTGAACTTGTGAATACTTTCAAGCTTAGACCAAAAAAGTGTTTTTCGAGCTAGAATATGGATTAGTTGTTTTACTTTATTTCTTTAGAATTAAAACTTTTAATTTTGTTGAGGAGGAAATATATTTCTTATAGATACAGAAAAATAAATAAATTAAAAAAATTGTTTTGTTAAATAAATAATATGGGCTTATATTGTCATATGTAATACACTATTACTTAATTTTTTTTTCAGATTTACTGTCGTATGTGTGATTATTTTGTCGTATGTTTTTGGGTAACAAGCAGTTTTGGATAAACCGTTACATACGACAACAGCATATTGGGAAAATTGTACCATAACTTCTTTCATTATTAGAATATTGTATTTGTGTTAACGAATTTTTAGTCCGCAGATTTTTCCTGTATAAGCCATTTTATTTTCAAAAAAAAATTCACCGTATAGTTTTTGAGAACAAAATTTTCGAACTTTAAACGAGTCTCCCCAAAAGAAGCAAATTGTAACATACGACAAAATTTTATCCAAGCGACGAAATGCCAGTTTATGATTCATAGATCCGCACACATTTATTGTTATCCAACCGGTAACTGTCCTGACATCTAAGTTCACACTTATTTTCTGCGTTCAAATAGTAACCATGATTGCACAAACAATGTCCAGGTGCATCGCAGATTCCATTTTCACAACCACCATAACAGACTGGTTCACATTTATTTATATTAGACATGAAGTAACCGTCATTACAGGAACACTGTTCAGGGGCTACGCAAACTCCATTTTCGCATCTATCCTCGCAAAATGGCTCACACTTATCTGCGCTGGACATATAGTAACCTGGATCACATGAACATTGCCCAGGCGCATAGCAAGTTCCATTTTTACATTCGCCACCGCAGTTTGGTTCACACTGTTTCAATTTTGACATGGAGTAACCTTCATTACAGTAACACTGCTCATAGCCTTTACAAATCCCATTTTCACATCCATTCCTACAAACCGGCTTACATTTATTATCTATTGATAAATAGTAACCCCTATTGCAAGAACATATCCCAGACGCTTTGCAAATTCCATTTTCACACCCTCCCTCACAGGTTGGTTCACATTTATGATTTTTAGACATTTTAAATCCTGAGTTGCAAATGCATTTGTTTCGCGAGGCACACCAACCATTATCGCAGTCATCACACAGCTTTGTACATCCACCATTTTTATCTTTTTTGTCATCCCCATGAAAGCAATAACATTTTTCCTCAATATTGTCGTAAAACCCATGTGGACATCGAACATCTTTCTGAAAACAACTAAATAAATATTTTTAAAAAGATTATGTAAAAGTATTTTGTTGTGCTTGCTTACTAAAAATGATCTAAGCGCATATGGGGAAGAGATGCCATTGTCTGTCCCGCAGGACAGCTACATGTTTCTTCAGTTTGTTTATTAGAAAATATAGATTCACAATCGGCACCTATAAGACCTCCTCCTTCCACAAATCTTATGGTCAGCAAACCAATTATTCCAAAATAAATACTGTGTACCACAACGTCCATGATGCCTGCCAACAACTGCCAGTTTGTCCAATGAAAACAAAACTTTTTATATTTTTTTTTTCTTTAACGTTTTTTTTTTCTATTTTAGATGCGATTAATAGATTTCTCGGAACTAGTTATCTCTTTCTTCCATGAATAAAGACTTTCTGGGAATTGTTTTTTTTAAGGTGTTTTTAAAGATAACCCCTAAAAACATTTTTATTTTTGTTTTTATGGGTAATCAACTATTGGAAAATACATAACATAACATAAAATAAAACAATAGAATCGCAGAGAAATCAAGAATTTATTGTGCAGGCGTGCATACAAATTATTAGAATAAAGGTTTTTGAGCACGGAGCTAACCGACCTAGATTGAAGTATTATAAGACAAACATATCATCATACTAACCCTGTTTTTTACTAGTCTGTTCAGGATTAAAAAAAAAAAAAAACAACAAGAATTGGCAACGCTATTATAGAAACAAATTTTATGTATTTTTGTTAATGGAGTAATTTTTACATTGTAAGGTTGCTTAACATCTTTTAGATGTTTAGATAAGGGGGTTTACATTGATCAACAGTGTTGAAAACATTGCTTGAAGGAATTGAAACAAGTTCTTAAAATATTTTGAAAACCATACGTTTAAATAATTTAACGTGTCGGTGGTTACAATTTAAAATTTGTCTTTCAATATTTTCTTTCTTTTTTTGTGTGCTTTGCTAACTTGATATCAAGTTAGCGAAGCACCCTGTCGAAAATTAGTAAAAACTTCTTATTCCTGATGTTTAATGGCTTAATAATTTGCCGTTAGTTAGTTGTGACAAACTTAATTTGATCGCGCAATGTTTTCTATGTTTTTTTGGGTGCTTTGCTAACTTCTCACATGGAAGTCAAAACAACTCTGCGACAAAAAATAATTGAACAAGCAAATCCGACAAAATTCAGTCTTAGTTTTAAACGGAAAATTTGAGGATTTTTTGTGAGGAATCGAGTTTATATTTTTGAGTCCTCTGAGCCCACTACCACTGAGATCTCTGTGAATTTAGACTCTTAAAAAAATGAAAAACAAACACAATATTTTTTGAAGAAATAAAAAGCTAATTCTACCAAACTATAAATTGAAGCACCAGTGCAACAACCAGATAACTCCACTTTTTGAAATGTTGAGCAAATTAAAAAAAACTATCTCAAAAATAAGAAATCGAACTTATTGCAAAATATTAGTTTATTTTGAAATGAAATCATCAAAATGAATTTATTTAATTCAAGATGTATCAAAAAATTGTACATTTAAGTAAAAAAATAAATAAATTTGTTTTTGGACTTGTCCTGTTTTTGCACCGATTTTAGTATGAATTAAAAGGGAACCTCGTTGTCATCTTCGTAGTCTGAGTTTTCAGCTTCTTGAACTGACGGCTGCGACATCAAGTTATTGTAAACAGCCATATCCGCTGCAGGAACATACTTTTGCGCCAAGTTTATGACATCCTCATATTTCTTGGGGTTGAGGGAAAGATTATTTGTATATAATAGTTTTGGCTTAAAGGGGTCACCATGCAAGTTTGCTTTTATTTCTATGTCGTATGTCGTAAATGGCCCATGGTGACTAATGGAAGCTGAAACAACGCTTGCCATATTTTCTTCTTTTGTGTAGCAAAATCTTCGATATTTCGAGATGGTCCACTTAATACGATCTTTGTTGGTCACAGTTTTCTTGTAAAACGGAGCCAGGCTCGTTTTAAAATCAAATATGTCCTTATTGCTCACTGATATCACATTAAACTTTTTGGAACACTTTTCCACTAAATTCTGCCAGTCCTTTGGTAGATAAAGACGTTCTACTCGTCGTTTTTGTTTTTCTATAACGCCAAAAGAGCGATCGCAGGGCAAAAAACTGTGTCCCGGTTCTGGTAAGTGATGTTCAATAAGGCTTATATTTTTGTGTTTTACAAGAGCATATCAATATTGGACGAGAGTGTTGTTTTTATTTTGAGCGCCACAGTTATCAGAAAATAAATCTAATTTCGTCACAGTTTCACTTAAAATGTGTTCAATGAAATGATGCAAAAAGCTTATAACTTCATTTGGACCCTTTTTCCCGATGGTCTCATCATACATGTACATGTAGCTTTTCTTGGTACTGCATTGAAAGATACAAAAATTAAAGACCCATAACTGCCTTTTATAAAAGACATCACCGGATGGTATTAGTGGAAGTGCCAAAATTTTGTTGAAAATCAAAAGAAATGCACTCAACTGTCGGGTCTTGTAGGCACTCGGAGCTTCTTTCCCGTAGATCATCATAAAACGCTTTAGCCTTCTTTTCGTGAAGATCTTTTGCAACCTTGAGTACACGTTTTTCTTCCTCGGAATCAGCTGCAGCTATTTTCTTTTCATGACTATCACACGTCTGACAAGTGTCTGATCTAGGTGATCCAAACGAAAGCTTGAAATTTTTTACAAAGTATTCCCTATAAAAATCGTAAGGAACTTTTGGCTTTGGGTTACCATTTTGTTCAGTCATCAATGCAAAAACGCTTGGCTCAAACTTTTCTAAATAGAGATTATACATTTTCCTTACATTTAAGTCGGAAGGTAAGTACTTCGATTCCTTATTTTGGCTGTAGTGAGAAGATCGTTTGGGGAAACTTTTAATGTGGCTGTCAATATTTTGGACAACATCTTCTGGAATCTTGTTCACTCTGTTGATGTGACGACCTCTCATGTCAGAGGGCCCAGTTACTTTTTTTACCAAAAAGCTTGAGAGTCTTTCGATTCGACTTTTATGGACTCCATGAACTGAACAAAATGCTTTTTTACATACCTCTATTTCATGTTTAATGCCCCGTATAAAATATTTATTTTGGAATTTCCTCATCTCATTTCCACTCGCAGATCGACGCCTCTTAACTGCATTTTGCCTTATCAATCCACACAAATATGCGTCTTGTTTTTCTTTATTTTCCAGCTTATTAAATTCATGAAAAACTTTTGCATACAAATTCTGACGTCCAGCGTCAAAGCATTTTGTTTTGCAACTGCATGGCTGGCCCATTGTTTTTGCTGCTACGGTATTTCCCTTACGATTTGTGTACTTCTTACCTTCTGCTCTCTTCCTTTTAGCTACGTTTCTTTTCCACGCGTTCTGATTGCGCACACGCTTTTTTCCTGAAGCCATACAAACCAATAATATTACACTGAAAACTCAAACATTGGAATTAATTTATTACCTTTTTGAACAGGTAAAGCATCAGCACTACTCGATGTCTCCTCATCATGAGATCCATTTTCATATTCGGAGCCCGATATGGAAAAATCTGATTCACTTTCACTCATTTTTTTTTTAATTACGTACCCTCGCACCAAGAATTAACTGAACCAAATGATACATTTCAAAACAATACAGTAAATTCAAGCAAAAACTTTGTTATACACTCATACCTGTAAACCTCGTTTACTGTTATGAAAGCGGTGCAAAAGCTTACTTTGTTAAAGCGGTGCACAAGCATTTACTGTGTTGAAAAGCGGTGCAAAAACAAGACAACTCCAGGAGATGTCTTATTCTTGCTCCGTTTTGAATAGAGTGATAACTCCAAACCCGAGTTTCCTTATCCAAGAGTCAATGGATTTGTCATTTTTTTACACCGAACGATGCAGGATTTTATTTTTCGTATTTCTGCATTAAAAAACATATTTCGCAAAAAAGTGGAAATATCTGGTTGTTGCACTGGGTGCTTCAATTGTAAAGCCTGTTTATATTAACTAATTTTGGCATTTTTTTTTTTCGTGCTCAAAAACCAATGAATTATTGGAAATGGAATTTTTCAATGATGTAAGATGAAATGAATTTCTTTTCTTGCAATTTGTCTGCGGTTAGCTCTATATTTCCCGTAGATTTACCTGACTATATAAGTGGTGCATATTTTGAAGGGACTATACACATTTATACATCTCCTCCTACCTGTACTTAAATTTTTCTAACTGGAGCGAATATGTCTTCCGTAGATGATCAAAAACCAACATCTGCCTTGTACATGGGAACATATTTAGATCAAGTTTGATGAAATTTTTGCCCGACAGCAAAGTAAATCCCAATCCAAAATCTACTTCAAGTTCTTGAAGCTTCCCATTGATTAAAACACGTATGGTAGACTGGGACACATTCGGGGCACATTCGTCATAAATCGCTCTTAGCTCATATTCTGCCCACGAGCGTACGCAGGGTTCAAAGGCTCACGAGCGCGAGGGAGAGCGCAAAAAATAAAAAGCGAAACGCCCGCTCATGTGCATGAGCGCAAAAGTCAAAAGCAAAACACACGCTCGTAAATAGCAAAACACTCGCTGATGGGCAAGAGCGAAAACAACATATGGCTCGCGGGCAAGCGCGAACTTTTGTGAGCGCTCATGAGCAATTTGTGAGGATAATGGGTTTTCACTTCATCCAATACATCAATGAATTGGCTTCCTTTATTTATTTTTTTTTTTTCAAGAAAGTAGAATAACTTCGGATAAAGGAAAAAAACATTTACTAACTAAATTGATTTTGAAAAATTGTTTTTTTTTTCTATTTTCCTTCGAACATACTAACGGGTGATTTTTTAAGAGGTTTAGAACTTTAAAAAAAAAAAACACAAAAAATTCGAAAAAATGAATGAAATATTTATTTGAATCGATAGTTTGAACCTTACAATTTAATGTTTAAAGATAATTTCATGCAAATGTTGACCGCGGCTGCGTCTCAGGTAGCCCATCCGCTGAGTCCAATTTTGGCATACTCTTTCACACATATCGGCCGGTATCTCACGAATGAATGCATGGATGTTGGCTTCCAGTGCGTCAATCGAAGCGGGCTTGTCCCTATAGACATTAGCTTTGACATACCCCCACAAAAAATAATCTAATGGTGTCAAATCGCACGATCTAGGCGGCCAATTGACCGGCCCGAAACGTGAAATTAACTGTTCACCAAACTCGCCTCGCAATTGCGCCATTGTTTCGCGTGCTGTGTGGCATGTGGCACCGTTTTGTTGAAACCACATATCATGCAAGTCAAGAACTTCCATTTCGGGCAAAAAAAGTTTGTTATCATCGCTCGGTAGCGTTCACCATTGACAGTAACGCTGCGATTCGTATCATCTTTGAAGAAATATGGCCCAATAATGCCGCCGGCCCATAAACCGCACCAAACAGTGGCTTTTTCGGGATGCATTGGTAGCTGTTGCAATGCTTGTGGCTGATCTTCACTTCAAATGCGGCAATTATGCTTATTTACGTACCCATTCAACCAAAAATGAGCCTCATCGCTGAACACAATTTTTCGATAAAAAAGCGGATCCTCGGCCAGCTTTCCAAGAGCCCATTCACCAAAAATTCGGCGTTGTGGTAGGTCGGCTGGCTTTAGTTCTTGCACCAGCTGTATCTTAAAAGGCTTTACGCCCAAATCCTTCCGCAAAATTTTCCACGTAGTGCTGTAACAAAGGCCTAACTGCTGGGAACGGCGCCGAATCGACATTTCGCGGTCTTTTGTCACACTAGCTGATACGGCCGCAATATTTTCTTCACTACGCACAGTACGTAAACGTGTTGGTGGTTTAATGTCCAACAAAGTAAATTTGGTGAGAAATTTGGTCACAATCTTCCGAATAGACTGCTCAGAAGGTCGAGAATGCCGACCATAAATAATAATTTGCAAGCGTTGTTCATTTGTAAGACGATCCATGGTTAAATTGCAAACCAAACTGAAGCTATTTGACAGTGACACAAGGTACTAAACACACGTCAGCTGTCAAAACCAGTGTTGCCAAAACCAAACCAGCTAAAATATCACCCGTTATATGCAAAATTGTTGCATTCTTTGGTGATGTAAGAAGGTTCTTTTATAATACAAATTCTATATACTACTAAAATAAATCAGCCAAGTTGAAGACTTAGCATTAAGGATTGGACTTGTTGAATTATTGATTCAAAATAGCTTTTAATGGCCTTTAGTCCTATTCTTTTCTTTTCCTTGGTGATGGGTATATGAGCAGTAGATATTATGTACCTATCTTATTTATAGGAAAATCCGAATTAAAGTATTCAAAATCGGATTTTTCGAAGTTTCTTATAAGTGGGCTGTTTTGTTTAATTATGTTATTGCGTGCATTGGCGAAGGTGTTGCAATGAGTTTTTCCAATACACTTTGCAGTTATGAACTAAGGAGACAGTAAGAAGTGTACGGATTATTATAAAACAAAAGTATAAAAAAAATAATGGCACCGCGAAAAATATTACATTATGATAAATATGTGAAATATGAAACGGAAACAAAAAAAATCGAAGTGTTTAGTTGAGCACTGTGGGAAAGAAGGCTTATGTGGGAAAGAAGTATTGCACCTTTTTAAACTAATGTGTTGAGTTACTGAAAGGAATATACTCGTAATTGCCATGATAGAGAACTATCTCAACTTGCCGAAGTTGCTCTAGCTGTCCCTGCCAAACGCATTTAGCGCACTTTCGACAATATTAAGCAAACTAAGAACAAAACTTTCAAAAAAATCTCTTTCTAATATTCTCTTTTATAAATTAAATTTTGATTTAATAGAATCATCTACTTTTCATTAAATTAATTTGTTTAGCTGGCATTAAAATTAAAACTAAAAAATATCTCAATGCGTTTTTTTTTTCTAAATTCTTAAAGGCTCACGAGCGCTTAATTGGCTCGCTCTCGTCTCACGCTCACACATAATGAGAGCGCTCTTCACATGTGCGTTTGTCTATCGCACATAATGAGAGAGCTCTTGACGTGAGCGTTTATAAATGGAACGCTCGCGAGCACGAGCCAAACAGAAAGCCCTCCGCCTAGTGGCTCGTAGGCGAGCGTATCTGGTAGGTGCTCATTTGAAAAGGCACGCTCGAGAGCCGCTCATGAGCGTGCGTTTCCAAACCCTGAATCATTAAACTAAAAAATAGAACATACTTTGAAGCTATACGAAAAAGTTTTCTACTTCATGTTAAAGACAAAATATCAACTTGATTAACAATGGCTTACACTTAAGAAAAAGTTCAATAATTTATATTTTATAATGTTTGTGTCGAATGTGCCCAAATGTGAACAAATTTCATTCTTCATTTAAGTGATGCTATGCTGTCTAAATAATCGTACTGTCTATTATTCATTAAAAGACTTAAAATTAATGTTTTTTAATTCGATTTGATAAATAAATTTTGTATACAATTTACAATCTTTGCTAGGTGATTATTCCGACCACATTGCAGGCATAATCCTTTGATTTCTAGAATTTTGTAATCAATGAGTGATCTTGAATTTTTTGATTTTGAACTATAAGCTATGGCTTTGACTTTTATTTTGCTTTCGGCAATTTGAACTCGTAACTTTATTGATCTCCACATTGCATGAATTAGGTATTTTTGTTTTATATTAATTTTCAATCTACTTTCGATGATTCAAGTTTAATCGCAAGTTCAATTATTTTGTCAAATTGCTAGTATTCTACTTGAAGTTTATATTTTATGTTATTGTCTCGTAGCCCTCGAATAAATTGTGCTCGAAGAAAAACGTCAGCTATTGATAAGCCACATGTTTCTGTTGCCTCTTTTCTTTGCATTACTGAGACACATTTTCAAAAGTAAATTGCATCCAAGCGGCCAGAGTGAAAACTAATTATTGAAATAGATCCAGATACAAAACGGGAACCTGCTGTTGTTGTTTTTGAAATTACGTGTTAGAAATTGATCCGGATCAGATCATGTGGATAATAAAATGCGGCTATATTTTGTATTTTGATATTCGGATACAAAATTATGTGGTTCTACCAGTGAATTTTGTTCAGACAGTAATGCTTTTCTAATTATGCAATCAATTGGTCGTATATTTATTCATTAATATTTTTAGGTGCTGCCAGCGACTTCAGCAGTGAAAAATTTTATGAACCAATAAATTGCAATGTACATTATTTCATCTTCGAATATATTTCCTAATTTGGAAATGAATTGCTAAGCGTTCCTTATTAATTTTGATTTGTTTGTTTGGATGCTCCGGTTGGTTTTGCCAGGCATTTGTCATGTTCGTCATAGCTTGAATCAATGTAGCGAGCTGTTCGGCATTAATTTTGATGTTCGATTAAAATTTTTTTTCTTTATTGCTGGAATTAAGTTGACTCCTCCCTAAAGCAAATACTGTGGTGTCCTAACTCCTAATGTTGCGAGCTGAAATAAAGAGGCTCAGAATCCATTAAAATTCATTATAACATTTATAAAATCAACTATACCAAATAAAATAGCGACTTCTACCATTTACACTTAAACCTTAACTTTGTGAGTCTACACTTTTATCGATTGCAACGTGGAATGGACGGATCTGTTAAATGCAAGATCAAAATATGAATAAAAAAGACTTGAGATGTAATCCATAGAGAGGGATCAATAATAATATTCTTACTTTTGATTTAGACTTATTCAATTACATGATAATTTAGGCCGTTCCTAGCCCTAAAAACACCTGGAGCAAGTTCAGAGAAGCCACCTTTTTCGCTTCAAAATTTTTATACAGAGTTAATACATAAATCAAATAATAAATTTTGTCACTTCGGCCGTAATTGATACTGAATCCAAACCAGTACCCACTTACTTCAGTAGGTTACGTACGAATGACCCTCAAATAGAAACAGTTGACTGTCGCCTTCTCTTGCACCTAAACTAAATTACCAACTGATTCATTAAATTTTGACGTTTCGAATTTTAGAAATCTCGATTCAATAAAAAGTCAGCTGCTATATTGACCTGCGGATATTTTTTCCCAGCACTTTGAACACACGAGAAAGTTGATATAAATTAGTATTTTTGCCTGTCGATATTTTTACAATTCAACATTTTTTCTGTCGTTAATTCTTATGAAGCTTAAAAAACAAAGCTCTATCTTGAATTTTGAGACGGAACCAGCATAAACTTGAATCATACATTCTTGTCGAGTCTGATAGTGCTATGGAAAATGTAAGATTCTGTTTAAGACACATTTTCTTGTGATCACTTAATCTCATTGATGACAATGCAATGTAAGCAAAGTGCACTTTTGAATATTAAAACGATTCAAATTTATCATGCCCTAAACTATTAACAAATCAAAATATCGACCGTTTTCGAAAACGTCTAATGAAATTCAATTGGATTAATCAAATAATCGCTGTTTTTTGACGCAGATATTGCTATCGTCAAGTATGCAATCGTCTTGTTTGATCAACGTCAGTCGAGGTACTTGTGCAAATGATATTGACAATTACAATCGCATCCTCTGGCTTTTCAATATTTTGTTCGTCAACTAGATTTTTGCACTGTTCAGTTGCACAGGAGATGATGCTTTCGAACATATCGTGCTCAATCCATTCCAGTTTGGTCAGTATAATAGCAATAATAACTCATCAATTTTTCCGACGTAAGTTCGCCTCGTTATTGCTTTGACGACACAATGGTGCCTTTCACGGAACGTGTCGTGCCATTTGAAGAACGGCAACTTTCATGGTTAGGCGCTTGGGATATTTGTTCCATTTCACCTCCCATATACACGGCCCTGAATTTAAATATGTGTTACAGGTTTACTTACCACTCCTTCTGAAAACTAAAATCGATGAAAAGCCATGTGTTGAAAGTACCTATCAACAGTAATCAATAACAACATTAAACATAACACCAAATTCCCACGGCAGCAACAGCAGGCGCAGTATACTGACTCACAGCAATATACCTTAACTGTATAATGTGTTGCATTAAAGCGCAGTGTCATCAATAATTGTATTATTTATGTTTTGATTTGCTTTCCGTGTATTTATAATTTAATAATAGGTCAACCAAAAATTATTCATATAAGCAATATGTTGTAATAAATTGGGTTTTAAAATAGTTATAAGAAATGTATGTATTGGAGTTAAAATAAAGTAAAAGTAAGCATTAATTCTAGTATAAATAGACCTAAGTTGCAGACAATAAATCAGAATAAGTTTTATAACCAAAAACGCGTGTTCTCACTCTTTGCTTCGATCCCCCACCCCACCCGTGGTAAGATCGATTCAAAGTCAACATTCTGGGGGCTCAACCGAACAACAAAAAAAAAAAGCGTTCTTAGGGCTAACACTAAGAAATCAATCAACCGACAAAGGCGTCACAACAATTGAAAAATAAAACCGAAGCACCAACAATCTTACTACAGCATCAAGCGAAATCAGCAAAAATGGAAAAAATTGCAGCAAAACAAAGTGAGACTGGAGAGTTAATCAAAAGTCTACTAAGAAACTTTAAAAAGGCACCAAAAAATAGAATAACCCGAGATTATCTGACAAAGCAACGCCAAGCTTTAAAGGAACAATGGGATAAATTCGTTCTTAATGACACGGTGATCCATGAAATATATAAAGAAGAAGAACACCAATATAATTCAGAAGGTTATTTTGATGAAATAAATAACCTATACGAAGAAATGTTAAAATTAATTGAGGATGCTCATGGAGCAATCCTTGATACAATAACATCAGAAGATAAATCAAGCAAAAACAAAACCGAAATAAATCCACAACAACAACAACGATACAAACGGCAGGAAAATAAAATAGCCGTATTTGTACGCCTCTACAACAAAATGAAAGAAGGCCTCACACAGTCGCTCTCAAATGTTGCATACGAACAATATCTTAAAACATTAGAGCAATATTGGAAAGACATCATGGCGAATCACGATGACATCATAGAAAACGCGATGATTCCAGACGAGTCAAACTACCTTCAGGAAGATAAATATGCTGAAATAGAAACCTTGTACCAGGAAATAACAGTAGCAACCAAGGAAAAAACTAATAAGAAAAACCAGCAGGAAAACAGCAATGAGATCAAACTTGAGCGAATAAACATTCCAACATACAATGGTCGTTATGACTCGTGGCCATCGTTCCATGATCTATTCAAGACTCTGGTACACAACAACAAATCTTTAAACCCTATCCAAAAAATGCAATATCTAAAGACACACTTGACAGACGAGCCAAGAAACATAATCCAACATCTGCAAGTCACAGCAGAAAACTACTCAACTGCATGGCAACTTATAGAACAAAGGTTCAACAACAAGCGGCTTATATATACAACATATGTGCAAAAGCTGATGAACCAACCATGTGCCACAACAGACTCAGCAACCTCACTGAAGAAATTACTGGACACAACCCAGGAATGTATGGCTGCCATCAAAAACTTGGACATAGAAACAACCAACTGGGGGACATTAGTGGCTTACATGATTCTACAAAAATTAGACAAAGAATCACAAATATTATACGAACAATCACTAACAAAACCCAGGGATATTCAAGAATTGGAACCATTGCTGCAGTTCATCGAAAAGAGATTCCAATCAATGGAAACAACTAATGAAAACCCGTTTCGAAAAGAATTCAAGAAGCTATACCAACCAAAGACGTACCATACAACCATACATCCCACCAAATGCGAGGCATGTAGAGGAGATCATCCGATATACAACTGCAGAGCTTTCTTGCAAAAAGGAGTACACCAGAGAAATGAGTTTGCCAGAGACAAGAAGCTGTGCATAAATTGCTTGAAACCAGGACATTTTACCTAAAATTGCTTATCAAGGAAACGTTGTCAAAGATGTCATAGGAAGCACCACACGTCTGTGCACCTTGAACAAATTTCCGAAATACCGAGGCGTGCAATGGCTCTCGAAAAACCAACGCAGTCAGGTAGACTGCAGTCCCACAACTGCACAACGGACAATAATGTCCTCCTTGCAACTGCACTTATCAAAATAAGTGGACCTAACAACAACGAACAATGTGTCAGAGCATTGATCGACCAAGGTTCGCAGGCATCTTTTATCACCGAAGATGTGGCAAACAAACTACAGCTACCAAAAACAAAAGTGGATGCAACGGTATCCGGACTTGGCTCGAACGAGGTATCAATAGTAAAGTACAAGGTGAATATCACACTAAGCAGCAATCCAAACATTTGTACCACTGCATATGTCCTAAAAAATGTAACAAAAACACTCCCATCCACACGTATAACAACCGAATGGGAGCACTTGCAAAAATTATTACTAGCTGATCCTACATACAACGTCCCAGGCAAAATCGACATGATTGTGGGTGCAGAAATTATTGCCGAAATACTCCAGGAAGGAGTCATCAAGGGAAAGCCAGGCTCACCTATAGCTCAACAGACAATATTTGGATGGATTATATCTGGAAATACTGGTAACAACACTCAACAACTATCATTGTCATGTCATATGACACTGACTGATTTGGACAGTCAAGTACGCAAGTTCTGGGAATCTGAAGAACTTGGAACGGAAACACAAGAGGACCAAAACAATGAATCAACATGCGAAGAATACTACAAGAAAACAGTAGCACGTAACAAAGAAGGAAGGTATATTGTAAGGATACCTTTCGAAGTTCAACCCGAACACGAAATTGCAAACAATCAATCAAAGAAGAGAGCAATAGCAAGATAATTACACATGGAAAGAAGCTTTGCAAAAAACCAGAAACTAGCAGAAGATTACCGAACCTTTATGAAAGAGTATATCGAGTTAGGACACATGAGCAAATGCAGAACAAGCAATGAGCAAGTAGCATACTACCTACCACACCACGCTGTTAGCAATCCAAACAGCTCAACTACAAAATTAAGAGTAGTATTTGATGCCTCAGCGAAATCTTCTACAGAAAACAGTCTTAACCAACTAATGCATACAGGACCCAAAATACAAGAAGACCTCACTTCAATCCTCATACGATGGCGAAAACACAAAATTGTGTTCTCAGCTGACATACAAAAGATGTACCGACAAATCTTAATCGACCTCCCAGATCGTAAATACCAACGGATCTTATGGAGAAACTCCCCACAAGAAGAAATCATGGAGTATGAACTAAACATTGTCACCTATGGAACAGCATCAGCACCATATCTGGCAATAAGAACACTGAAACAACTAGCAGAAGATGAAGGAAAGAATTATCCACAAGCTGCTCAAATTCTACAAGCAGACTTCTATGTGGATGATGTCATGTCAGGTGGAGACTCAATTGAAGAAGTAAGAGAACAGAAAAAACAACTCACCAATCTCCTTAAAACTGGTGGATTCCATCTGCATAAGTGGAATAGCAATGTCAATAAATTACTGGGAAAAGATGTCCATTCCATGAAGAGTCTCGAATTAGACAAAGAAGAATACGTTAAAACACTTGGCATTCAGTGGCATCCATTGAAAGACTACTTTTCGTTCGAAGTCAAGCCATATGAAGCAAAAACTACCTGGACAAAGAGGAATGTGCTATCAGAAATCGCCCGCATATTTGACCCATTAGGCTGGCTAGCACCAATTGTTCTACTAGCAAAATTGTTGATGCAAGACATTTGGATGGAAGAAAAACTTGACTGGGATGATCCACTCCCCACCACACTGAAAACGAAATGGGAAGATTATCGAAGCGATCTCAACAGTATAACAAATATCCAAATAGAGAGATGGACAAAATACTCACGTACTGTAAACAAGATTGAAATTCATGGATTTTGCGATGCATCTGAAAGAGCTTATGGAGCCACTATATACATCCGAACAATAGATAAGAATGACAAGATTACAACAACCTTATTAACCTCTAAATCAAAAGTGGCACCAAACCAAAAGAAACAAAAGGGCAAGAAAACTCTAACCATACCCAAACTAGAATTATGTGGAGCGGATATCTGGATATCGAGAATATAGAGACATATGCATGGTGTGACTCAACAGTGGCTTTAGCTTGGATAAGCGCAACTCCAAATAAATGGAAAGCTTTTGTTTCGCACAGAGTACAAGAAATCCAGAGATTAAATTCAGGATACTCATGGAGACATGTTAAATCAGAAGATAATCCTGCAGACCTAGCATCAAGAGGAACATCCCCAGGTTCCCTAAAAGAAGCATCAATTTGGTGGAAGGGACCAGTATGGCTGCACTCAAAACAAACTTTGAAAATCCAACCAATTTCTAACCTGAGAACAGAACTGGAACTTAAGATCACGTCACATCATACTACCAAGGAAGAATTCTATCCACAAGACGATATCACTACAAGATTTTCATCGCTCACCCGATCAATAAGGGTGATAGCATTCTGCATCAGATACATCCACGTCATAAAGACAAGAATAGAAGCGCTAAAAAATTCTAAAATGTCGGACAGAGAAATACAAGAAGAAAAAGGAGCTTTACAAAAGCGAAATCTATTACCATTGAAGACTAAAATAACACATCTTTCAAAACTTAACACGACATCATAAAAATAGCACAAAAGGCCTTACACGAAGAATACAAGGTTCTAGAAGAAGAAGGCTCACTTCCGATTAGAAGCAACATAGCTAACCTAAATCCATTCATTCGAGAAGGTATACTACGGGTTGGAGGAAGACTACACAACTCACAACTGTCTTCAGATGCAAAACATCCGGTAATAATCCCACATAAATCACATTTGGCAAAGTTAATCATAGACTGGGCGCACAAGGCAACACTCCATGGTGGAAATGATCTAACCATGGCATGCATTCTAACTCGATATTGGATCGTAAAAGGAAGAGGTGATGTGAACAACTTCATTAAGAAATGTATCAAATGCCAACGATTTAACATACGAAGCCAGACACAATTAATGGGAAATCTTCCTGCACCACGAGTATCTATATCAAGACCTTTCACACACACTGGAGTAGACTATGCAGGCCCGTTTATGATGAAGACAAGCAAACTTCGGAACGCAAAACTAACAAAGGTATATATCGCTGTTTTCGTATGTTTAGCAACAAAAGCGTTTCACCTTGAAGCAGTATCTGATCTATCAACAGACACATTTTTAACCGCATTTGATAGAATGAGTTCAAGACGAGGACTGGTAAGTCACCTGTACAGTGACAACGCCACAAACTTTGTAGGAGCCAGTACCAAAATCATAAATCAATATAAGAAACAAAACGAAAAGTTCAATGAGGCCATAGAAAACCAAGGAGTAACATGGCACTTCATACCACCAGCATCCCCACATTTCGGCGGGCTCTGGGAAGCTTGCGTGAAATCAGTAAAACTTCACCTAAAAAAGACAATTGGCGACACTCATCTTACGTATGAAGAATTTCCAACGTTACTTACAAAAATTGAGGCCTGTCTCAACTCCAGACCATTATGTCCAATGAGTGGGACCCAAGAAGATTTAGAATCTCTAACCCCAGCACATTTCTTGATCGGCTCAAACATGTTCTGCAGAGATACAGACAACGTCCTTAATACAAAGGAAAACCGGCTGACACGATGGGAATATCTTAACAAACTAAACCAACAGTTCTGGAAGAGATGGTCATCGGAATATCTCACAAGACTACAAAAACGACTCAAATGGACAAAAACATCAGATAACATTGCAGAAGGTGACCTGGTTCTCATACGAGAAGATAACGTTGCTCCCGCAAATTGGTGTATGGGAAGAGTTCAAACAGCATACACTGGAAAAGATGGATATGTCCGAGTTGCTACAATTAAAACGCCGTCTGGATATTTAACTCGTCCGATAACTAAAATATCCAAATTAGCTACAGATGAACCAGTAAGAACTAAACCAAACAAAGATGCAATAGAGCAAAATCCAGAAACTAAAAGTATAATCGAGAATCCAGAAATTGAATGTAACGGATGCAAGATTTTGAACTCTTCAGAGTGTTTCAACATATTATCAATCTTAACGACACATGTAGTGAACATCGAAGAAAGAAATAAAATCCTTTATGAGAGAGGGGGAAGAGTCAAAAGATCACCTTTTGACATTGTTGGGAAACTATCAAATCAACTATTCGGAGTACTAGACCAGGACTATGCTCGTGACATTGAAGGCCAGATAGAGAAAACTAAACAAAATGATGAATATACCCGAAGACTCCTGAGAAATCAGACCTCATTAGTCGAAACTACTCTGAACATCTTAAAAACTACAGGTCAACAAACGACAAGTCAATTTAAATTACTACAAGAAAGAGTTACTAATATAACTTCCACAATGAAAATTACCATAGACAAGGTTCAACAAACCCAACTGTTAACAGTTCTAGGTCTCACCACCCATATGTATGTCACCAACATCGAAAAAATTCAAGATTCATTGCTAGACGTTGTACTTAACACTCAGCATGGAACAACTCATCATCTGATAATAACTCCCGAACAATTGAGAAAACATTTAACTGATATTCGTCAACACATACCTGCAACAATGACATTACCAGCCAGTGAACGCCCAGATCAATTACTTCAGCTATACAAACTAATGAATGTTCACGGGAGAATAACTACGAGTTATATTATCTTCGAATGTAAAATTCCCATACTAGACTCGGAAATTTACCAAGTGTATAGGATAATACCCGTTCCAACACCTTATCAAGAACAATTTACCTTCATTGCCCCATCATCAAATTATATTATAACCAACCTAGGCCGAGACAAATACTATCCAATGCAGCAGAGCGAATTTGATAAATGTATACCGATGGAAGAAGATCTACATTACTGTTCAAAACTCCACCTATTACACAACCTACAATCCGATACATCCCAATGCGAAATCAATCTTCTAAATCACAACAAGGAAATTGAAAGAAATTGTGAAGTAGTACGAATGAAACCCAGAAAAGTGTGGATATTACTGCGGGATCTAAACAGTTGGTTATATGTAATGGATAAAGAAACTACGTTCAACTTGATTTGCAGGGGAGAGACATCTTCCATTACCCTAATCAATGACGGAATACTTACGTTAGAACCAGCATGTCAACTAAGTTTGGATACTATGGTCATCACAGCTCAAGCATCTTATACAACACGATTAAATGCATCATTTACACCACAGCTCAACTTAAGCACAATCATACCCAAACTCACTAGTGAACCAGTCGCCCACCATTCAAGCATACTAAATGTTTTTCATTATCCAGACGAGCAAGTAAGGAACCTAGAACACTCCATAAAACAATTAAAAGAAGCAGAAAACTCCAGACCTAATATCTCCTACAGCGCTCACCATATCGTTCACTACTCCAGTTACACCATACTCATAATAATATTAATCATTGTATTTGTAAGACGACACCAGCAAACTCGTAAGCAAATTCAACTACCGGTGCCAACACCAAGAACTTCGGTCTAGAAGACAGGGGGGAAATGTTGAAAGTACCTATCAACAGTAATCAATAACAACATTAAACATAACACCAAATTCCCACGGCAGCAACAGCAGGCGCAGTATACTGACTCACAGCAATATACCTTAACTGTATAATGTGTTGCATTAAAGCGCAGTGTCATCAATAATTGTATTATTTATGTTTTGATTTGCTTTCCGTGTATTTATAATTTAATCGCTTAATAGGTCAACCAAAAATTATTCATATAAGCAATATGTTGTAATAAATTGGGTTTTAAAATAGTTATAAGAAATGTATGTATTGGAGTTAAAATAAAGTAAAAGTAAGCATTAATTCTAGTATAAATAGACCTAAGTTGCAGACAATAAATCAGAATAAGTTTTATAACCAAAAACGCGTGTTCTCACTCTTTGCTTCGATCCCCCACCCGTGGTAAGATCGATTCAAAGTCAACACCATGAAATGAAACCTTTTTTTTGTTTACATCGGTAAGGTATTTATTCAACTTAAATAACGGTTTAGTTTTTTTTTAATTTTCACAACCACCATTGCAGAGTGGCCTACATCTGTTCCCTTTACCATTAATTAAGTATCCTTTACATCAGGAACACTGGTAGGGACTTTAACAAACGCTATTTAAGCATCCCAGCTCGCAGACATTTATTTTCCACGATAAAATAGTAGCCCCGATTGCACGAACATCGGCCAGGTGCTTCACAAATTCCATTTTCACATCCACCATCACACTTTGGTTCACACTTTTGCATTTTAGACATGAAGTAACCGTCATTACAGGAACACTGATTAGGTGCTATACAATAACCATTTGCACATCCACTTTTACAAATAGGTGTACATTTGTTTGTTTCGAATGAATAAAAACCTTGATTACATGAACATCTTCCAGACGCATCACAGGTTCCATTTTCACATTTAGCATCGCAGTTGGGTTCACATTCATTTATTTTAGATATGTTGTAACCGTCATTGCAGGAACACTTATCAGGTGCTATACAAAAACCATTTGCGCAACCATTCCTACAGATCGGCTCACATATGTGTGATGCTGTGGCCAAATAGTAACCTCGATTACAAACACATTTTTCAGGAGCCTTGCAGATTCCATTTCTACACCCTTTACTACAAATAGGTTCACATTTATTTGATTCTGACAAGTTATAACCTTTGTTACAGGAACACTTATCGGGGGCTATGCAACTGCCCATTGGGCATCCATTTTTACAGGCGGGATCACATGTATTTGCTTCGGATAAATAGTAACCTCGAATGCATTTACATTGTCCAAACAGATTGCAAATTCCATTTTTACATCCTTCATCACAGTTTGATTCACACTTATTCATTTTAGTCAGAGAGAAACCGTCATTACAGGTGCACTGTTCAGGTGCTATACAAATACCATTTGCACATCCACCCTTACAGACTGGCTCACATATGTTTGCTTCGGACATCATGTAACCTTGGTTACATGAACATGTACCAGACTCTTCACAAGTTCCATTTGTACATTCATCTTCACAGGTTGGCTTACATTTATTATCTTCCAATAGGTAACCAACTTTGCATTCACACTTTTCGGGAGTTACAAAAACGGCGTTGTCTGGACAGTTGATTTTAGAGTAGAGCTCGCATTTATTTGCTTCCGACATCTGGTAACCATGAATGCACGTACATATTCCATTTTCGCAAATCCCATTTTCACATCCACTCTTACAGTTAGGTTCACATTTATTAATTTTAGACATTGAGTAACCGTCTTTGCAGAAGCACTGTCCAGGGGCCATACAAATGCCATTCACGCATCCATTCTTGCAGACAGGCTCACATTTATTTGCTTTCGACATCTTGTAACCATTTATGCAGATACATTTAGTAGGGGATATACTTATACCATTTTTACATGCATTCCTGAAAAGTGGCTCACATTTATTTGCTTGCGACATCCGGTAACCATGTATGCACCTACATATTCCAGCTTCACAAATCCCATTTTCACATCCACTTTTACAGTTAGGTTCACATTTATTAATTTTAGACATTGAGTAGCCGTCTTTGCAGGAACACTGTTCAGGGGCCATACAAATTCCGTTTGCGCATCCATTCTTGCAAACTGGCTCACATTTATTTGATTGGTTCAAAAGGTAACCTGAGTTGCATTTACATCTTCCATGAGCCACGCAAACTCCATATATACATTCATCTTTACAAATTGGTTTCCATTGTCCATTTTTTTTAGATTTTCGGGAACACTTTCCAGGGGCTATACATTTACCATTTCTACATCCATTCTTGCAAACTGGCTCACATTTATTAGCATTGGACATTTTAAATCCTTGATTACAAACACATTGGCTTCGTGAACCCAATGGGTTCGTGCACCGACCATTGTCACAGTCATATAACAGTAGTACAAATTGACCGCTTTTGTCTTTTTCTCCAAAGCAATAACATTTTTTTCTTTCTTCATCAAACAATCCATTTGGACATCTTTTATCTTGGTCGAGGCAACTAAAAATACAAAATGCTTTGAAAATAAGAAAATAATTTATTTGTAATTGCTTACTATAATGTCTTCGACCCAATGGACGTATGAGCTGCCAATGTCTGTCCGGCACTACAGGTACAGTGTAGTTCTCTTTTTCCATTCAAAGTTAGAAGTGTACAATTAGGAAGGGATTTTCCTTTAGAAAACGTAATGATCAATAAACAAATAACTGCAAAATAAATGCTGCGAACCATTACGTTCAATGTTTATTAAACAACTGCAAGCTTATTTTAGTGATACAAACCATTTTTCGTTTATTTTATAATATCAAATACGAGTATCATCTATTTCAGACGCCATTGACGAATTCCTCTGAAAAAGTAATCTCTTTAGTCAATTAATAAAGTTTTTTTTCAGGGAAACTGTTCATTGACGATAACCCCTAAGAGTTAATTATTTTTATTTTTTATTTTGACTATTTTTTGTTATTAAAAACAGGTATATTCATAATAGTCACGTCAATTTGTGCTCAGAAAGGCTCTTAGAGAACAAATTATGGTGTAGTTTTGATTTTGCCCCTCTTTTATGTTTTCGGGGGTGCTAAATCCGCATCTCAGACTTGCGACTAAAATTTCGTGCCGCAACGTGCAAAAAATTATGCAAAAATGCATTTTCTGGGCTCACTAATGGCTCGAAAAATACCAGTTATTTGAAAATTACATAAAAGTACAATTGAAACTGTACATAATTTCCAATAAATATCAGATTAAGGTTCGTTTCTGCGACAGTACATTTGGACTCAAGCGCTAGTTTAAAATTGACGTATGTTTACTGTTTTCGAAAATCCACTCCAAAGCACTATGTAAATACTTTATGCGAAAATTTTTAATTTCTGTCTATGACATGAACCAAGATATACTTTTCTGATTGTCCTTGATGCACTGAGTGTGAATCTGAAGATTTAAAAAACATGCATTTCTGTGTGCAAATTTGGGGTTATATTTTTGTCGAAGTATTTTTTTTTCGAAAAAATGTTTATAGTCATTCTAAAGCATGAACATTTTACTTCATAATTCTTTTTGAATTTTTCAAACTCCCAGAAAATGCATTTTTGCATAATTTTTTGCATTTTTTTTCCATATTGCGTTACGAAATTTTAATCGCGAACATCAAATTCCGCACCCTCAAAAACATAAAAGAGGGGCAAAATTAAAACTACCCCACAATTTGCATGGTAAAATCTTCACGTATTCTTCAGAGCCTGTACAATTTTACCAGAATAAATGAGTGGTAAAGGCCATGTGTTGGATTTATAAAAACCCTAACTCCTTATAATCAAATCTTATAATACGATATATGTAATAGAGAATACCACTAAGAATTTACCCCCATATTTATAAGCGGAAAACAACGGCCAGGCCCTTATAAATTTGCTAACTTGTTATTCTTATTAACAAATGTGCAATGGTCTGTGACGTGAATCTTGATACTTTTGTTTTTGGTTTAAAATATGAATCAATTGGTTCTTAAAGTGAAAAAAGATTATGTTTAAATCTTTAACTCAGAAAATAGATTAACGAATGAGTTTAAAAAATCTTCCATTTCTATTGACCCAAAATGTTTATATTTTTAATATTTTCTCAGGTTCGTTAATAAAACTTATTCACTTTATTTAAATTCTCCACTTATGTAGCCAGTTTATATTTCTGAGATCTCAGAGGACTCAGAGCGCTCAGAAATATAAACAGGATTCCTCTCAAAAATTCCTCACTTTTCCCCTTAAAAACTGAGACTGAAATTTTTTGGATTCGCTTGCTCGATTATTTTTTGTCGCAGTAAATTACATAAGAAGAAAAGAAAAAGAGAGTTGTTTTGACTTCTATGTGAGGAATGTTGTTTATATTTTATTCTCCTGCTCTGTCAAAAAACTGAGGAAAAATACTGAGCGCTCAAGAAATATAAACTGGCCAATTTACTTTACAAAATAAAACACGTTACTTTTACAACCACAAAACAATTTATTGCTCAGCACTGAAACTCACTAACTCGACTTTTATTACCACCAACTTTACTCATTCACGATTAAAAATAAACTGCGTCCTCTGCCAGTCAGACATGTGCTTTTATACTTTTCACAAGGTTCCCGAAAAAGGTGGAAGGTTTTAGTATTTGCTTCCAGAGCTTTTATAGGGGAAATTTCCCATGAATTTCCCTTTCCAAAGCTTTCAATTTGACGTTTAGTATTGGCTTTGTATATATAAACCATAGTACTATCATGAACGTTTTTTTTTTAGGAGAACATTGGTCCAGCGGCGGCGCCACATTCATGGAAATAGGCCAAAATTAAAGAATGGAAGATAAGTAGTAAGAGCAAGAGGAATGTATTTTTTGCATTCTGATAAGAATAACAGGGAGTAAAAGAGATAACCAAATCAGGTGTTTGTCAAATGTCAAACAATAAATCGCTTTGACGACACAATGGTGCCTTTCACGGAACGTGTCGTGCCATTTCAAGAACGGCAACTTTCATGGTTAGGCGCTTGGGATATTTGTTCCATTTCCCCTCCCATATACACGGCCCTGAATTTAAATATGTGTTACAGGTTTACTTACCACTCCTTCTGAAAACTAAAATCGATGAAAAGCCATGAAATGAAACCTTTTTTTTGTTTACATCGGTAAGGTATTTATTCAACTTAAATAGCGGTTTAGTTTTTTTTAATTTTCACAACCACCATTGCAGAGTGGCCTACATCTGTTCCCTTTACCATTAATTAAGTATCCTTTACATCAGGAACACTGGTAGGGACTTTAACAAATGCTATTTAAGCATCCCAGCTCGCAGACATTTATTTTCCACGATAAAATAGTAGCCCCGATTGCACGAACATCGGCCAGGTGCTTCACAAATTCCATTTTCACATCCACCATCACACTTTGGTTCACACTTTTGCATTTTAGACATGAAGTAACCGTCATTACAGGAACACTGATCAGGTGCTATACAATAACCATTTGCACATCCACCCTTACAGACTGGCTCACATATGTTTGCTTCGGACATCATGTAACCTTGGTTACATGAACATGTACCAGACTCTTCACAAGTTCCATTTGTACATTCATCTTCACAGGTTGGCTTACATTTATTATCTTCCAATAGGTAACCAACTTTGCATTCACACTTTTCGGGAGTTACAAAAACGGCATTGTCTGGACAGTTGATTTTAGAGTAGAGCTCGCATTTATTTGCTTCCGACATCTGGTAACCATGAATGCACGTACATACAGTGGCTCCAGCGCATAATCGGACAGTAGTTTCATTTATATAAAATGGGCTGTAACTTTAGAAAAAAAACCGCTATTGTATATTTTTTTCGCTCTTATTTAAAGTAGTACATTTACTTATCCAAATAACAAAAAAAAATAAACATTTTCAAATGTTAACGGTTAATTCAAAGAGAAATACTAAATAAATCCAGTTTTTAAAGTTCAACAAATAATCGGACAAAGCAAAGAGAGTAAATGAAAAATACAGTTACTTTCAAATTTTCACTCCAACGCAGTTTTTTTTTTTGTTCTATTCAGTCTTTCAATGAATAATCAGCCAAGTAGTGCAAAAATGGCGCCAAGTGGCAAACAAACAAGTGTCGAACTAAGACAATTAATTATAAAATTAAATTTTGAAGGCAAAACGGTAAGAGAAATTGCAGAATTGGTTGGACGAGGCAAATCTACAGTACAAGATGTCATAAAAAGGTACAGAGATGAATTAAGAGTGGCCAACAAAAGCCGAGAAGGTCAAGGCAAACTTTTAAGTGAAAGAGAAGAGCGGTCAATATTAAAGGAAATAAAACAAAATCCATTCAAAATGCAAAAGATCTTCAAATTTCCCTAAAAAATCGTGTTGGAAAGGATGTTTGCCTCAACACTGTCCGCAAAACTCTCCATAGATACAAATACTATGGAAGAGTTGCCAGAAAAAAAACCATTTAATAGCCTCAAAAACAAAAACAAAAGGTTAAAATATGCGAGAGAATATTTATTAGAACAAGAAGATTTTTGGAATACGGTAATGTGACCATATTTCTTAAAAAAATATATTTTCATTTGCAGTTTTCAATGCTTCAAGGTTTTGTTCACTGATGAGAGCAAATTTAATTTGCATGGCTCGGATGGGAAGATGTATGTTTGGCGTAAGCCATATGCTGAGTTCCAGCAACAAAATACCAAAGCCACAATAAAACATGGAGGGGGCTCTGTCATGGTTTGGGGCTGCATGTCAAGTGCTGGGGTAGGCAATTTGCATTTTATAGATGGTAAAATGGACAAATTTGCCTACCTCAACATTTTGAAACAAAATGTGAAACAGAGTGCGGAAAAACTGGGAATCGCAAATAATTTTGCATTCTATCAGGACAATGATCCCAAGCACACATCAGGTGTTGCAAAGATGTGGTTGCTCCATAATTGCCCCAAACTCATTGATACACCAGCACAGAGCCCAGACCTCAATGTGATCGAACATCTGTGGGAGGAATTGGCAAGGAGAGTGTACAAACACAAATATAACAACCTAAATCAGCTTAAGGAGGCTTCAATTGAAGCTTGGAACTCTATTGAGCCTGAGGTGTGACAAAATTTGGTTAAATCCATCCCAAATTGCCTTCAAGCCGTTCTTGATGGTAAAGGCTTTGCAACCAAATACTAGCTGATGGATTTGTGCTGTTTTGAAGAAGATATTTTACTTTGTCCGATTATTCGGTGGACTTAAAACCTGTTTTTTGTTGTTTTTTTTTTTTTTTTGAATTAAAAGTTATCATTTTAAAATTTTTAATTTTTTGTTGTTATATAGATAAATAAGTGTACAAATTTAAATAAAAGCGAAAAAAATATACATATAGCTGTTTTTTTATAAGTTTATAGCACATTTTATACAAATGAAACTACTGTCCGATTATGCGTTGGAGCCACTGTATTCCATTTTCGCAAATCCCATTTTCACATCCACTCTTACAGTTAGGTTCACATTTATTAATTTTAGACATTGAGTAATCGTCTTTGCCGGAGCACTGTCCAGGGGCCATACAAATGCCATTCACGCATCCATTCTTGCAGGCAGGCTCACATTTATTTGCTTTCGACATCTTGTAACCATTTATGCAGATACATTTAGTAGGGGCTATACAAATTCCGTTTGCGCATCCATTCTTGCAAACTGGCTTACATTTATTTGCTTTCGACATCCGGTAACCATGTATGCACCTACATATTCCAGCTTCACAAATCCCATTTTCACATCCACTTTTACAGTTAGGTTTACATTTATTAATTTTAGACATTGAGTAGCCGTCTTTGCAGGAACACTGTTCAGGGGCCATACAAATTCCGTTTGCGCATCCATTCTTGCAAACTGGCTCACATTTATTTGCTCGGTTCAAAAGGTAACCAGAGTTGCATTTACATCTTCCATGAGCCACGCAAACTCCATATATACATTCATCAATTGGTTTCCATTGTGATACGAAGTAACCAGATTTGCAGAAACACTTTTCAGGGGCTATACAAATACCATTTCTGCATCCATTCTTGCAAACTGGCTCACATTTATTAGCATTGGACATTTTAAATCCTTGATTACAAACACATTGGCTTCGTGAACCCAATGGGTTCGTGCACCGACCATTGTCACAGTCATATAACAGTAGTACAAATTGACCGCTTTTGTCTTTTTCTCCAAAGCAATAACATTTTTTTCTTTCTTCATCAAACAATCCATTTGGACATCTTTTATCTTGGTCGAGGCAACTAAAAATACAAAATGCTTTGAAAATAAGAAAATAATTTATTTGTAATTGCTTACTAAAATTTCTTCGAACCAATGGACGTATAAGCTGCCAATGTCTGTCCGGCACTACAGGTACAGTGTAGTTCTCTTTTTCCATTCAAAGTTAGAAGTCTACAATTAGGAAGGGATTTTCCTTTAGAAAACGTAATGATCAATAAACAAATAACTGCAAAATAAATGCTGCGAACCATTACGTTCAATGTTTATTAAACAACTGCAAGCTTATTTTAGTGATACAAACCATTTTTAGTTTATTTTATAATATCAAATACGAGTATCATCTATTTCAGACGCCATTGACGAATTCCTCTGAAAAAGTAATCTCTTTAGTCCATTAATAAAGTTTTTTTCAGGGAAACTGTTCATTGACGATAACCCCTGACAGTTAATTTTTTTTATTTTGATTATTTTTTGTTATTAAAAACAGGTATATTCATAATAGTCACTCCAATTTGTGCTCAGAAAGGCTCTTAGAGAACAATTAATGGTGTAGTTTTGATTTTGCCCCTCTTTTATGTTTTCGGGGGTGCTAAATCCGCATCTCAGGTTTGCGACTAAAATTTCGTGCCGCAACGTGCAAAAAATTATGCAAAAATGCATTTTCTGGGCTCACTAATGGCTCGAAAAATACCAGCTATTCGAAAATTACATAAAAGTACCATTGAAACTGTACATAATTTCCAATAAATCTCTGTTTAAGGTTCGTTTCTGCGACAGTACATTTGGACTCAAGCGCTAGTTTAAAATTGACGTATGTTTACTGTTTTCGAAAATCCACTCCAAAGCACTATGTAAATACTTTATGCGAAAATTTTTAATTTCTGTCTATGACATGAACCAAGATATACTTTTCTGATTGTCCTTGATGCACTGAGTGTGAATCTGAAGATTTAAAAAACATGCATTTCTGTGTGCAAATTTGGGGTTATATTTTTGTCGAAGTATTTTTTTTTTCGAAAAAATGTTTATAGTCATTCTGAAGCATAAACATTTTACTTCAAAATTCTTTTTGAATTTTTCAAACTCCCAGAAAATGCATTTTTGCATAATTTTTTGCATTGTTTTTCCATATTGCGTTACGAAATTTTAATCGCGAACATCAGATTCCGCACCCTCAAAAACATAAAAGAGGGGCAAAATTAAAACTACCCCACAATTTGCATGGTAAAATCTTCACGTATTCTTCAGAGCCTGTACAATTTTACCAGAATAAATGAGTGGTAAAGGCCATGTGTTGGATTTATAAAAACCCTAACTCCTTATAATCAAATCTTATAATACGATATATGTAATAGAGAATACCACTAAGAATTTACCCCCATATTTATAAGCGGAAAACAACGGCCAGGCCCTTATAAATTTGCTAACTTGTTATTCTTATTAACAAATGTGCAATGGTCTGTGACGTGAATCTTGATACTTTTGTTTTTAAATATGAATCAATTGGTTCTTAAAGTGAAAAAAGATTATGTTTAAATCTTCCATTTCTATTGACCCAAAATGTTTGTATTGTAATATTTTCTCAGGGTCGTTAATAAAACTTATTCACTTTATTTAAATTCTCCACTTATTTAATTTACAAAATAAAACACGTTACTTTTACAACCACAAAACAATTTATTGCTCACCACTGAAACTCACTAACTTGACTTTTATTACCACCAACTTTACTCATTCACGATTAAAAATAAACTGTGTCCTCTGCCAGTCAGACATGTGCTTTTATACTTTTCACAAGGTTCCCGAAAAAGGTGGACGGTTCTAGTCATTGACTTATTATATATAGTAGGTCAATGGTTCTAGTATTTGCTTCCAGAGCTTTTATAGGGGAAATTTCCCATGAATTTCCTTTTCCAAAGCTTTCAATTTGACGTTTAGTATTGGCTTTGTATATACTCGTATAAACCATAGTACTATCATTAACGTTTTTTTTTAGGAGAACATTGGTCCAGCGGCGGCGCCACATTCGGTCATGGCTTTTTGCGTGGAGACATGGAAATAGGCCAAAATTAAAGAATGGAAGATAAGTAGTAAGAGCAAGAGGAATGTAGTTTTTGCATTCTGATAAGAATGACAGGGAGTAAAAGAGATAACCAAATCAGGTGTTTGTCAAATGTCAAACAATAAAAAAAGGTGAAGACAATGAAAAAACCAAAGAAAAATAGAAGAAAGTGGTGAACAA
This sequence comes from Dasysyrphus albostriatus, assembly GCA_946251815.1. Lineage (NCBI taxonomy): Eukaryota > Metazoa > Arthropoda > Insecta > Diptera > Syrphidae > Dasysyrphus > Dasysyrphus albostriatus. The sequence goes on from OX276335.1 coordinate 14,992,357, forward strand.
AATATCTGAAAATAAGCTGCTTGCGTCGTCGCCGTCGCGTCATAGCAACGAGGACAAAAATAATTTGCCGAGATTTTGCTGTAGGATTTAGGCAATGTGAAAAAGAAACGTATGATGATATAAATAAAGCTATATTTTCTTATATTGAGGGAAGGTTTTGTTTTTCTGATTGACTGATTGAAATTTGGGCTATGGCTTAATTTTTTAGGGGGTGTGGGGGTTAAGGGGGGTAAATTCAATTTTTTTTGAATTTCTCGATTTTTTTCTTGAAAAAAATATGTGAAGTATATACACTCCTCGTCAACTGAATACGCACAAACATTTTTTAATATACTTTATCCATTTTTTCCAAACAGTGATGGTTATTATGCCATCTGTTGATGCTAACTATTCCCTTAAGATGTTAAGCAGATAATTCCGAAAGAATTATCCAAAAACAACCGTGAGTTTTTCTTCAACCACTTGCAAAGTGTTTTATATGCAAAGTAGGAGTTTTTTTTATAGTCAACTGAATAGGTACAACGCCATTTTCTTCGTTGTTTATAAGTTTTTTGGAGTGGTTGACAGTTTAAATTAACGATTTTAGTGTTTTCAGTAAAATTTAATTCTTGATTTCAAATTTTAAGAAAAATGGGTAGATCTACGTGTCTTAACAGTGTTGAAAAAGCTAAAATCGATTTACTTAGAGACCAAGGCCTAACTGGACGTGCAATAGCTGATAAAGTTGGCCGAAGTTTTAATGTAGCTTATTCTTACTTGAAAAGAAGAAAGAAAACAGCAACAACAGCAGCTGAGAGACGAAGAATTTTAAGATATGCATCAAATTCTTCTGATTCTGTGGCAAAAATAAAAAAAAAACACGACTTGACGAGAGACGGAAAATGTTGCGATTAGATTTTTCAAGACTTCACATGAGTTGGAAAAAAGAATGGTATCACGTGGTTTTTTCAGATGAAAAAAAGTTTAATTTCGATGGCCCTGATGGGTTCAACTTCTATTTTCACGACTTAAGAAAAGAAAAAAGATTTTTAAAGCGCCATCATAGTCGTGAAGGAGGTGTCATGATATGGGGAGCAGTCAGTTATTATGGAACAGTTGAGCTCGAGGTTGTAACATCAAGAATGACAGCAGCTGGGTATAAAGTAATTTTGGAAAGAAATTTTCCTAAATTTTCTAACATCTTTGGACTCATAAACTGGACCTACCAACATGATAATGCGCCTATTCACTCAGCGCGCATAATAATAAAAACATGAATAGAGGAGCAACAAGTGCAGTTGCTTCAATGGCCGCCGTACTCACCTGATCTAAACATCATAGAAAATGTCTGGGGATGGTTAGTACGCAAAGTTTATGAGGGTGGTCGTCAGTTCGAAGACAAAGAAACCTTAATTTCTGCAATCAAATTAGCGTGGAGCGAAATTTCGTTAAATTACATTAAAAAGCTATACGATTCCATGCCGGATCGAATTTACGAAGTAATTAAAAATAAAGGTGGAAGTACCCACTACTAAACTTAAACAAAAACTTGTTTCATTCCATTCCAATACCAATTTTAATTTTTGTACCTATTCAGTTGACTCAAAAAAAGACTTCTACTTTGTATAAGTTACACTTTGGAAGTGGTTGAAGGAAAAACTCACGGTTGTTTTTGGATAAAACTTTGAAATTCTGTTATTTATATGTTACGAACATTTTTACCATCAACAGATGGCATAATAACCATCACTGTTTGGAAAAAATGGATAAAATATATTCAAAAATGTTTGTGCGTATTCAGTTGACGAGGAGTGTATATGAAGAATATTGTACCTTGTCATTTTACACAAAAAAGATTTATGTACTTTTTTCAAACAAGCAAAATTCTGAGAAAACCATGCAAGAACTTCACACTGGAAAATATTTTGTCTTATATTAACTCATCAGTTTTTTGAAAAAAAAATTGTTTGTTGAGATATTAAGAAAACCCCGTTATTTGTAAATTTATAGTACAAAATCAAAAGTATTACTTTGACACCCTATAACCTCATGATTAATAAACCTACAGAGTTAATAAGTCATTTTTTAGATAATTTTACCGTCTTAAAGTTATTTTTTCTAGATTTTGTGGTAAATTTTGTGGTAAATTTTACCAAATTTCATCAAGTTGTAGAACAAAAACCTAATCACTTTCTTTTCCAAGAAGATGGTCTTCCCCTTACCCCGGACACCCTAAGAGCTTGGTTTTATAAAGAAGAAATGTAGCCAAACTCAAATCGTACAAAAAATTAAACCCATCGATAAATGAAGTTTTAATAAATTTTTTGACAAAGTTTACTCTAGAAAAATTGAAGAAAAGTTGCATCAAAATTTTCTTAAACATGGTTAATTTTTGTTTTATTTAATTTCTAAAAATATATATTAAATGAAAATAATTTGAAATCCAGATTTTTGATAAATTATTTTATAAATACCAATTTTTTAATTTTCATTTTTTAATCACTCATAACTTCTTTAATATTTTTTTAGAATTTCAAAATATACGCATAACTTTCTTATATTTTTAACATCTTCCTGGGAAAAGAAATTAGCCTTCTAGCAAAATTCCCATTTAGAATTTAATTTTTCGACCCATATAATATACATATATTTATATATATATAATTAGCTAACATATGTTCGGAACCCCGGTTTGTCAAAGCAAGTTTGTTGATTTTGGCAATTATTTTAAATTAAAAAAAAAAAAATAGATGGCGCAGTGCTTAAACTGCGAAAAAAAATTATTTTCTATTGTTTTTAACTTTAATGGTCAAGAATGAATCATGCACTCAATGATTTTAATGATTTTTTTTTTTTAATTTAACTTTCTAAAGGTTTTTTAAATTATATCCATTTCTATAGTTAATTGTACTGTAATTTTCCTGGGCTATTAGTTCAGCACCTAATCGCTTTTAGATATAAAAGTTGATTTTTATATAATGCGATGCATCAATTGGCCCTTCATATGTGTTTCTATAGTCACTAGGACGCTAAGCTAAGCCGCAAATCTGAAAATATATTTTTTTGAAAGTTTTGGAAAAAACTAAAACAACGACAAAACAGTGTAAACTTTGCATGTACAAAATCCTGCACACAAAACACGTACATCTGTTATAACTAACCCACATACCTATATTACAATACCTTCCTCTAGCACCACAAAACCCAAAAATCCTGCGCACAATAAACCTGCTACTAAAGATATTATAACATATATATAATCTTGTTTATATTCTCAATGCTGCAACAGTGAACAAATAAATACACCTTCACATGCATATCTACCCCTTTCTCTTGCACCACAAACACCCAGGAAGCCAAACAAAAATATCCAAACTTGTTCTTTTTATGTCTTTAGCTTTATCTTCACTACAAAAAATGTAAATAAAACAATAACAAACCAAAAGAAAATTGAATATTTTCCTCATTGTGTCTTTTATCTGTTTTCTCATTATACCAATATCCTCTTGAGAAATGCCTTCTACCTGTCTCTATTGAACTCTCATGAATTCGGTATACGTCTTTCCCGTTCTCATTATTTTTTGACAATTCACAATTACAAGTCTCCATTGAAAATTGGAATTCTCCACATCAAGGTACCCCTTGGGTACTTCAGATGTCGCCCTCTTCGATGGCATGGTAGTACTATGGTTTTTATATACAAAGATATTGGAAGTTCGAAAGCTCACCAAAAGGTTGGTGTGTGTCATGTCTAATCCGGGATTCGGTGATTCTTTTATTCGAGAGTGGTTATTAGTTCATTCGAGAGTCGTCATAGTACAAATGTGAGAGTCGTTACAATATTAATTTTCTTGTCGATTAAAGGAAAAACTTAAATCCTTAAAATAGTTAAATTCGTTATTAAGTTTTAGGTAAATATTTGTTATTTATATAAAGTTAGCTTTAGAAACAAATTGAATAATTATAACAGCAAGTACGTGTGATTCATTCGTCTTGAACATTTAACATTTGTCACAAGCAAAATGACAAAGCTCGCTAAAGAAGGCAATCATTTCTAAAAGTTTGCTACTAACATTAAAAAAAATATATATATTTCCTTACGCAGGTCAACATATATCACACGCAAAACGAAATAGCCCACGAAAGAAAGCAATAATTTGAATAACTTTGCAACCCACATTTTATAAAACCTAATATTACCTTACAGAGGGCGACATGGGTGCATCTGTCATAAGCAAAACGAAATAACTCACGGGAGAAGGCAATAATTCTAAAAGTTTGCTACTGTCATTTTATGAAAACAGCTATATACGGTCAATCCCAAAACTATTCGGAATAAAACATTTTTTTCAGAGCATGAGTTTTTTTTTTATTATAACGATTCTTTTATTAAAGAGAACTTGAAATTAAATAAACTTAAAGTTATGAACATAAGAAAACAATTTAAGTTTATCTTATTTTAAGTCTTTTTTCATAAAAAAAACCGATAAGGCTTAACTACATTCCCATCTAACTTATGTACTTTTTTAAAGTGCAAAAGTTAAAAAATACAAATATAAGCTATATTTCGCTAAAAAAGCATATGAAATTTTAGTTGGGCTGAATGCCTAAAGAATGACGGAAAAGTCTAGTGCAGCAACTATTATTGATGTGAGTGAATAATTTTGTGAGTGACTGTATTTCTTCACAGAGGGATACAGATGTAATATCCAAAGCGAAATAGCTCACGAAAGAAGGCAATCATTTAATTAAGTTTTCCACTAACATATTATGAAAACTATATTCTTTCCTTACAGAGGCAAAATCTGTGCATCTGTAAAAGCAAAACGAAATAGCTTACAAAAAAGTCAATAATTTCCATGTTTTTTTTTTATTTTATTTTATTTTTCCAAACAAATCGGTATGCGTATATACATTTAACAAAATTCTTGTTGATTGGTAATTATCATATAGGTAATAAAACGACAAACACGAATTTTGTGGTACAATTTACGCGGTCTACAAAAGCCAAAGGCATATAAATTATAAATCGTTAGAACGTTTTTTTGCACAGAAGTGCAGAATGCAAATATTTATAAAAAAATTACACTACAAAACTAAAAAACAATAAAATAAAATTGCGTAGTAAGTGCAAGCAAGAGCGAGAGCGAGACTGAGCAATTATTTGTCGTAACCTAAATGTGACGTTTAGTTTTTTTAAAGATAACTAGAATGTCTGATGGCTACGTTCAGTGCTGCAGAAAATAATAATAACTAGCTCATATAAGGTTTGTTTGTGTACTTTCTGGGCTAAATTTGGCAGTCTGTCAAAATTTGAGGAGTGAAGATGCATTTTCTCAGAAAGAAGTTAAATTGTGCAAAAGTACACGAACGCAGAGAACCCACATGTCTACCACTTTTTGAACGTCAACAAAAATAAACAAAAAAAAACCTCAAAAGAAATCAAGAAAACAAAGCCACAGTTTTTGAAGTTCAATTTTAGCTTTATATATTTCAAAAAATTGGTATTTTTTGTATATTAATATTCTTATCGCAAACTTAGCATTCCAAAAATAAGAAAAATTAAATACACCTACATCAAAATTTCTTTATTATTAAAAAATAGTTTTTTGCTATAAAACATCAGTTTTTTCTAACTAAAAAGCACTTCACAATAAACAAAAACACGAAATTCACTATTAAGTCAGATTTCTTGTTTTAAAAATTGATCAATAAATTTATTTAATACAAAAAAACGAATAGATAAGAAAAGAAAAGCACTTTTACCAAAAAAAAAAAACTAAACTAAAAGTAAACAAGAGCTATATTGTTTTTTGTTGTTGTTCTCAACTCAGAACACAAAACTGACAATCTCTGTCCAAAGAAATTTCTTGGGCAGAATTTGCCAAATGTTGTCAGAAAGGGGAAATTTTTACTCTCTCGCTAGCATTTCTTCTGCCAAAAACTACACAATTTTTGAGTACGCGAGTAGCTTTGGGCTAAATTCCGTAGATTTGGGTAGAGTTCGATAGTTTTGTGAAGTACACGAACAGGCTTATAATAATAAGTAGCTCATACCACGTTTACATGAGCGGATCGAAGGATCGGATTCAATCCGGATCGAAATTTCGACCCAGGTATATGACAACGAGCTGGATTGGATCAAGTAATCCGGATTCAATCTGATTCAGGTCTGCATATGGACCTAAATCGTGATAAAATTCTGATTCAATTCTCCATGTAAACAAGCTATCAGTTTTTCTCGACGCTTAAGAATTGGGAGCGAGATGACACTGACACTGAAACGTCAAAAAAAATCCAGTTTTTCAGTCCAATGTGAACACCGTCATGGAGAACACCATATTTTTTGACAGCTGGCTATTCAGAGAACTTAAAACAGATATCTAAATTTTCTCATGAATGCGACCTCTGCGCCTGACATTTGAAGATTGTTGATCATCTACCGCGTGGTAGACATATAAGTATTGTTGAAACTTTTTTTCCAAATGCATTAAAATAAATAAAATAAAGTAACAATGTCCAAACAAAGCAGTAAAATATTTCGCCGTAATCGATCCCTAGGCTATGTAAGCAATCAAGTTCCGGCCTTAATTCGATATGTTGAGTTTCGCAGGGACAACATTATAACCACATGCATCGGTCGCTCGTTCCAAGTGTACACATCCAACAAATTCCGTTTGTTGCATGTAAGCAATGTCCATTCCGATGACATAACTTGCATGGCCAATGACCGTCGGTATGTGTTTACTGCAGCCGATAAAACAATCTTCGCTTGGAAGTCGGGAAAACATATAAACCACACATACAAGGGCCACACGAAAAATATCCATTTGATGTTGGCCTTCGATAAACATCTCATTGCCATCGATGAAGCCAATGTGTTGAAAGTTTGGGACATTGAAAATGAAACTGTTTATCTGGAGATTCCCTTTTCCCGAGAGGACTTTAACATAACCGCCATTGCACATCCACCTACTTACATAAACAAGATACTTCTTGGAAGCCAAAATGGAGAGTTGAGGTTGTGGAACTTGCGTGAGAACCGACTTGTCTACACTTTCTCTGGATTCGGTAGCAAAGTTACTAGCATTGTGCCTGCTCCAGCTCTTGATGTTGCTGCTATTGGCCACAGTGATGGCAGAACAGTCCTCCTTAACTTGAAGTTCGATGAAATTATTATGCAATTCAAACAGGATTGGGGCCCGGTTACTGGAATATCATTCCGCACCGATGGACAGCCAATAATGGCAACCTCTAGTAACAATGGCAATATTGTTTTTTGGAATCTTGAAGAAAAAAAGGTACAATTCTTAGTGATGCATATAACCCGGTATTTACTTTTAATTTAGGTTGCCAATCAAATAAAAGCTCATGATAGTTCGGTAACAACAACAATTTGCCTCCCAAATGAACCCCTACTATTGACCACCTCACCGGACAATTCAATGAAATTGTGGATTTTTGATTTGCCGGACGGAGGTGCTCGACTTTTGAGAAAACGAGATGGTCATCAAGCACCACCGCTTTGTATTCGATACCATGGCAACAAGGGTGATTCGATCGTCTCATCGGGTGAGGATAGTGCATTGAGGGTGTTCAATACTATTACCGAAATGTGGAACCGCAGTTTGGGGAAAGCCAGCTATAATCGAAAGGCCTCTAAGAAACGAAGTACAGAGTATATTCGACAAACAGATTGTTCCATTTCTTAGTTGTGTTTATTTGTTTAAATTTTTTTAAGATCGCATGGAAGTTGATGATCTGACAATGCCTCCAATTATTGAATTTACTACTGAAGTAACTAGAGAAAAGGAGTGGGATAACATTGCGGCTATACACTCTGGGATTATTCAAGCTACAACATGGTCTTTCAATAAATCCAAAATGGGTGAACTCAAACTTGTTCCTCCACAGTTTGAAAATAAATTTCGACGCGAATCTTCAACACAGACGACTTGTCTAGTTTTGACACACTGTGGAAATTTTGTTATCATTGGTAAGTTATAAAAAACACTAGATTTTCCATTTTATTATTATTGCTTTATCGACAACGGAAATTAATTCTTTTGATTTAAAAGGCTTCTTTTATCCTTTGATAGCCAACTATTACACATAAATCTCATGCAAAGAAAACAAAACTAAATAAAGCCACTTTTTTATTTCAATTCGCAATCTGAAAAAATTATGTATTTTCAAACTGTTTTGCCGTTTTAAAAGCGTGCTTTTTTTAAGAATCTTGATTCAAATTATTTGAATACCAGAACCCCTGTAAATCTACTACGCAATATACACCGTGAATGACATTGCAAGCTTTTGGACGCTTTATTCATCTAGGCGGATGGGTTAGTTGAAAATAAGCCTGATCTCGGCCGTGTGTATAAAGACAGAAGATACATGATTTGCATCTATCCATATTGGGGAATCTGTGGTCTTAAATTTAAATTGTAAATTCTAACAACTACAATTAAAAACAGGCAACGGGATACCAATACATGCTTTTTTTTTTTTATTTTTGGTCATCGTTTTTTAAGATTGATTGATTGCCTTATAAGACTAGCCACCAAATCAAGCATGCTGTGTTTCGCGGAATTGACCTTATTATAAGTGTGTACATTCACCAAGACCTGATTAACCACCAGAAACCAAAGCAAGGGAGATTAAACTCCTCTTTGTAGCAGGGAATCAATCCCATTTGACAGCATTGGATCTACCCCAATAGAGTGTCTTGTTGGATTGAAATGCTCTAGTGTAAGTTTTTCTTAAATTCGATTGGTTTGTCAATTGTGACGACTATTTGATGAAGTGCAGTCAAAACAGATTTTCCCTTCATGCATTTTGACTTTCTGACACCTGCGAGTCTTGTATGCTGAGAAGGGGTCAATGACACAGGCAATCTTCATACTATCTATAATTTGGTTACCAAGCTTCACTTATATTAGATCCTTTTTCACAGGATATTGTTTTTGGGCTAAACTGGAAAGTTAGGGAACTCAATTTTGGTCAGGGAATTTGGAAAGCGGTCAGGGATCAAATTTTAAAAAAAATTCAATTTCTTTCACTTTTTCCTGATCGAACATTTCGTTTTTCTCACCAAATAAAACCTCTAATCGCTCAAAGATTTTTAAGTGGGACAAAAAATCTTACCTGAGCATAAACAACTCGTAAGATAGTTAGCGCTCAAAAACAAGTATGCACTTTGATTACTTGAGAAAAAACTATTTTTTTCGGTTTTCATTTAAAAAAAATTTGGAACGCAAATTTGTTTGTATTTATTTATTTAGGGTATTCATGCAAAATGTAGTACCTCGTGGCATGATGGTAAGTGCGTTGGACTATCATGCCAAAGGTCTGGGTTCGATTCCCAGCTGCTGCCACCTAAAAACTGAAATATTTTTTCCCGAGGTACTGCCTCGTTGCGAGGAACTGACAAATCCTCCTAGTGTATACTTGTCATGTGCTTCTCACCTAACCGTTCGGACTCGGCAAACAATTGTATTGTAATTGTAAAAGTAAAAAAGTTCTCCACTTTATTTATTTATTTTTATTCATGCAAGAGCGTAAAGTCGTCGTCGTAAATGTGTAAATCTGTCAAATTTTCCATACAAATTGTGACAGAACTACGAAGCTTAAGACTTAACAACGTTTACACGAGGGCTTTACGTTGTTGTATGAATACCCATTTATATACATTTATATACCTAGTTTCAAAAAAATTCTTCAACCCGTTTTCGAAATATTGAATTTTCAAAAAAAAAAATTGAAATTTTTACGCATATCATAAAAAATATTTTTTTTATATTTTAGTCAGGGAAAATTTTGAAATTGGTCAGGGAATATCAGGGAAATTTATTTTAGAAAATAGTGAACACCATGCAGGAGATGACACATCTTCAGGTCCTCATAAGCGATACTTAAGTGCAGAATTCTATCCACGTTTATAATGATCTTTTAAGGAAGCCCGGAGCAGCGTTAACTTTGGACATGAATTTTTTGAGCCAAGTAGAATCATTTTTATTCTTCATTTATGTAAACAATTCCCTTCATTGCTGCTATCTGTACATACATAGGTTGTATTCCTTGTTGCTGACTTTAAAAAGACCACGGTCAGTAGGTTGATCTAATTTAAAACCCTCCTTGAGTTTTTGCTGGGGAAGGATGGCTCTTTGAACCACCATATAGGGTTAACCTTTTCCGTGTTTTTGAAAACTATATCACTTTTTTTTTCTAACTGAAATCATCTTTCTTTAAGGTTATTCTAGCGGCGACATAGAAAGATTCAATATCCAGTCTGGCATACATCGTGCAAAGTATGGATGTCCAGGTCACAAAAAAGCTGTAAGAGGAGTTGCATGTGACAATTTAAATCAATTCGTTGTAAGTGGTTGCAGTGAAGGGCTATTGAAGTTTTGGAATTTTAAGGGAAATAATATAGGTATAGTTGAAAAACCCAACAAAATAATCCAAATGTCTGATGGCGTAACAATGATTCGTTCCCATCGTGAAAGTGCCATGATATGTGTGGCATTGGAAAGCTTTGCTTTATATGTAGTAGATACGGATACAAAGGTGATAGTCAGGAAATTTCAAGGACACACTTCCAAAATCAACGATGTTACATTCAGCCCTGACAGTCGCTGGCTGATAAGTGCAGCTATGGACTCAACTATTAAAGTTTGGGATATACCTTCTTCCTACATGATTGATCATTTTAAAGTGGAACGACCATGTGTGTCGTTGTCGATGTCTCCAACAGGTGATTTCTTGGCAACAGCACACGTTAATTATTTGGGTATTTTCCTTTGGGCCAACAAAACGCTATTCAATCATATATCATTGCGATCAATTAATCCATACGATGATGCTCCATATGTTGATCTGCCATCGAGTGTGTGTGATGAAGTAAGCTTAGAGACTGCCATTGAGGAGTTAAGTGTTGATAATGAAGAAGGCGAAGAAGTCGACATGCATTATGAAAGCCCCAGCCAGATTTCCGAAGAGCTGATAACCATGTCTGGTGCCGCCGAAGCTCGCTGGCAGAATCTTCTTGATATCGACATAATCAAGAAACGCAATAAGCCAAAAGCCCCTCCAAAGGCTCCAAAGCAGGCCCCTTTCTTTCTTCCAACAGTCGCTGGCATCGACATGAAATTTGATCTGTCTGCAGCAACCCAGGCCGATGAAAACTCAAAAATGATAACACCTTCCAGCTTAAACAACGTTACAACTTTCGGAAAGCTTCTAGAAGACACAGTGGCATCCGGTGATTATAACAATTGTGTTGAATATCTCAAGAAGCTTGGACCGTCGATGATAGATTTTGAAATTAAGTCACTACACCCAATCGGTGGTGGCTCATACAAATCAATGACGCAATTCCTCAAAACAATAAGCTATATGCTTTCCACAAACTGCGATTTCGAGTTAAGTCAAGCTTATTTAAGTGTTTTTCTAAAATCACACGGTACATCGCTTGTTGATAGACCAGAGATTCTAATAGCTTTAAAAGAAGTTGAAGAGCAACAAAAGAAAAGTTGGGATATCTTAGAGCAAACGTTTTTATATGGACTGGGAGTTGTATCAGCACTTAGAAATTATGTTAATTAAATAAGCGACTTTTATGTTGGACAAAAATAAATGTTATTTTTATTTATAAACTCTAATTTGTTCAGTTTTTTTTTTTTATATAAAATTTCACTGAATCGCAAGACCGGGGAATACATCAAGCTCTATTTCTTGAGCAGTAAGAGTGCACCGAATTTCTAAAAGAATATTATTTATTTTCAGTGGGCAATCCAAAGATTAAAAAAAAGAATTGTTTTAAAATACATATATGTATGTATGTACATAATTTGCGGTAAATAAATTTAATGAATTAGTTTCTCTTGAGAATTTCTAAATGAAATAAAGGCTAAATTTTAAAATCAAAAGACGTAAATTAAAAAAAAAAATTAAGAAAATTGAATGAAACAGTGTCGTAAATCGAAAATTTGCATCGAATCTTATAACAGAAATAGAGTTGAATGTTTTAAAACCTTTTTTTAAAATAAATATCTAAAATACATTATGCAGGCTTATTAACATATTTGTACTCGAAAGAAAGCAAAATTGTTAACAACAGTTTTACGATTGAAAATGTTTAAGGGAGTTTTGAGGAATGTAAAATAAATCTATTTCCCAGGAACAGAGTTAAGAGTTTTTATATAAAATAATATTACTTGAAAAAGACGGTGGTATAATTAAAAACAATAGATACTGTCACAAAGTTTCATTTGAATTGAACTATTTTAGGGTAACAAAAAATAAAAAAAACAAAAGCATAAGACGGTTTCATACCATTATCTTGGAAATTTTGAGGTTATATCAAAAAATTACTGATATAAATGTTGTAGATTCGCTGGATCTACAACTTTTCTATTTAACACTTCATTTGATTTAAGTTTTAGTTGGAAAACGCAGAGTTCACAATTTCCCCCTTTTTTTCATCGCCCAAAAACTCCTTCCAACTCCGGCTCTGTGTTGTAAAGTACGTACTTTAGAACTTCTTTCATTTTCTTCTTCCATTTCTCATGCCCTACTACACACAGGCACACTTGTGTGTGCTGATGCTGCATGTGTTGGCTGTTTCTTCGAATCGGCTGACGAGCTATCGAATGGGGACACTGTTTCTTGCATTGGTATCGATCGGTCGAGTCTTCATGTTACGCGCTGTTTGTTAAATAAAATTATATATAATAAACTTCTGTTTCTTAAATCTGAATGGGTCGTTCGAGATAAATAAAACAAAATATAGGTACTCTGTATCTTAAATAAAATAATAAATATAAAATACTATACTGTGGCTCTTGAATAAAAATAATAAATAGAACAAAATATACTCTTGGATAAAATAATAAAATAAATAAATTTGTTAACAATTTTTCTCTTTTTCAGTAAAAATTTGTTAACCCATTCTCTCCTATTTTCCTTTTTAAAGAACATTAAAATGCTAAAGGTAGAACTAGAATAGGCGGAAGCCAGCGAAAGTGGTCGAACGTTACCGAGCGCAAACAAGAAATTCGTATGATGCACAGATAATTGCGTAGTGGTACTCGCAACCGCTCTTTTGTAAGTGAACGTATACAAAATAAGAATGGTGGAAGCAAACTAAACCGAATTTGACGCTTGGTGTAAAGTTTTCAGCTGTTTTATTTTCTGTTTGATGTATGAGTGAAGTTAAATCTTTAATTTTTTTAAATTAATTTTCGTGGTTTTGCAAAATAAATAATTAAAAGCCTATCTATCACTCTGTGCTGTGAATAAGTAAAAGAAAATTAACATTGAACAAACAATTATTTACTTTTTTTTTACTTTCTACCCCTTGTGCATTATGGGTCACTTGTGAAATTGGCGTTTCAGAAAGCTACTTTTCGGTCGGTTTTGACATAAGCTTCCGACAGCGACCGCCTATTCTAGTTCTACCATTAGACTTTATTACTACTACGTAAATGACTTTGACTTCATAAAGCATTTTCAAAATTTTCCAAATATTTTTTTTTTTTTTGTTCAGGTCACTAGCAGATGTCTGTCAACGTTGTTTTTTACGCAGGGACTTTTAAATTTATTTTTATTTTGATTCATCAAAAAGGTAAATGCACAAAAAACATGCAATCAAAGAGGCATTTTATTGTTTCTGCAATTCTTTTAGTTTTTAGAATGAATTTTAGTAAAATTCCTAGAGAATATTTTTATGTGAAACGATTCTAAAATCGCGATTCCTTCTACCAATCTTCTATGTCCAAATTTTGCAAGTGATGGGGCCTTATTTATCAATAGATAAATCATTATGGTAAAACATTTTTTCTTACATTCAAAAATCTATTAGAGGAGAGCATGTGAGATTTGAGTTGATTTTCCAAATTGTATGACTCAAATGTAATGATAAATGCATGCCTCAAATTGGTGCACACTGCGGGCCTTATAGCTCCTCCTCTATTTCTGGAACACTTTGTCCTAGCAAGGGCGTACACAGGATGGTGATCAGGGGAGGGGACAGACTCATGCAAAATTAAGTGTGTATAGAAATATAAATTCGAGATGCATTCAAAATAAGACAAATTGCATACAATTTATGAACAATATTTTGATGACGGGATCAGTTGTTCTGTAAGCATTCAAGTACACACAATTACCCAGTGCCTTCTGCTTGTACTTGTACTTGAAAGAAAGCTTGTACTTGGAACTAGGTACTCAAAAAACTGCAAGATGTTGTCAGTGTTAATCCAGATGAAAAATTAAGCTGTCAAATGAGTAATATTTTTCAATGAATTAGAAAATGCGCTTTTGCAATTTTCAAACCTATACAAACAATTGAGTATGCATGATCCCATTGTTCTATACAAATTTCAGGTCTGTAACTTCTAACCTAAATTTTTTAAAATATAATTTTTTTGAATATGTCTTAACTTTCAGCAAAATAAACAGAAAATACTTTAAAAAGCATTTTTTCTATTTTTAGCACCTTTGGGTGTAAATGGGTGAATAAGCCTCGAATAAAATTCTAATCTCTAAATATTATTTCTTCTGGTATCTTTTAATAGAGCCTAAAATGATAAGTGCAAATGTTAAGAATTGAAATTGCATAATGCGTTGAGCCTACAAGCAATAAAGTCGAATGGGTAATTTACACCGCAACAAACCAGAAACATCCCAAATGCGTTTCTTTACTTTTCATTTCTGGTTAAACATTACAACCATTTTCCCAAGCTTTATCCCAAAAGTAAAGAAACAGACCTATTATCATCAAAATGTGAATCGTTATACAAAAAGTCTGTTTCTTTACACGCCAGCGGGATCCCAAAGTATCCCAAATCTACCCAAAACGTGTTTCTTTACTATTTTATGGCACGAAAATGCCAGAGCTTTTGACTTTTTTCACTTTCCCTCTAGCAAGTATATAAAATGGTTTAATTTAATTAAATTAAATGAAACTGAAACAATGGGGACATATAAATTAAAATATTTCTTCTGGCATTCTTTTAATAGGTAAAGCCCAAAAAGATAAATTACGAGTGTCACAACTACGAAAACGGTTTGTAGCTTGGTTTTTGGACTGGTAACAATAGAATTAAAAGTGCGAAACAACAGAAATTTAGAAATGGAAGTCGATGATTCCTATTCTTCAATTATAAATACATAAAAATAAGACATGAATAAATATTAATGATGGAGTCGCAAGTGGGGATAAATTTATTCGAAGACGGTGTCGGGGTTAGACATAATAAGGAATGCCAGGAAGTTTAAAACGTCGGTTGATGATTGCTATTAGTTGGACAAACGCATTGTTTGGGATGGTAAATATTGTTGACATGGCCACTAGGGGGTATATATATATAAACACGGAGTCAGAGTTAGACATAATCAGAAATACCGGATATTTAAAATGTCGGGTGATAATTTCTATTGGTTGGACATTATTATTATTATTAAATAGGTTAATATTGTTGACAGGGCCACAAGGTTTTTCATAACATACATATACATATGTGTACATAAGGGTGTTCCTTATAGTTTTTTCTTGAAATTCAAAGGTAGATAGGCATCCAATTGCTCTAAACAGAAACAAAAATGTGTCCTAATTTTTTCAGATTTATTTTCAGACAAGAAAAAAATCGTATGAAAAGGGGGTCTATTTCCCTTCGTCCACGCTATAGCTTTTTTTAAAGTCAAAAATTCATTCTATAATATGCTTTTTGAATTAAGTTTTCATTGTAAAAAAATTATTTTTAACCTTGAAAATGTGTTATTTTTTTTTAATTAATAGTTAGGTAAAACTTTCTTTGAAAAACATGTAGACTGGATTCTTAGCTTTAAAAAGGCTAAAGCAGGGCATTTGAAGTGTTCATGTCTTTTTTTAATAATTTTTGTTTGTTTTGCGTAATTTTTTTTTAGAAAATTACTCCTCCTGTCTGAACACTGGAAATGGACACATAAGATTTTTTTTGCTCGTCTCAATCTAGCCTGTACGTTTTTATTTTTTCGCGTGTTAGGTATCAACTTAGCCTCATAATAAGAAGATACCTTAAAGTGAAAAGAGCGAAGGAATGAAATAAAAATCAGAAACAATTAGGACAATATTTGTTTTATATTTAGAGCCATATTTGATGCCTATCCACCTTTGTATTTCAAGAAAAACCAATATAAGGAACGCCCTTGTTTACATATATGTGTTGAGAAAAAAAACAATTTTAAAAACTTCCATATTGAAATTTAAAAAAAAAAGAGTTGTTAAATTATTTTTTGGAAAGCATCATCGAGTTAAGAAGGGTAACTACGGCTTTCTGATGCATTAATCGTGAATTTTTACTTGCGCACAATGCAGCTGCACATCTTTCTACACAATTTCATATGAATGAGTCCTGAAGCTCGCTTCAACCCGTTAAGAGTTGAAATTCTACTCGATTGCGCTCAAAATTTTGAAACGTCTGCGTTATGCCTAATAATGATATCCGAAGCAAATTTTTAATAAATAAAACCCAAACTGTTTAATACCATATATTTTTATATCCTAACTGTATTTTTGTTACAATCCGCATGATTACAAGATTTTTCTTATTTTTTAAGACATTAGCATCATAAAGAAGAATAAATAAAAATGTTCACCCAATATGTCAACAAAAAATATATTTAAAAAAGAACCAAAAAAAAATTCTTAAAATAATTGAAATTCAAAAAAATAAAAGTGAGAATCTTCCAGTGCATTTCGATTGTGTATTATTGCCCATCAATAAAAGAAGGAAAATGTCTCATGTTGCCGGTGTAAAAAAAAATAATAATAAATTAATTTAAAAGACAAACGATATTTATAGGAATTGTTTGTGTTTATCTGATAGTTTACTATTATTATTTTTTTTTTTCTTTACACTAAGTTGTTCGAAGAGAAAAGTAGTTTTTGCTGTTGCTTTTAAATCTTTTTTTTTAATGGAATTGTTTTTATAAATTTATATTTTATTTTATTATATGTATACTGTTACAATATTCGCTAGATCACACCCATAAAATGGTTGGTTTTTGCAAGTCAGGGAAAAATATTTCAAAGGACTACGCATGCAAGGCAAGCTGGCATGTGAAAGCAGAAGACGACATAGAAGATGTTTTTTGATTGGTCTCGATGAAAATGTTTTGTTGCTCTTTTGTATTTATTCACCATAACACAAAGATGACAATGATGAGAGCTTACTAATTATTAGAGTTGTGTATGTGTTTGTTTGTTTAAAGTTTATTTTAAAAACAATACATTTATTTATAGCCTTTTCTTAACACGAAATTTACAAGTTTTTCCGTTTGGGTGTGTTTTCGTGGTGGAATACTTTTTCCTTTTGTGTCACTCCTCGCCGCAATCAATTTTTGCTTAAATTTCCATTTTAGTAATCTACGTTGTGTTGATTTTGTATTTGTTTACATTTGTTTTATTATTTGAGTTAGTTCAAATCTTGCTCTAGGGGATGTATTATGTTGTATAGATGTGTAAGTAGCTTAATGAGTTGAACATTGTTGTATTCTTGGACCACCTTGATGGTAGCAATCCTCGTCTTCTTCGTAAGCTTGATGATGATGCTGGCGTTGATTATTGTGTGGACCAAGTTCCTCCTGGAATAGAAAAATAAGTAGTTGATATTATGTATTATTAGTTACCTAAATAAAGGGGATATTCTTAAATGTGGTTACATAAACTAGTCAGTAAGTTTGCCACAAAATGTCTCAATTGCAAATTTTTTTTTACTAAATAGAAAAGTGTAACAACTGTTTGAATTTCTTGTTAACTTTATAAAAAAAAAAGATAAGGTTACAGGATTTATACCCAAGGAAAGAAAAAATAGGAGAAACTTTCAGTTGGCAAATGAATCAAGTTTCCTTACACTTTTAAATGCAAGAATAGCAGGAATGGAGGGGACCTAGAAGAGAAGTAATTTTGCTTGGACAGTATTTGCCAGCAGAAATGGAACAGGAAATGTGTCGTGTTGCAGAGCATTTACATTTACAAACTCGACCGAGTTTTACACCAAGAAATAAACAACTTTCTTTTATAATAGATAAACTTACCAAAGTTACAACTTCGGCGTCGATTGGAATAGCTACTTCTTGCCTTGGTGGTAAGCACTGCTCAAGAGCTGGAAGAACAGCAACTGGTAGGGTGTCGGGGAAGATCACTTCGAACTGAATGATCAATCTTCCCTTTTCCATTGGATTTTTGTAGTGGGGCACACCCTCTTCCATTACACATTTGGCATGCTGGTGCTTTATAACCTCACCAGGTGGCGATGTGATAACCAAATCACGATTGTCTAATGTCTTGATCACACGTTGGAATCCGCACAGAGCCTCAACCAATTCAATGGGCATTTTCACTGTCAAATCATCACCCAAGCGTCTAAATACAGCATGTTCCTTCTCTTCCAGAAGAATGATAATATCGCCGGGTTGCAAATCTGGTTCATGATCACCTTCACCAGCAAAGACAATCTTCTGGCCATCGCGCATGCCCTTCTCGATGTGAACTTCCAAGACTTTACGTTCTCGAACGGTTTTGCGGCCGTTACATTGTTTGCAACAATCCTTCTCTGAGATAATCTCACCCTGGCCCACGCATTTGCGACACATTTGTTCAATATGCTGCACCATACCGGGTCCGATCTGTTGAACGCGGGTCTCGTAGCCATTGCCTTGGCATCTGTCACACTTTTCAATTGCACCCTTCTTGCCACCACGTCCCTCACATTTGTCACAGATAACGTTCTTCTGGAGAGCGAGTTTACGTGTTGTTCCATTGTAAATCTCCTCCAGTTGAACTCCCATCTGATGAATAACGTCTTTGCCTCGACGCTCCCTTCGTCGACCACCTCCGCCGGTTCCGAAGCCACCACCAAAGAACTTCTCAAAGAAGTCCATTGGGTTGCGCATATCACCAGTGTCGTTTCCTCCCTTCTTGATAGCTGATTCACCGCCTTCATCGTAAATTTGACGTTTGTCGGTGTCGGAGAGAACTTCGTATGCTTGGGAGATGGCCTTGAATTTCTCTCCCTCATTTGGATTCTTGTCGGGGTGGTATTTAAGGGCGAGTTTCCTGTAGGCTTTCTTGAGCTCTTCGGGGGAGGCATTTGGCTTAACGCCCAGCAGATTGTAGTAACCGGTTTCTTTCACCATTTTTCTGCTGTTATTGGTCTAAATATTCGACAGTGAGATAAGTTCTATAATTAAAAGAAACAAAACATTACATATTTAATTAATCAATTCAATTCAACAACATCAAATATAAATACATATTAAGGCACACCTAATCGATGACGTTAAGCAGTGAAGAAACTGCTGCGCTAATGATATAAATTGCTCACTTCGTGCATAAGTGCTATTCATCGCTTTTCAGCGAGGGTGTCACACAATAAACAAACAGGAAATTGGATTTAGATGAAATGAAAAATAAAAGTTTTGAAGACGCTTTTCATTTGATTATTTTGCGCATTAGAAGTGGAAATGACATTTGTGACGAATAAATATTAGTTCACACCTCAAGCAAGGTCGAATAAAAATATAATTCAATAAAATTAAAACAGCCGATGAAAGAAGCAGAATTGAAAATTAATTTTTCAGGGGCAACAGGACAGAATCTTAGACGAAGTTGTCGCTTTGGTGACGCCAGTAGACAGTATGAATGAGATTATTGCGGTTTTTTACTCCCAATAGGACAATAAGCTGTCAATATTATAAAAAAAATTACCACTACGTGCTTGCAGACAAAAGTATTCGTTATCACCAGGTATAGGATTTTGATAACTGTGCCTATTTTGTGAGTTATCCGATGAAAGTTTCAATTTTATATAAGTAAGTAAGTATGTTACTATTTATCACCAATATTTGTTCAATTTCTTTTCCACAATTTCTGTTTAAAAACTGGTTTGTGAAAAAGAGTTCTTGCCAAAAGTTGCCACCAAAGCCTTGCGTACTTTTTCGACAATTTGCTTCACTCTGATAGAATTTCATCAAAATTTGATAGTAGGTATGTCTTTTTGCTCCTTCAAGGTGCTTTTTTTAAGAGACAATCATAGGAATTTGTTACCTGAGAACTTTAATGCTACTAAGTGGATCAAGTTAGTGGATCAAACCAACAAATTATTCTGTTTTTGCTTGGTTTTGTCCAAACTTAGCACTTTTTCCTTTCTTTATGTGCACAATATTTATTCCTTCCTTTTGCTTGAGTGTAAAAAAGTCTAATTTATTGTCTTTTTTAATCATATTCAGTACTTTTTAACACCTTAAAAAACTCACAGTTCATTTTTTTAAGTTGACTTGATCTTAAGCTCAAAAAATCAAAAGAAACTTAATGGAATTCCCCTTTAAGGCCCATCATCAGACGATCAATTCAGTTTCAGTTGGGCTATCAGTTAAACTGATGTCTTAATGCAAAAACTGAAGCGTTTATCTGAAACTGTAATTGAAACTAATGGAATTCCTATAAGTTTTCAGTTCAGTTCTGAGTAAAACTGTAAAATACGTTTCAGTTCAGTTCTTTCAATTGCAGTTTGCGGTGATGAATCAAGCTCTTCGAGTTCCTGTTTTTTTCTAATACATATCTATGTCAAAAAGGAGTGATATTTTGGTCGATTTTATTGAAATTGTTCGCGCTTGTCCGTGTTTGTGATAGAAAATTGATTAGTTAAACTGAAATTTAGACTGATAGCTCAACTGACACTCAAATGAAAGTCTAAATAGAGCTTACGACATCAATTTATCTGAAAGATTAATTGACAATTCAACATAAACTGAAATGATCATCTTAATGGGCCTTTACAAAAGTGGTTTGTGAACGTAGTGAACTATAAAACAAAATTAAAACTGTTCAAATAAAAAGTGTTTGAAATTTTAATGCATGAAAAAAATATGGCCCCGATTGCGGTTGTCTACTAACAATCGAATCGAAATTTGTCGATTGGTTTCCATGTTTGGGATTCTGTAACCTAATCGAATGAAAAATGCATTGTTATGAATAATCCATGCACTTTTAGTGCATTTTGTCAAATTACTCACAAAGGTAGTCTCTTCTGAGAATGTCTACAAAGGTTTCGGTAGTTTTTTCAAAATTCGATAAAGCGGTTTGCCATCAATGCATTTTTAGGCAATATTTTTTGATTATTCATTATTATTATACGTTTATCGAGGAACAGTGACGATGCCGATAAAAATAATAGAAAAATGATTGTATCCAATTTAAGCCTGCATGATAAACAACAATTTTTATTTTCTGCTCTAAGTAAGGATAGTCTCCAAACTCGGGAAAACATAGCTGACGGCAAATAAAGTTAAGGAAGTTCACAGAATCAGACATTGTTCTCCCTTGAACGGCCCTTTCAAAATCATCACATTGTTTATTAGCTTCGTGCACAATTGTCACAATTGCACAGTTTGGGGGTATGAAAATTTCGTAGATTGATGTCAAATCTAAGTTTAAAACGAAAATGATAAGGCGGCATGCCAGGCAAATCCAAAGAGTTTACTAATTCAACTGGATAATTGGACGACTACCTCTTCATTTTCAACTCAACCGACGGATTTGTATGAAGGCAATTTTCCCAGTCGTTCATTTTGAATCATCCAATTTAAGTCGTTGATAATTTTGACCAACTCAAAACTTCAACGAAAGATGAGTTCATCACTAAAATATATCCGAAAAATTATGGACTGAGAGCTAACGATATAAAAAGTCATGTCATCTGCATACTTTTGTAATTCACATCAATGGTGGTGGTTGTTCTGATATTCGATCGAATTGAATCCGTACGAATTGAAAACAGCCAAAAAAAGAGATACCGAAATTGAAAACGACAAAAAATGGTGGATTGGGGATCTATTCGTTTTGCCGAAAATCTATGATTCAGAACAGCCGTGAATAATAGCTTTTAAGGGGTTGAACCAATAACCGTTTTTCTGTCTGGCTTAACACGTGCCGGACAGGTGTAAAATTTGACGTACATTTTTTGCCTCGATTTATTTCAATACTTATTGGTCGGAGAGAAAAAGTGTGCATACAAATATTTAGCTTGCAATTTTGAACAATTTTTGTCATAGGTTAAATTTTCTGTAGTGATGAGTTCATTTTTCGTTGAAGTGAATTGGCAAATAGCAGGTGGAATCGATATTAGCCGTGTTTTGTTGAGAATTTGCTAGCCAGTCAGTTGACATTCACCAGCTGCCAATAACTTAACCTTTTTTCTGCAGTCAAATGTGACTAGCAAACAGTGATTTGGAACAGTTTGGAACTATGGAATTCTCATACAAAAGGATCTTTGTTAACCTGTTTGTTTAAAAACTTTTGCCTGGCTGTGTATAGTTTTCAATAAAACACGGTTATTAAACCACTGGCAGTATCTACTGGAATTTGTCTATTTCAGATTCTCAGCTGTCCTTGGGAAAAAACTTCACCGGCTCTATCGTGTATAGAACTTGGAAACTTTTTTCAACAATTTCTAGATATTTTTTTTATTTAAATAAACTGTAAATTGATTTATATATTTTTATATTTTTACCAATTCTTTTAACATCAATATTCGTAGAACAGAAACCTAAGTCGATTACGTCTTTTGTTTTCGAGATATTTGAACCCAAGAAAGTAAACAATGTTTGTATTTTAGTCTTTGTGCATTTAACGATATTATCTATCTTTCTATATTAATAATATAAGAACAGAAAGCGGATTACTATTCATGGAGAAGGCCGGTAATAAAGTTTCTTTTATTCGCTTTTATTTTAAAAGTGAAAATGCGTACAAGAAAACACACCTACTATCCGCTCAAACAAAATTTTACACGAAAAATTGACATTTCACTTTTTGTCTATTAAGAGGCACATTATGAATTGCGATTCGCCGAGTCGAACGTTCGAATGTGACTTTGTCGCCGCTTGCGACACGCATAAGTTTAGTTCGCCTAAAATAGCCAAAATTTGGAAAATTTTAACGTCATTCAATACCTTTAGCAAACGTTTGCCTCAATCGTCGATGCCGAAGTGTATTACTTGGGGACTTCCAACAAAATCGCAGTTTTTATTTTTGAAATGTCGAACGTTCGATTTGAGGAAAAAAAAAACAGGCACCTACGGGTGCTTTTTGCGCAAGTTTTTTGTTTATGTTAAGCTAGCCATACACTACAGAGCCAAAAAGCCGATTCAAAGTCAGTCGTGAGTGGGGTGGATTTGCCAAATGGATCGGATGGCTCGGTTGTTTATGGCCAGCTTTAAGACAAAAGAACTTCGCGCGAAGCTCGTAACAGTTTTTTAAATAACAGAAGGACACAAATTTGTTTTTGTGTGAAATATTTTCCGGGCGAAACTCAAAATAAGGCTGATAATTTATACTGCCAATTTATTCATAATTTAATTTTAAGAAACTTTTGTCTATACGCGAGCGAAGCAAAGGCGGGCATATAAATTGTTAAAATTTAACTTTCAAAGACATTTATTAAAATAAACTTACCAAAAACTACAATATTTGGCACCACGATATAATTATTGGTACCTACCCAAAAAGAGTACAATTATTGGCAACTTTTTAGGTGTAAAAAAACAAGATATTTTTATTTTTAACGTTTATTTCGCAATTTTCCAAACTATTGGCAGTGTTAAAAGTATAATTGTTGACAGTGCCGAAAATTCAACATGCATAGGTTGTATTTATTAGCACCCCCTCTAACAATTACTGAACCATAGTTTTTTGTTTACCCAATTATTTTATATTTCACCAAAATAAATTTAAAATTGTCTTATCGAAAAATTGATCCAAAAATAGTTCATACCAAATTATGGGTCCTAAACAAAAACATCCAAATTTTTCGCATGTTGTGTTTACACTTTTATTTAAAAAAAAAAGAAATATAAAAAAAGCAAAGATGCAGAAAAGTGATAAATATGTTCAATATCAAAAATAAATTGATTTAATCGGACCACGGGTTATTTGAGAAAATCGAAATTTAATGACAGGGTGCCAATAATTGTAACCCTTACGCTACAAAGCATATTTTTGCAAACTTATTTCACAATAAAACAATTAATGTATAAATATAAATACCTATTCAGCACTATGTACCTACATATATATTGTCTGTTATCGGATAACAATCAATTTAATAAAAAAAAAAGGAAAACTAATATAAATTTAAGGTTATGTTGAATTTAATAAATAATAATCAACTTGCTTTCAAAGTCACGATGAATCATACTCAAATTAATATTTCCTAATCAAACCCTCTCCATGGCAATAAAATAAATACGTATTTACTGTACTCAGTTCTACTTAGTCCTGAGGTTCAAGAGCAGAACACAAAAAACAAGACTTCCAGACAAAAAAAAAAATAAATCGAAATCACGGGCCGCGGACAGACAGATTCCTTTCCCTACAAAAACAAATGAGATGGGATTGCCAAGAGGAAATCAGAAGAGGGTAAGCAGGTAAGTAAAACATGAAAAAAAAAGCTTTTCACTGTCAATGCAAAATATACAACGAAAAACTACTTCAATTTCTAGGCTGACCTGGGAATCTAATCTCGAAAAAAAAACTTGCACAGAACAGAGGTTGAAAATTTAACTTTTGTCGGCATGTGAAAAACTAGCAGACCCATCCCGGAAGGAAAAAATATAGAAAATTTATTGTTTTTTTACTTCTTAGTCTTCGTACCTCTGCCCAAGTTACATCAAATGAAGCACCGCAACACACAACATAATATACACCACGTTGCGCACATATGTATGTATGTATACATACACGTATATAAAGTGATGATATTTTACTCCCTTCGGCCTCCGCCAACACTATGTATCTACCATATAAATAAAACGCAAATGGCAGACGCAAGAGAAAGATAGAATTTTCTATCGATTTCTCTACCCGAGTGAAAAAAAGTGAAAGAAAAATTAATTTCTGGAGGGCAATTGCTCCGGAAATCATCGGAAAATCGAGGAAAACCATTAAACTGATACGAGTTCTTTGATTTTGCAAATAATTTTTGACCGAATCAGCTGAGGTTTGGGCAATTTTTCATTAGTTCTTTGTAATTTTTCTCTAATGAATAATCATGGCCGCTGTATGGCATGGTTTTTTTTGCACCGTAATGTTCTGACGTTTTTTTTTCAACTAATTACAGGAGTAGAAAGTTACATAAACCAAAAGCAAATTAATGCAAAGCAGTTATTAAACAATTAACTTACCTTTTTATGTTTCGCAAGATTTTCTTCAAAAGAAAAAAAATATTCCAAAGTAGTTTTTCTTCTTCCAACTAGAGTTCTTGCGAGATGTTGTTCGTTTTACTTTTCCGTTTGATATTTCACAAAATTATTTAGTTATTTTATAAAATATATAAACTGCTAGGATTGCTCTTTTTTTCTTTAAATTAAAATAGAAATATTTTTTCACTTTCAGCGAAGTTTCTCACAAAGAAACGTGGTGCATGTGGTTGAATGCTCTTCAAACGATTTTTTACAAATGCTTGGAAAAAATTGGGCGAAAAATGGTTGCCTTCGACTGGACAAGGCAAAATGAAGGGAGTTTTGAATCTTCTAGAAAAGAAATACATTTTAGCTCTGAACGCATGCAATAGTGGTGTGCGAAATTTTGTAATACGTTTACAAGCAGGGTCGAGAGCTCGAGTTGAAATAGGATCGGATATTGGACTCAGGTTTTTCCTGGGCCGTGTGTGAAGCCCGATTCACAAATGCGACGAAAGCTTGATGGGAAACGCTGTCATCTTTTAATTTTAACAATGATAATCGTCGTCTCGTCGCATCTTTTTTGGTTTAATTTTTTGAATCCTTGGCGAGACGTGATGACGAGAAAATCTTTAACTACATCTCCCACTAGAACAGTTGCTTTATGGAAAAGAATTATACAAATTTTTTTCCTTTACCAAAATTTAAGTTTTCTGCATCACTTTTATAAGTTTTCCAGTGAGACACTTCCCCAAATGAGTTTGAAAATGTCCACTTTTGTACTTTTAGAATCTGCAATGCGTATAGCCTTGTCTGCTCCTTCAAGCAAATTCCCGCATCCACTTTGTCGGTACTTCTTAGATCCTTAAAGAAATGAGTCGCACACAGAGATTTTATTTTTCCCCACTTATTTGGTTGATTTTTGTAAGCCGTACCGTGAAAATCATTTCGTGTTTTAATACGTTTTGTTGTGAAAACTTAAACACATTTTTGGTGAATAATCCAAACCAAATGCAATTGTTATTTGTTTAATCCTTGCAAGTACAATTTAATGTGTTTTTAGGTTTTTTTCTCTTGGATTTACACGAGTGACAAACTGTCATAATTTCTTCCATTTTGACGCCATTAATTACATATTCATTTAACTGAATTAAAAATTTGTTATAATATTCGTCATAAAATAAACGACACAGCTAACTTTAAACATTCTAGTGTTTTATTATCATCGGTATCCGGATCTGAATTAACTTCTACACGTAATACAAGAACAAAATAATGGGTAATTTTCAAAATTGTTTTAGTAATGTGTTGAAAATTAATCCAGATCCAATTCCCGGTGATAGTAAAACACGCCTATTATCATTGAAATGATGGCATGTAAATGCAGTGACACCATTTTGCAAATGATGACAGAACACAGTATAGAATGAACTTGCTCATTATTTGCCAGTGTAATGGCAGAACATCAGAACGCCATTATTTTTCCTTAGTGTAAATGCATGTCATTGATGATTTGATTATACCATTATTTTGCCACTTTAATGACGTGAATTAATGGCAATTTGTCATTCGTATAAATCCAGCATTAGTTTCAATACTTGCTAATAATGGTGAATTTTTTATCTCACAATACATGCGAAAGTGGCTCCGTGGTGATTCTAATTTCTAAACTAATCTGAGCCGTAAAACGCAGTTTTGAGGATCCACATTTGGATCCGAAAACGTAGTCGTTCATACATTGATCACATTTCAAATGGACTCATTTCAACCCCCCCAAATAAATTTCACTGAATGCACAGGAAAGTAAACCACTTTTGCAACACTCTCTTTTTTTCGCTATCTTTTTCTACCCTAAAATTGACACTTGGCGAAAATTTTTGACATTTTGGTTCATTAAGATAAAAAAAAGATTATTTATCATCGTGGGGTTTTGTGATTTTCCTCCAGAAAAGTTAAAAAACAATTCCCAATGAGGCATCAATTATTTCTTGCTCGTACGGTTTTGGTACAAAATAACAATGTGGAAGAAGCCTGCCGCTTGCTAAACCGGATTCTCGGCAAAGAAGAAATCTTCGATCAATTCCGGCGAACACGGCGCTACGAGAAACCATTCCAAGTGAGTTTTATTATATAAATTGCCTGAATACACAATTTTAATCTGATTTTAATTTTCTTTTATAGGTTCGTCGTAGAGTCAATTTCGAAAAGTGCAAAGCCATCTACAATGAAGATATGAACCGAAAAATTCAATTTATACTGAGGAAGAATCGTGTGGAGCCATTCCCTGGTTGTAGTTAAGATTTTGGTTTTCTAATAAAAGTTATGATCATTAGATTTGTTAAATAAAACTAAATAATTACCTAAGTACATACAACATCTACGATACGTTCACTATTACTTTGAAAAAGTCGGGAAGTCAATGTGACTCTTATTAATGGATGCATACGAAAGCAACGGTAGGCATTTATTTATACAGGGGATGACTTCTGTCTTGCAAAAACGAACTAACATTGTTTTTTGTGGGGACAATTTGATTCATGTAACTTTAAAAGCGAACGATTGTTCGTTCCAAAAAAATTAAACTACATAAACGACGCTGAGTGCAAAAGTGGTGTAACGTGTAACTCACTTTTTTTTTTAGCATATTTTGTATCTTGAAAAAAAAAGATTGAAAAGAGTCGAGTTATATTTTTGGAAAGCATTAGTTTAGAACAGATGATGGAAATAACAACATCTCCTAAGAAAAACTCGCTTATAAAACAGACATTCTACACCATGCACACTCCCATGCACCACCATGCACATTCCCTTAAAGTTCGTGTAAAATGAATATTATCCCCCATATTAATAAATAACGGATAAAAATGTGACGTTTACTTATAGCCAAACCACAATCAAGCGTTCGGTCGCGACGACTTTGACATTCAAAAGGAACAACGGACTCTTATGAGGCCATCTAAACTTCAGGGGCCAGATTCTGTAATAAACGAAACGAAAGCGAAGGTTCGTTTTTCAAAAACTTTCAAAAACGAAGGAGAACGTTTCAAAGCGAAAGTTGGCATTCTGTATCGCATTTCGTTTAATTTATTTGGTTCGCTCAAGTTTGAGAGCCTCTGTATAGCATTGCATACTTTTAAATGCTTGTGAATTTGGTTAGGGATGAGAAAAATGCATGTGATGAATAGTAGAATATAGAAAACCGTTGGAAAAATTTATATAAATACATATATAATTTAGGATACAAAATTATATATAACTTGAACGAAAGCCTACACAATTAATTTAGGAAAATAAAGATATCGGTTTTAGTCATAAAAATATAGTCATCTCAATTCAAAACAAAGTCATCATTTAATTTGTTTATATGGTAGCTTTTCACAAATGGTAAGCTGTGGTGAAAAGTGAGGCACACATTTCTAGTTCTCAAAAAATAAAAATATGAATAGAACAAAAAAAAAAAAAAAACACTTCCATTGTTATTTGTAAGAAGTCATAATTTGGTCAAATAAAACTTACATATCTTGACTTAATGACGGTGTTCATACGAGCTTCACGTGAGGCGACTCGTTTTGACGTCTCATTACTCATCTCTTGAAAAGAAAGTGAGGCAAAAGTTTTTAATTTTTTTTGAAAATTTCTGCCTCACCTCGTCATCTTTTTCGTTTCAAGAAGTAAAAATGAGATGAAAAAGAGCGATGTCAAAATGAGTCGACTCACATGAAGCTGGTATGAAGACCGTCAATTGTTATAAAACTATTGAAAAATCATTTCTTCTTGTTGTCAATTCTTTAAAAATATAATTCATATTACTTAAAAATGTTTTTTGGCAAAAGTGATATGTAATATGCTTCAAAAGCCGTAGTCACCATTCAAAACTCCTTAATGCTTTCCTAAAATTAGCTTGACACTTTTTAATTTCTAATACCTAATATTTAAGATCGATTCAAGATAAAAACGCCGTACTTATGATACTCAATATCAAAAACGCTGTCGTTTATTTTTTTTCGCACGCACGAACAAAGTCTTTCGTTTTTTAAGTTACATTGTTCGTACAAACGAAAACGTTTCTTCTTTTTTGCCATACAGAATGTCACCCCAGGCTTCATGTTTACCCCAGATCGTAAATATCGTAAGCCTGAGCTAAAGGCCAGAATAGATCTATTTTCTATTTCGGTGGTGCCTTGACAGCTGAAATTGGGGGCCAGATTCTGTAGTAAACAAATCGAAAGCGATGGTTTGTTTTTCAAAAACGATAGATAACTATCGTGCGAAAGCGATAGTTGACATTCTATATAGCATTTCGTTAAATTTGTTTAGTTTGCTCAAGTTTAAGAGCCTCTGTTGCATACTCTTAAGAGCTTGTGAATTCGGCTTGGGATAAGGTAGATGAAGATGGTGAATACTCTCGATCATAGAAAAGTGGTGGAAAGTACTGGCTAGCGAGTCCCAACACAGTCACATTTTTTTAACTAGCACATATAAACCTGAGCAACTGGCCCGTCAACTGGGCTTTTCCAGAATTATAAGAAAAAAGAATAGAAGACAGAATTTACAGCTGCACCACAAATAAAAAAGAATTTAAATTATTTTCTCTGTTTTTGATAGAAATAAAGGATTTTTAGAGTGTTGGTTGAATAAGCATAATAAATCTTAATTTCATTCTATTAACTTTTTCTTGACATTTCAATTTCAAGCACTGATTCGAACCGAAAATGTTTCTACCGAGTTTAAGCAAAAATTTGTTTTAATTGTTATGCGTTGTTTTTGGAAATCAGGTTAGCTTACTCTGTTTAAAGCGAAAACTACGATGAAGACTCAAGTCTCTCGCCATGGTCGTCCAAACGTAGTTTCCAGTACCGTGGTCATTAAGCTCGCCTCGCTGTGGGCACGCCATGCCCATTTACACGGTAATCTATGTTGTAGATTTCTCGCTTTGGTCTCGTCGTGACATTTACACGTGGTTTTTGGCATTGAGCATGTTTTGCCATCATATCGCTTTTGTCTCGCCAAAGTTTTTTTTTTCCAAATTGAAATTTTCAAATTGGTTAAAATAATCTAAAACCGTGGTTAAGAACGTGGTTTTTTAATGCTGTGTGGTGTGTTGTTGGGTCTCCTTACCATTCGAAAAGAGAATCAAAAAACTGGTGAATGAATTTATCAAGCAGTAAGGCTTTCCCAAACCAAAGGAATAAATAATCAAGTGAATTCACATCGCGCCTGATGTGTAGTTGCTCTCATTTAATGCCATGTAAACTAATTCTGACAAGTGATATTTTCTTTTTCTTTCTGTATGTTTAGAGAGAGCTTTATAGAAATAAGAAAAGGCTCTCCAGAACCAACTCAAAACATTCGTAACGTTCTGTTTGTTTGCTAGTTTTGTCGCGTAAGTGTGTTTTTAGTACATTTAATCTTTTTTTTTTTTTTTTTTTTTTTTATTTTTTTTATTATCCGATGGAAATCTTCAAAAGACACTCGGTAAGAATCGGTACCAAGTAGTGTGGGACTCTTACCGCACTAAAACCACCGGTGAATCAGGACCAATCTATGAAAGATCGACAAATGATTTTTCTTTCTTAATTTATAAGTCGCATTGTGGGAAGTTTAAGTTATAACACTTTCCATAGCTTTTAGACCATCAGCTCATGAGGCTTGGTTCTTCTTAATCTCCGAACATTGTCTCGTACATTTAAGACGGTCTCCATTTCGGAGTTGGTATGACTTTGCAGTCGCTGATTGTGTGATACAGCGTGTTTTTTAACCACTTCTGTAACCATTTCAATTTGAAGGTCACGATGTAGATCGCTATTTCTTATATACCAAGGGGCATTTATTATTCCGCGAAGGACCTTGCTTTGGAATTTTTGGATGGGTTCAGCATTTGTTTTCTTTGTACAGCCCCATAGTTGGATGCCATATGTCCAAACGGGTTTCAGTACTTGCTTATATAACATTAGTTTGTTCTGGATAGATAGGTCAGAGTTCTTTCCTAGTAACCAGTACATTTTTCTGTACTTCAAGTTTAGTTCGTCGTTTTTCTTTTTGATGTGCTCTTTCCATTTAAGCTTTGCATCCAAAGTCATTCCAAGGTATTTGGCAGTATTATGGAGTAAGGTACTGTTGTACTGTTTATAAGAATTGGAACATTGTTTATTTTTTTGTTTGTAAAGTTTATATGCGTCGATTTTGTTTCATTTAGTTTGATTCGCCATTTTTGCGTCCAATCACTAACTTTATCGACTGCATTTTGCAGTTTTTGTGTAGCCTTCGTAACGGATTTATCTGGCACCAATATTGCAGTATCATCAGCAAAGGTGGCCATGATAGCGTTGATGTCCACTGGAATATCCCTTGTATATAACAGATACAGGGTTGGTCCTAGGACACTTCCTTGTGGTACACCGGCTTCAATTTTCTTTAGTTCCGAGTAATTTTGGTCGTACCGTACTCTAAAGAGTCGGTTCGTAACGTAGGATTTCAGTATTCCTGCCTGGGAAGATCCCTTTGCAGTTTGTACTCAAGTCCCAAGTGCCAAACCTTGTCAAAGGCTTGAGCAACATCTAAGAATATAGCCGAGCATACTTGTTTTTCTTCAAGTGCTTTTTCCACAACATCCGTAATCCGATGCACTTGGTCTATCGTGGAATGTTTATTTCTAAATCCAAACTGATGGCTCGGAATTAGTCTTCTTTCTTCTATTATTCTGCTTAGTCTTTTCAGAAGCAGTTTTTCGAAAACTTTTGCCATGATTGGTATAAGCGATATAGGTCTGTAAGATGTTACTTCTGTTGGTGGCTTACCTTGTTTAGGTATAACAATGACTTCTGCAATTTTCCAATGATGTGGCACATATCTTAGTTTAAAGCATGCATTTATTATAAATTGGAGTTTTTTGAAGGCTGTAGAAGACATTTCTTTCAAAACCTGAGCAGTTATTAGATCGTACCCTGGTGATTTTTTGTTAGACAACTTATGTTGACACATACTTCTTACTTCTTTGAGCGTGACAAAAGGAATTTCACATTCGTCGTTTCTATCAACAAACTGTAATGGATCTGTAGCTGTGCTTGCTGGAAATGGCTTAAAAACATTCGCGAGATGTTCAGCGAAGAGATCAGCCTTTTGTTTTGGGTTTCCGATCCATTTACCATCTTGAGATTTTACTGGCGGGTTTTGTGCCTGTGGTCTTTTTTGGCGCTTAGCTGCTTTCCATAAGGAGTATTCCGTAGAAGCATCCGCCGTCAGACTATTCAGGAATCTACTAAGTGAATCACTTTTAAATTCCCAGATTCTTTTCTTAAGTTCATTGTTAAGACGGTTAAAAACTGCCTTATCACCTGGAAATCTCGTAGCTTGCCATTTTCTTCGAGCTCTTCTTTTCTCCAAGATCAGCTCCTTTATTTCGACAGGATATTTTATTTCTTTTTCTCTTGAGTTCGAAATTGTTGGAGTACTTTCTTCTGCAGCCTGTTGCACATCAGCAATAAATTGTTCTACTTCATGATCAATCTGTTCTATTGTTTGCATAGGGGATCTTAGGTTTATAAAACTTTCAAGTTTATCTCTGAATTCGTTCCACTTTGTTCTTTTGTTCACGAGCTTAGGATTACTTTTCTCTATTATTTCTGCTTCGCTCAGTGATAATATTACTGGAGTATGATCTGACGATAAATCGTAATTACCTTCGACACTTATATGGTTTCGTTTAATACCTTTTACTACGAAAAAGTCTATAAGGTCTGGTATTTTGTTAGAATCAGATGGCCAATATGTTGGCGAGCCAGAAGAATAAAATTCGCAGTTGTATTTGCGGCCTGCTTGATATAGCCGTTTGCCTTTCGTTGTTATGAGCCTAGATCCCCATTGGGTGTGTTTAGCATTGAAGTCGCCACCAACAAGGAAGTTATGTCCTAACAAATTTAGGAGTTCTGCATAGTCTTCTTCAGTTGGAGAGCGCCTCGGAGGGCAGTATATAGACGCTATCTTAAACTCTTTCTTTTTTATACCAATACTAATTGTGGTTACTTGCATGTTTTCATTAGTAAACTTCGGCTCTTCATAGTGTGTTAAGCACTTTTTTATTAGTATTGCTGATCCTCCCCTAGCTTTGTCAGCTGGGTTCGGAGCGTGATAACACGTATAGTTAGGTAATTTATTATCAAGATTTTGTTCTATAGCGAGGTGAGTTTCGGACACCAAACAAATGTCTATATGCTCTATGTCTAAAAAGATGTTTAGTTCTGATACATGTTGTAAAAGACCGTTTGCATTCCATGTTGCGATTTTGAGTGTTCTGTCCATCATTGTTTTTTAAGAGCGACTTCTTCGCTTAGCTGTTTTATGTTTAAATCTTGTTTGTCAATCCTTTTCAGTATAAGTTCAAGCATTTCTTTAATAGATGTTTCTTCGTTCTTCCGCACATTTTTAACAATCTGGGAATATGATTTATTTTCATCACTTTTGCTTAGTGCAATTGCTTTTGGCGGTTGATTTTTAGTTTTGTTTTCAACGGCTACTTTTTTGCTTTCAACTATTGCTTTTGTGTTTGTTGGGTTTCTTAGCTTGTTCCCAGTTTTGTTTTTTCTTTTTGTGTCTTGGAATTTTTTGGCAACTGGACATCCTCTGTAACTTGCAGGATGGTTGCCTTGACAGTTAACACATTTCGCTTTCTGTTCTCTGCCCATGGGACAGTTTTTAGTTGCATGCTTGCCTTCGCATTTAACACAAGCAAACTCACGATTGCAGTATTTTTGTGTATGCCCAAAGGCCTGACAGCGTTTACATTGTGGAACAATTTTTGACTTTCGTAGTGGTTCAATTTTGACAACTATGCCCATAATTGATTTTATACTGTAGATCTTATCGAGACTTTCTTTATTTTCAAAGGTGAGCATAAACAAAGGTAGAGATCTCCTTGTTGTCGTTGATACCCCAGTGGAGTCTTTGATTGTCTCATTTTTAATAAGATTATTCGCATCGAGAGCTTGGAAACCTTTTTGAATAAGGTCTTCGACAATATCTTTGGCATCACATGAAGAGTGGAGGCCTCTTGCTACTACCTTTATCGACCTTGTAGCTTTATTTTCGTACGAGTGCCACTGAATTCTCTTTTTGTTCAATTCTTCAGTGATAGATCTATACGCATCGGCGTCTTCAACAATGACTTTCCAATTGTCTTTATTGTATGATGTATATTTACATGCCTTATTACTGCATTTTTCTACTATGCTCTTAAGCTCACCAAACATTGTCAATCCGGAAATCATGATTGGAGGTGGTAAAGTTTGCTTAGTACCTTTAGCAAAAGACTTCTTTTGGGATACATCTTTTATTTCATTGTTTGATGTTTTCACTGTTGCAGGAATATCCGCTTTTGAAGCTACCTGCTTAATTTTTTGAACAGTCTCTGGGCTACCCTCTGCTTTCCGTTTCTTGGATTTACGTTTATTTCTGTTACCATCTGTTTCAAAAAGAAGCTCTTCCTCATCAGTATGAAACTCAATGGTTTTTGGTGGGCTTTTCACTACAAGTATTTTTGGACTAGTCTTGCTGTCATTATTTGAAGTTTTCTTGTCTAGCAAGCTGACTTTTTCTTCAAGTCTCTTAACTTGTTGCTGAAGACTTTCAACGAGCACTTCAAGTTTTTTTCTGGCTATTATTTCTTTTTGCCATTCCTCGAAATAATTTTCGGATTCAACTTGGTGGATCTCGTTGCTTTTTTTGGAACACTGCGGATCTTTTATTTCGATCTTTTCATAGATTTTGGTTCCTTTTTCGTTAATGACTTCTTTGTCATTTGATTTTTCGGTAAGGGTTTTCGATGGAGTGACCCTTGAGAATATTTTTGGTGGAGTCCTCAGTGTTTTAGAACTCCGTCTACTTCCTGTTAGCAATAATTGGTCCTCCCCAGAATCCGTAGGACCGATCTCCGAAGAGAGTGGATTTACCAGTTTATCTGGATTGCCACCTGGGGTACAATATCTATTTGTTTTATTCATTGCCATATTTTTTTTATTTTTTTGTAACTTTTGTTTGTTACCCATAAATAGCTTCGTTACTTATTCTATTCAAGGTCTTTAATACAGCCGCCCCTATGGGATCAGACGCTGACCAATGAGCCGCACATTATGCGTCAGACGCTCTTGGGTTTCATGGAGAGCTGGTTCTTCAGAGCGATGTCTTATCTTATGCTCCTAGTTCCTGAGAAGGTAACTCAGGTGTCTCAGCTCTTGGATCCAATAGATCCAACGCTCGTCGTTAGTTCACCTAATTGGCTATCCAGCGGGCACCACTTGGAGGTGACGATGCGATTTTGCTCCGCCTCAAGCAATAATACATTTAATCTTGAAAAAGCGAAATATCGTAGTATTTAATCTGAAATTGTATTCCCATTTGGAGTAACATCCGAACACTGGCTCAATTATTTTTGCCATGCGAGAATATTTGCATAGACTTTTTTTGCGCTGTAAACTAGGCTTTACATGCCGTGTATTGTACTTGAAGCAATACAAATTTGTTTTACCTTCTTCCATTTACTTTTATTACCAGTTTCAATATTTGAGCTAATCCAGTTGACGGAATTTTTGTTTGCCTTGCAACTGTCAAAGAGTCATGCTAGGCGTGTTTTACTACGAGTATCATCGGGAAATGGATTAACTTTTACACGTAATACAAAAACAAAATAATGGGAAATTTTCAAAAATTGTTTTTGTAGTACGATCCCGATAATAATAAAAACACAGCAATTAAAAATTTGGTAGAGACTCCTATTGCTCGGGTTGAAACATGTTCGTTCAGGCGAAATAAGCAGGGATGGTGGACAAAATTTATTTTATCTAAAAACACCTACGTCAGGAGATTGAATAATTTTGTATGCCGCTAAATTCAAATAGCCATTAGACAAAACCACTTTTACCTATTGTTCTGTACAATTATTCATTCCTTTATATTCAAAAAAAATATCAGTTGAAATGTAATAGATCTATCCATGCAGCCAAAAACCTATAAAATTTTGATATTTGGTTTTAATTTTGCACTTATAGCATTATTCAAGCAATAATGCTTTCATTATCATAGAATGGCAACTCTAGTCTATCCGATGTAAGAACTTTATTACATCTCATTCACTAACAAACAGCTTTAAAAGTTCAAAAGCTCGACTTTTTTCATTTCCAAACAAACTTCATGGATGTTTATTTTTCATCCCCTATAAAATTTTTCAACCCCAATTTGGAATTTCCCCATCAAAACACGTTAACAATCCATCGTTAAATCCGCTTGATTCAAAGTGTTTTTACCATTCGCCGAGTAAGCACACATTTCGTCGTCCTTTTTTGAAAATTGTCTCCCTTCCGTATGGGAATTTATTAAGATATTTATTTATAGATATACAATCCGTCGCATAAAAACGATTACACAGGATACACGTTCCGCAGTGTTATTTCTGTGAAATTGTTTCTCTCACTCTTTTTATTTTTATTGAATAACAAAAAAGAAATTAATTTAATTTGGGCCTTGTGTTTTATTTTATTTTGTTTTGTTTTTGTTTCCTCTGTATTAACCTGAATTTATGAAATGCTAATGAAAAATTCAAATTTTAATTAAAATTTACACAAAAAAGCTAAGTAAATTGCAATTTAAATTTACGCGTAAAAAAAAGTTTGATGTGAAAAGTTGACAAAAGTGAAAATATCATATTTTCTATCACTCTAGATTTAAAATTTATTTTTAACAAAAAATAGTGATATTTTATGACAATTTGTATTATTATTACAAAACAACAACAGCAATAACAACCAAAACATAAGGAGTACCAACAACAAAAAAGAAAACATTGCCAGATCCCATTAAGGTAAGGCAAATTGGATTACCTTGTTAGTCAAAACACTTTGTCACAGGGATATATTTAGGTAACCACTTTCTGTCCCATCATCATCCAATTCGACAAAGTTAAAAATATATGTAGGTACTAATATAACTACGGTTGCCAAATCGTATGAAAATCCTTTAGTGGTAGATTAGTTTTAAATCATAATCACATTAATATTAAAATCTATCCGAGTATCGAGCTATTGAATATTTTCTTTCATCAGCGTTTACTTTTTTCTTAAGCTACGAGCAGACAATTTGCGATAGCCGCAAATTTTTGCGAGCACTGACGTCACGAAAATACTCGAAAAAAAATGCCACAAATCGTTTACGTTTGACAGTGCTCGCAAATGAGCAAATGCACTTATTCATTCGGAAATAAATTTTCGATCAAGGTGCTCGTAAATGATATGCACGCAAATAAGATCGCAAATTTTGTAGCCTGTTTGCGAGGTGTTCACACGATTTGCGGCAACATTACTTGATATTACATTTTTACTCATTTGCAGATTTGCGAGCATGACATATATCTATTCGGAAATTTGTTTATTTGTTGATTTTTGTCAGAGCTAGTCTCCAAATATTTACATAAAGTTCTGAAAGAAATAAAATGTCGAAACAAAAGTGGGCTGTTAGCTGTTACTGCTATTCTAGCATTATATATGCTAGAAAATGACGGAGAAGGAAATAGCAAATCAATTAATAAAAAACCAAGAACGCGTTGTTTCTGGTCAAAGGATTGGCTACGACTTCGAGAAACGGAAGGCTTTTGCGCAAAATTATTGCTTGAACTGCGTGCCGAAGAACTAGAGCTTTATTTGGGCTTTATTCGTATGTCGGCCGATCAATTTGATCACCTCCTTCATTTGGTTAAGCCACTCAACACTCATCGAGTAACAAATTACGAATATGCGAAAGAGTATTCCAGCGTTAGATCGTTTGCTACTGACGCTACACTATTTAGCCACTGGTAACAATTTTCCGTCTCCACAATTTCTTTTCCGCATTCCAGCGAATACAATTTCGATAATAATTCCGGAAGTGCTAGATGTGATACATAATGTTCTGGTTGTGGATTATTTTAAAGTGAAAACCCACGTCGTGATTTTATAATATAATTTCTAATATGTCTTCTTCAAATTTTTGTGATAAGATGCCGGAAAGTGCGAGAGCGAGTGGTTTGTGTAGTGCAACGGCATCAACCAGCGATGGCAATTTCCGAACTACATTGGCACAGTGGACGGCAAGCATATCGTGATGGTCGCTCCACCAAATGCCGGTACTGTCTTCTACAATTACAATGGTAACTCGTACTTCTGTTCTCGCTATTTCGACTCTAACTTTTTGTTCCAAAAACGAACGCATAGTATTGTGCTTATGGGAATCGTAGATGCAGGATATAAATTATTGTATGCAGATGTCGGACGCAACGGTCGACACTCGGATGGCGGTATATTCAATCGCTGCACTTTTGCACAAGCAATGAACACAAATCAGTTGTGTTTACTGCCACCTAAGTCTCTGCTTGAGCGAGAGTCTCCTGTACCCTTCGTTCTAGTTCCAGGCCATGGATTTGCTATGCAACCAAACGTTATGAAACCGTATGCCCAACGCGGGCTAACTATGGTACCGCGCTTTTTTAATTACAGACTGAGTCGTGCACATCGAATAATAGAAAATGTCTTTGGGATTATGTCAGCTCGTTTCCGTGTACCTCGCAGTCCCATTCATTTGAATGCCGAAAAAACAAAAAAAATGACACTGGCCTGTTGCGCTCCCCATAATTTTCTAATTACCACAAATAAGTCCAAGTACGCTCCGAGTTCAGCGTTCGACCAATACGACGCCGATGGGAATATCGTGAACCCTGGTGAGTGGCGACTGGCGAGCAAACACTCAGACCTCAATTATGTACCCGCTTGAGGCATCTCAATCGCGAACCTTTTTAAATGAAGCAAAAGATATTCAAAAGGAATTTACCTTTGTGTGAGGCAATATGCCCACATTTGATTATGTTGATTGAATTTTAACCCTGAACTTTCTTAAAATATAACAAATTAATTTTATTTTTACTTTTAATTCTATGTACATGTGTACATCTACATAAGTATATAATTGCAAATCATCATTGATAGTTTAAAATTTAAATTTTGAGAATCATAAAAATGAAAAATCAGTGACTATTTTGTTAACAAAATGAAGCACATGATTTGAATCAATATATGGTAAATACAATCATTCTTAAGTCACTTTTAATATTTCACTGATATGTTGAATCGAACATTGAAATGAAACTATATGAAAGCAAAGTCAAGTTATATCAGAATCAAAATTTACTGATTTTGTTTTTTTTTCACAACTCAAAATTAATAGTTAAAATGTTGAATGATGCTCTTATTCCGAATCATAGAATGACTCATTGTCATTTGAGCCATGTCCTCGTGCTAGATGTTGCGACACCGCCACCGATGGCAAGAAATCGGGATTGCCTTCAACATTAACAACTAATTGATATCATATCCGTGTTCATCCACAAATTGAACTGGTGACTCTTGCGAACCTTCCAATTCAATTTCATCCAAGAAATTCAAAAGGGTTCTATTCAAAGAATTGCGTAAGCGATTTGCTTGGTGTTCCGGGAGTGCTCGCATTTGTGGCGTCAAATAGTCACTGAAGGTGGAATTCTTGTCAGTTGTGGTTAAGGCTGTTACTGATGCAGTGATGCGTTTAAAATTTCTAAGCGTGCATTAGTCGCAGAAGACGGTGGTGACGGCGGTACCATCTCACATTAGCGCTTACGTCGCTTGCTGACTCCAACCTCCGATGTTAATATTGACGGTGACAAAACAAAAGTCGTTCAAAATATCATCGTCCTTTGTAACAGAGTCCTGAAATAAACAGTTTCTTTTTTAAAAAAATATACAATGAGAATTGGTACAAACAGTCAATTACCAGATCCATTGTGGACGTCGATGGTGTTGAATTATGCGCATGACTGGCCTCCAAAAACGTCATTTCTTTAAAATATTGCCATAAAATAGTGGATGATTCTGCACCTTGGCCAGACTTCTTTGTGTGAAGCTTTGCCAAGTTTGCTTTGAAAGTTATGCGCAGAGCACCCAACTTTGACTAAGCTTCTGTTGGCTCTATTTGTATTCCCAGTTCATCCACAACCTCGTGCCAGCCATCATTTTTAGCTAATTTATATTCAGCTGA
Organism: Dasysyrphus albostriatus; assembly: GCA_946251815.1. Classification (NCBI taxonomy): domain Eukaryota; kingdom Metazoa; phylum Arthropoda; class Insecta; order Diptera; family Syrphidae; genus Dasysyrphus; species Dasysyrphus albostriatus. Next base: position 15,032,638 of record OX276335.1, read on the forward strand.
GCTGGCATCCCACAGCCCGGGGCGCTTTTCCACAGCTACAATCGATGAACAACGCATTTCTTCCTTATTCCAATTATATTTCACTTGCCTTTTCTCTGCTTCCGATTAAAATTTTATTTTTAAATTCATCCATCGTTCTAAATTAAATTCCACAGAAATTTAATAAAATAAATAAATCAATAAAGAGCGAACATACCAAAAACATTGCCAATCACTTCAAAGTTCAAATTTACACACAAAAATCACCGCAAATTCCCGCATTTGCAGTATTCGTATTTCGTATGTTCGCAAATGGTTGGGATGATCGCAAATGCTACCAAATATTCGTAAATTGTCACAAATTATTCTTCTCTTTTCGTGTTCACACGGTTTGCGAAAAAGTCGCAAATACGTTTGCAATCTGGTTCTTGCAAATCATCCGTAAATGATCATAAATGATGTTCATTTATCATTACGAAGTTTGACTTTGTTAAAAGATAGAAGCTAACAATAATTTTTTTCGTATAAATATAGATTTAACTACAAAATATGAAACTACCAAAAGGTCTTTTTGAATAACAAGTAAAGATTGCTTGTGTTTCTATAGAGCTCTGGATCCACCACTACTTAAAGATTAATGTTCTTTGTTATTTGTTTATTGCTATCCATTTGAATCGAATTGCGGTTGTTTAATCACAAAGGCCTCAGTTTAGGACTGAAAGACTGAAGCTTTCGACGCCTATACTTTTTTCCGGAATAAAGAAAAAAACACACATTGTTTGACACAAAACAAAACATTAGGTCTGTTTGTTAACGTGGAATTTCATGCATATTTTCACAAATTCTCAAAAATTTCAGTTTGTTAACTTGCATTGACAGAGAGCAATGAGAGAGTAAATAATTTCTGTGAACACGAAGGGTATGTATAAATATAACAACTACTGACAAAAATACGTGCTGTCAGTTTCTTTCACATTTTGAAGTAGACTTATGGGGTTTTCTTTTGGTAATTTCAGATTTTGATCTAAAAATTGATTTTTTTCGTCGCGAATGGTATACGATTGCAGACTGATTTTTTTGTTTTTATTGTATTGGTGTATAATTTGTGTCTGTGAAACTGTGGCGATCCAGGCTTACCAGGGGTAAATCTGCCAAAAAATCCTGATCTGCAAATTTGATTTTCGATAAAAAAAATTGATTTTTTTTACCATTGGAAGGCTTTTACTGTCAATATCTGTGGTTTGACAAATCGGAAGGGGAAAAAATCAATTTTTGTTACCAAAAGAAAACCCCATTAGAAAAAATATATAATTTTGGGGAGATTTATGTAGGAATGAATCAGAAAAAATACCAGAAAACGAAAGTTTCTCTCCCAAGGCTTGCACTAGAAATAAAAAAAAAACTATTTTTGTGACCTTTGACCACTTTCAACGGACCTAGAGATCATCGGATAGTTGAACACTTCTCTCAGATTTTCAGTAACAGGGTATGTATTATATATTGCGCAGGTTGTCTAAAATGAGAACTGTCAGAAGGAATTTAAGGTAGCCGTTCTCGTGATTCTGTCCGCCGTATTACAACAACAACAAACACGAAAAAATAATTTAAATAACACTAAAAACCAAGTGCTTGATTCTCAAACTATAAAATAATGTTTTCAAATATTAAATAGCTCTCGAAACAATCTTATTTTCTAAGCAAGTAACAAAGGATCACACACATAAGGCCTAGTACATACTTGTGAATCATGTCGTGAATCCATACAAAATTTGCATTTTTTTTCACTCATGAATGTGCTCGTGAAGCTTTGTGGAGAGTTTTCTTTGCAAAATGTACGGGAATTTTCGGTAAACAGTTGACAGTTCGATTACTATTCATTTGAGTCATAGTAGTTTTAAACGTCAAACGTTCACAAGACATTCGCAAATCTGTACCAGTAAGAAATGTCAAAAAATCACTTTCTCCACACACGATTATTCACTTCACGAGAGAGTATGTACAAGGCTTGACATACAACAAATTTCAGTCACATCATTTTAGATCCACCATTTTCCATAACTGATTTTGACATATGTAGGTATAGGTATGTGCAGAACTGAACAAAAATGAAAACGCTAATGATATTACCTTTGATATGTGTACAGTGGTCTATAAGAAAAATCAGCCTGTTACAAGTTTTATCCTTTCATTGGTATTTGTATGTCTATTTTTATTGTGCTGTTTTTTTAGCGAAGATAAAAATTCACTAAAAAAAGGCTAACGCTACACTATAACACTACTTTTGCTCCACCTTATAGGTATACCGACATTATGTAAAAAATCGATGTTTTCGATTATTTGCCTTGAATTAGTTTTGGTGTCCACGTCGCTTCAGATTGATGGGGACCTTATGTAATTGATTAATTATGATGAAAGATACTCATTATAGCTTCCAAACAGCTAGTTTCTTGTCCCATTAGTAGAGTCTGTTATTGATTTGTGAAAATATTACGTTCTTTGATTTAATTAAAGAACAATCTTTGTGTTTCCTGTAAGCTTTCCCTCTCACACATGACCTTAAGATAAGTTTTTATTGGTACTAAAAATTTAAACTTCGCATTCTTCATTGGTACATCCATTGCTCCTTCTTAGTCTTTAGCCCAACCATGTTTTCGTGACTGCTTACAAGTGAAGAAAAAAGAAAATTCTTCAAATCGATACGTGAAAAAAACTGTGAAATAATTTATGAGCTTTCGCAGAAAATAACCAAAGTGGTAGCCATGACAATATAGCCGCACATGTTGCGAGTGGAATATTTGCGTTTGTCCCAGTTAACTCATCTGTAAGAGGATATACTACATAATGTAGGTACAAACACACATCCCTGAGGTGATATCCGTAAGCCATGAATTCATAAATAGTCATTAAAATATCCTGTACTGGTTTTTGAAATTTTCCGGAGAGAATATTGCATAAGTTAGGTACGCAGAAAGTTCAGTTATTTTCACTAAGGAATAAAGGACACTCCCGTGCTTTGCTGTCTTATCTAACGAAGTTGTATTTATATCTTCTAACGACCAAGTTAATGCTCTTGAATCTATTTTATAAAGCTTCCAATATGACTCTGCGTCCATATAATGGAACCAAACATAGAACGATATTCACTTCCACCTCGTTGAACTTTATAAAAAGTATGTGAAGTCCATCATCGATTTGTTAGAATATAACGCTATCAGCTTTAAGAGTAGGTATTGTTTATTTTGCTGGGGGCCTCGTGACTATCGAAATCAATAACAAAGAAGACCCATGTCCCATATTGTAGCTGTAAGAGGTTGGCGTGGTTCTTTTTTTTATTTAGAATCACAATACGGTTTTTTGTGTTGTTTTTAAATCGATACAACATTCAACCCTGTAAAACCCTAACCCAACCTCAATAACAAACCAACCTCTTCAATGATTTTTTTTTGCCAAGGAATGACTTTTATTTCAATTTTATTTTGCAGTTCATGCTTTTGTCTAGGCTAGGATATCCTCTTTCTTCTTTCCATGTGTAGGTATAATGTTTGTGTTTTGTATTTGTGTGTGTAGACAAAAAACAATGCAGGTTTTTATTACACGGCGCCATAAAGGCTCTGGTTTTGAAAGGAGGAAGCGCATAAAACAAATATATTATGCGAAGGGAGTAAGAAAATATAGCTCCTTCGTTCACCTGTCATACCTTGTCTTGCTTTAATTTACTTGGTTAAATTAAATATTCATTCGGAGAGCCTTTTGTTGATGTTAATGTGGAGGACTATACTATAGTTAGTGTTGGAGTTGATTTATTTCTTGGTTCTCGGTGTGCCATTTTCATCAAAACAGTAAAAGAAATTGTAACAAAAGAGGAATGTAACATAGATTCATAGTGCTAGAATGGAACAGTGACGTAGTTATAGAGTTAAACAGGGCTCGACCCAATTAATATCGCCCATCCACACTATCTTACCCTATAAATACTTGTCAGAAATGGGTGGAGTAAATAGTGAAGGTACATATACCTATCTGTGTGTGTTTAAGCTTTTAAAATAGACTCAAAAGATTTAAAATAGTTTCTGCTAGCCTAGTGCTTTTGTAATATACTTATTGGGTGTTTTTAGGAAGTCTGTAAAGGTAGCAGGGCAAGTTTCACCCACGCCAATGGCATCTTGACAGGAATTCGCAGTTTTTTTGGATTTTTATTCATTTCTATTCCCAAATTTTCAGTTCGCAAATAATGTTGGAATTGAGTGACCTGCTTACTTCAATGTGAAGTTAACGTATCACATTATGTATCTCAGGTAACAAGCAAAGCTCCATTTTCAGAACCGAATGCTCGGTTCCTGAGATACTCCATGTGACCTGTGAACTTTATATTGAAGTCAGTTTTGTGAATTTTTCAAATTGATGACTTCAAATTTTAAACCCAGCTTATAGTTGAAATGAAAATTTTTGAAGTGAGCAAGTCATTCAATTGCATTCTTATTTGGCGAACTGCAAAATCGCATATGGAAAAAAAAAACCCTGACAAGTTTCCATTTGCCTCAACATTAAGCTTCTTCCAGCCGGCTCTAGCTAGCTGTCTCCAGTTTCGCAAGCCAAGTTGGTTGAGGTCCTCTTCCACTTGCGTGCGCCACCTGTTGTGATGTCTTACTCTACTGCGCCATCCCATGGGGTTGGATTCAAAGACTTTCCGGCCCGGAGCATCGTTGTCCATTCGCTCTAGGTGATCCAGCCATCTTTGTCGTTGGCTTTTCACTTTACTGGCTAGGTCGGTGTCGCTGTACAGCCCGTACAGTTCATGGTTGTATCTTCTTCTCCATTCCCCATCTATGCAGACGGGACCAAAAATCACCGGGAGAATTTTCCTCTCATCTACCGTTAATAGGATACATATCTCGGCCCCGATGTATGGTGCATCAGGACTGTGATGATAAGTGTCTCATACAGGGACACGTCAGTTGCTTGAGAGAGAGCTTTGCTTCTCAATTGTCTTCTTAGCCCAAAGAAACAGTTATTGGCAAGAGTAATTCTTCGTTTGATCTCAGCACTGGTAGTGTTTGCTAAATTTATAGCCGAGCCTAGTTAGACAAAGTCTAAGTCTCTGACCGTCTCAAAATTAAAACTGTCTATAGTGACGTTCTGACCGAAACGTCAGTGTTGGGCGTCCTTTTTTGTTGACAGCATATGTTTGGTCTTGCCTTCATTCACCGTTGAACCCATCTTCTTAGCTTTCTCCTTAATATATACAAAAGCAGTATTGACATCACGCTTTGTTCGTCCGATTATGTCAATATCGTCAGCGTAAGCGAGTAGTTGGACGGACATTTGAAAAATTGTGCCTCTAGTGTTGACGAGAGAGTTTTTAAGAATTCTTTCAGGAATGATGTTGAAGAAGTCGCATGGCAGTTGAGCGATAGAGCAGCATGCATATTCCATAGTCATCTTGCACAAACGGACGATTTTGGGAGGTATGCCAAAACTAGACATTGCTCTATATAGCTCGTCTCTATAGATGCTGTTATACGCGGCCTTAAAATCGACGAAACGATGGTGATTTGAAACTCCTGGATTTTTCCAAGATCTGCTGTAGATTCGCACTATTTGGTCAATTTTCGATTTCCTTGGTCTAAGACCACACTGATATGGATCATGTTGTACGCGATGTTAAGAAGACTGATTGATCTGTAGCAATCTGCATGGCAGTGTAATTCAGTTCGCCATCGCCGTTATGCAATTTGCAGAAATGATTTTTCCATATCCTCAGTACCGACTGTGATTCTACCACTATGTTCCCCTGAAAGTCCTTGCTGGCTTTGGTTCGGTACTTGGGAGGTTTTTTTTATCTTTTGGTTAAACTTCCGAACTTCGTTCCTAAAATGGCATCCCTCTAATTTCTGCTCCTTTTTTTTTCTTCTGAAAAGCCGGTGTTCCTCTCTCCTCTTCTGCTCGTAGAGCTTACGAGCAGCTTTGGTCCGTCTATGCAGCCCCGCTTTGTATGCCTGTTGTTTGGCTGCATGTACTTGCCGGCATTCTTCGTCGAACCAGGGATTTCGCATTGGTGGTCGTACGAAGCCTCTCTGATGACTTGGCGATTTTTCCACTGGTTCCCGATGCTTGAAGTAGGCGGTATAAGGACAATTCAAGAGGTCGCGAGAGACTCGATCAGAAAAGAAAGAGGCAATTTCTTGTGACAGTAGCCGTCCGACGTCGAACTTCCTCACAGTATTCCCCTGTTTTGGCCTTGGTCTCGATATCCGTAGCATTAACTTGGCTACAACGAGGTAGTGGTCCGAGTCAACGTTGGCTCCTCGGTACGTTCAGATATCCTTGATACTGGAGGATCGCCTTGCGTCGATCCCAATGTGGTCAATCTGGTTGGCGGTTGATTGTCCAGGAATTCGCCATGTCCCCTAATGTATATCGAGATGCGGGAACTGCGCGCTAGCTACCACAACGATTCGCTCCGCAAGAATGTTCAGTTGCACGCGGTCTTAAGAGAGACAGAACATTCCACGTGCATATCCGAAGTTAGCTGTCCTTATTTCGTTTGCTAGGTTCGTTAACAGTAAATCCATCCGTATCCGAGGCTTGTTGTTGCTTCGCAACTAAACATCTTTACGTTGCCGCGAAGTCACCCCGATGGCACGACCCCCAAACCTGGAGGACCAGACCCTTAGTATGACTCTAAGGGCGGGGAGCCGCTCCTCATATGCTTAAAACATTTTCTCCCATAATTTGCGTGTTTATAATACCCTCAGCCTCTTGAACATAAGAGCAAGTACATGCTACCAGTCATGCATTTTATTTCTAAACTCTTGCTTTCAACAACATTTGCTTTCAATTTGAAGCATTTACGATTGAAAAATTATCTATATTATAAGTGTATTTTTATTGCATTACGATATTGAAATCAGAGTTCTTTTATAAGATTCTTTTCAGACTAAAAGTTTGTTGACTCCTTCTAATGAGTAAAATCTAATACGATTCAAGTAAGTACTTTAAAATTTGAAACGAGCCTAGGTTTTATAATAAAAATGCTATGAAAGCAATAATTTAACTCTTGACTCTTATAAGTACCTATCAATGGGATCTTAAAGAGTCTTATGAGAATTATTTTTTGTAAAACGCTTTCACTTTTTTTTTAAGAATTTGCATGTCGACCTTGCAGAAGCCTCGTTGTCTCAATTTTGTGTATGTAATTATTTAACATTTAGAAAAAATAATTGCGTATTAGTTTCATGTTCCTTCAACTGCATATGCCATCACCCTGTATATTTTTTTTTGTTAAAATAAAGACAATAATCCTCTAATGTTTAGTCTTATGTTTGTGAAATTTGAGTAGTTATCTTTTACATCTTTATCAAAAACTTTCATTAATCTTGTATTAATAAGAATAATTAGCTGAATAAATAAAATTAAAAGTAGTATATGTAATCCGGTTAACTACACACATACATATGATGCGCATATATCTCGACTTTGCTTCCATATCTAATTTATTTAAAATTTATTGTTCAGCAGGTTTACCATCAACAAAATTTTCCTTGCGAAATAAACCATATGATAATATGTAAGTAAGTAGGTTCCTTTATTTCCTCTTCGGTTGTGTGTTCAGAATCTTACCACTTCACTTATTTTTCACCCAAACAAAAAGCACTCACGTGGAATTTATAATGACTAAGCCAATATCCTGAAAACCTTATTTGAGTGTATGTTGTTATATTTAACAAAAAAAATCCAAATTAAATTAAATTGATTTTAAAGAGGAAACCTTTTGCTTTCTGACAACATTTCATATACATTTATCTACAAGTATACATATTATGTGTCAAAGTTGTGGGTTGTTTTTCAAGCAAGAAACACACTCCAACTCCAATTCTGGTATGCATGTTACACTTTTGTGTAATTCGATTAATTTCATCCTCTTACATCGGAAATGGTGTTCTTTTTTAAAAGCTAATAATTAAAAAAAGGAATGCGACGGTATTGATTCTCACATATAAAGGAGACAGGACTTTATTCAATCCATTTGTCATTATACAAATCCGAAGCAGATGTTATCGGGAAATTTTAATTAATTGCTCACATTACTAATTATACACGCTGCATGGACATACAAAACGAAGCATAGACTTTGGAGAATTCAAATATTTACTCACTCTTTTCCATTAACTTCTTGATAAATCGCACTAACTTGCTCTAACTCTTATGATTTAAGGTAAGTAGGGCGACAATTTTGGTTTATTATTGAAGAATCAAAATATTGTTTTCCAAATATTATGATAGTGAAAAAGGTAAGGAGAAAGAAATAGAACTAATAAAATACTAATTTGGGGAACTCATTTTTATAAATCGGGAGGCGACCGTAAGATAACCAATCTCATCTCGGCTTCTCAAAACAGGATGCCAACCGACAACTTTAGTCCAAAAGTTTACAAAAGTACTCGGTCGGACAAGCTCATTCGAGTGGCAATGAAAAAATGCGTTTTTCAAGTTGTATCTTTAATAAAGTGTACCTACACGATACAAATGGTCAATCAGAATTTGTTTAATTGTTGCCAGGAGTCTGACCACTTTTGTCAGATAAGACTTGTCCGACTATTAGTTTTTTAATTGCTTGTACGTAGCAACCTGTTATTGAGTAGCCGGGATGAGATTCGAGCTGTTTACGATTCCAAACCAAACGAGTCTTTTGTGAGTATCGTTAAAATCGAAAAATCGGTATGGGTATAGACTCGTTCCCGTATAATTCAGTCGTGTGTCGGTCTTGTATAAGAAAATCTCGTCTCGATCTTGGTATCGGTATCGGAATCGGTATCGGTATCGGTATCAGTATTTTTTTTAAGAATTTTGTTTCACAATATCTTAGTAAAGATCTGTTAGGTACATACATACATATTGAAGCAGGGTCATTACTTCACAGGAAAACGGTACTTATTTTATGTCCCTTTTGAATGGGTTGTTAATACAAAAATGATTTTTTTTTTACTCGTGGGCTATGACCGTGTATTAGATGACTAATGAGAACTTTACCTAACCATCAGGCATTGTATGTCGTATAAAAGTATAAAAAAAAAGTTCTATCGGTGGTACTTGTTGTTAAAACAATTGGTTTTGGCAAAATTACCAAACGAACGGACAGATACACCAACCACTAATCTATTAAGCTCATCCACCACACGTTGCATGGAGCCACTGCTCCTAAGGGCCTGATGAATTTATAATTTTTTAAATGGGGGTAAAGAAAAAACCACACCCTTTAAAGACGTCGTCCTCTCCTCAAACAGGTAATTGTGTAACGACAGTCATTTCTTCAATCACTAAAAAATACCCAACGACCTTTCAGGCTATAGCCTGCCGAAACTCATCAACAACCGCGACGGGCTTAGTTGTCGTGGGATTTATCATAGGTTTCTTTTCATGGGGGTCACAATCCCTAGGGTATCACAATGGATCTACACTGATCTGAGTTTGACGGTAACAAGATGACTAAAATCATTTCCTACATCTTCTTCCTGTTTGAGAACAAACTGAAAATCCAAATGATTAGATCCATTTTCGAGAAAACCAATAAAATTTGTTTGCTTTGTAAAAATTAATAATAATATTCATAAATCTAAGAGTACTATTTTTTCTTCCGATCCCAAACGATACTACCGAAAGTATCGTTAAATTTTGGTCCAAAATATATGATATTGGCTCGGTACGGTATTGTCTTGCAATCGTGTCGGATGCTTCAGAGCATCCTCCAGGTTGGGGGGTATCCTCTTGGAATCGTTTCAATTTCCGATACCGAAACTTTTCTGGTGTATCGAAACCAGTCCTTGATGAGATAGGTTATCTAACGGTTGCTTCCATACCTATGAATTTTATTTACAACAAAAAGTTGGGTTCAGTTTAAATCATAAATCAGAAAATTTGCTAACACAAAATGTCGCCATATTATTAATTATGAAATCTCGACAAAAAAATTCACTCGAAACCGATAACATGTTCCTTAGAAAGAACAATAAGGAAAGTTATTACATACGCACTTTCAACTCAAAGTAGGAATATAATTTTAATACGATTTTGTAGGGTTTTGTCGTACGTGTACAAAATCAGTCCGCCGGATCATTTAAATCGATACACCTCCTGAACTACATTATATTCTCATATTAAATCACATTGGGAATGTCATACTTTCTCCTGGAATTCCATTGAGAGGAAGCTGTTCAATAATTTTTGTTTGTTATTCGATATATTTTCGTACCATTTTCTACTTTGAATATGTATGCTTGTAATGAAGGTATGTATTCGTGTGTCGGCAAAAGTTGAGTTATTGATGGGCTCTGCAGCAACAAAGTGTGTTTCGAATTCTGATGCAAAAAGTTTAACGTTTTGTTTTTTTAGGGATATGTGATTGAGATTGAGCTAGCTCGGTGCATATTGTGTCAATAAATGTGTACTGGTTCTGCATATTGGAGTTTGAATATGCAAATTTTCTGAGAAAGAAAAGTACCTACCTACAGAAGGTGCCTTGCCATATAATTGGCTCAAGCAAAAAAAAATTAAATATTTGTTTTGTTTATTTTGTAATGCTTTTGTGAAAATATGATTTGGATTTACAAGTTTTAACTAAAAAGACAACATTTTCAAATTAAGTTTCCTTTATCCATAATAGTTTGATCTGTTTTCTCAGGGAAAGGATTAGGTAATTTTAATATTGTGGAAAACGCTACGAGGCAGGACCAATACCAAAAACGTGTTTGAAAACTCACTGATTCCATTATTTCTTGTAAAAGTTCGATAGGCTTATTTAGAATTTTTTGTAGCCCAAAATCGGAGCCGAAAAAGTAGCCCAAATAGTACCCAATAACTATAAAAAAAATGTTCTCATAAATTCAATCACAATTTTTTTTATTTAAAAAAACAACGGAAAATAAAATTGATTTTTGGCTCATAAACGAAAAAAGAATTTAAAAGGAAACAACAGAGAAACTAAATGATTTAAAATGAAGTTTCTTGCGGTTGATTTGAAATGTTAAAAACAATGAGTATGTCCTCTATTACACGTCGATTCTTTGCGCCTGACTCTTTTCGAATTTTATTTCTGATTTCATCTTCGCACCCATTGAAAAGAGTTAGACGCGAAATTCATTGTGTAATAGGAGACTATAGGCAACTTAACGAATCTGTCAATTTCAAGAAGTGACAGCTATCGGAAGTGTCAAATTCCAAGGTGCAAGCGAATTTCCAAACCAAAGGTGTGTTTTTTAATGTGAAATTTTCACAATTTGCTGTCAAAAACCATAGAAAAAAACCCAAGTTTGGGAAGATTGGTGAAAATTTCACGTTACCAAATAGGCATCAGATTTCGGTATTATATTCGCCACAGTGCTGATTTTGACGTTTGTAAATGAACGAGAGAGTGATATATTGCTATTTGTTAAAGAGCTTTATTCAGTGAATAAAAAGTCTTTCCAAATCGTGGAATACTTAAAGTGTATGTTTAAGGGGAGAAAAATGTTTAATTTATGATTTATTTGTATGAAAAAAAAAATATCGCCCGAGATAAGATTTGGGCTATTAGTAGCCCAATAATTATTTAGCTGTCATACTGAAATTGTTCTATCCAGTTTTAATATAGATAAGGATAGTCCCATTTCCGATAAATAGCCCAATCTGGCAATCCTGTTTCTGTGGCACGAAGCTGCCATATTCAGGCATGACTGTGCTTCTTCATAAAGCTCAGAGTGTCCATTGCCATTCTGAATCAAAAGAAAATCGAAGTTTTGGACTGATCTGACAATTCTCCCGATATGAGTCCCATAAAGAATGCTAAGGAGCTTCTTAAGCGAAAAGTAGCAGAACATTTTATAATAACCAAACGTGAACTGGTGGAAAAGCATAACCCTCCCAAACAATCCATTCAGTCATGTATTAACTGTATGTATGTATGTATATGTCCCAAAGAATAAACGTGATTATTGCAGAAAAATAGCGTCAAAAGATATTTGTCCATAAAATACCAAAACAAATATAAGTTTAAATTTTTATTATTTCAAAAACCTCATCGGCACCAAAGGTTTTTGTGGTGTGTCTTAATACAAATGCGAAATTCAATGGCTTATCAAATTCAGTACTTGAACTAAATATGTACTTGAAAATGCACTTCACAAACCTCGAGTACCTACCTATATTAATTAATTAACTTTACAAAATGGATTTATAAAAGTATTGATGCTTGGCGACTTTCTAGTACCTACCTAATCGTCTATTTTTATTGTTTTTTTTAAATAAATTGTGTATTATAAAGTAAAGTAGATTCACCGTTGATCAGGTTGTATATCTTACTGAAGGCTTGTGCCTTTACATCGATGTAAATTTGAGAAAGTAAACAAAAATGTGGTTTCACCTTCGCAACAACATATTTATTAATTTTTTAAAAGAGTCGGACGAAAAGAATCTATGGGACCACGAGAAAAATATTAAATTTGAACGGAGTGACTGAAATGCCACATCTTAACGATAGTAAAATTACCAAAACAACAACAAAAGTATGGACAAATTCATTCTTTTTGTCATTATACTGGCAGTTTTCCAAAATGCGGTTGAAATCAAATATAATTAATAATATAATAATTTTTAAATTTTAAGCCACATTTGAATGATTAAGAACTCTAATACTACGTTCTTATTACACCAAATGAGGAAATTAAGTTGAAAATTTCCAAATTCGATACGAAATCATCTCATTTCCCACACAAATTCAGATTTTAATGAGATAATTTCAACCAAATTTGCAAAAAATTAGGTTGGAAACTAAGTCCAAACCTAACGAACACACCCAATTGGCCACAGTTTGAAGGGCTCTGAAAAAGATTTGTATGGAAATGTCAAAGCAGACACACAAAAACACAGCAGCAAAAAGTGATTAACAGCCAGTTAAAATTCAAAAATGAAATGAGCTGTCAAACAAAACTACCAAATTACAAATAAAAACACTTTTTATGTGACCTGCTAAATGACCTCATTTCGGCTCTAATGAAAACGTTGTATAACATTTATATCGGGTTGTTCAATAAGAGCACTACAAAAGTTTTTTTAAATTGGATATCAATGAAATTCTTTATTATTGTGAAAATACGTTCGATACCATTATGTATGGAACTCGATTTCTTTTGCATGGCCACCAGGGGCAGGCTTGCAGAGGACCAGACGCTGAACCCAATTTTCGACGGTTTTCAAGCATAAATCGGCCGATACTGCTGGAATTTCACGTTCGATATTCGTACGAAGTTCATCAATCGTCAATGGCTTATTGGCATAGACCATAGACTTGAAGTAGCCCCACAGGAAATAGTCTAACGGCGTCAAATCGCACGACCGAGGCGGCCAAGCGACTGGACCATTTCGTGAGATAACACATTCTCCAAACTTGGTTTCCAATAAATTGTGACATTCACTGTGTGGCTTGTGGTGCCGTCCTGTTGGAACCACATGTCCTCCAAGTCCATTTCGTCCCATTGGGGCCAAAAATATTCAGTTATCATTGAACGGTAGCGATCCCCATTCACAGTAACGTGCCGGTCTTGATCATCACGGAAGAAGTACGGCCCAATGGCGCCGCCGGCCCATAAACCATACCAAACCGTAATTTTTTCGGGATGCAATGATGACTCGTTGAGTACGTCTGGATTGCTGCCTGACCAATACCGCATTTTTTGTTTATTGACGAAGCCATTCAGCCAGAAATGAGCCTCATCGCTGAAGATGATTTTTCGATGAAAATCCGAATCATTTTCAAGTTGTTGCTCAGTCCAATTTACGGTGGTGGTCAAGCGGCTTCAGTTCATGGGTCGATTTAATCTTGTAAGGTTGTAGGCCAAGATCTCTTCGCAAAATTTGCCACAACGACGTCACAGAGATGCCCAACGCTTGAGAACGACGTGTGAAAGACACATTTGGGCTTTCTGCAACTGAAGCCTCAGCGGCAGCAATATTCTCGACACTACGGGCACTTGTTTGTCTCACTGGCACGGGAACATTTTGTACTGTGCCTGTGGATTCAAATTTTTCCACTAGACGCTCAATTGTTGATCTGTGTTGACTTTGAATCGATCTTACCACGGGTGGGGGATCGAAGCAAAGAGTGAGAACACGCTTTTTGGTTATAAAACTTATTCTGATTTATTGTCTGCAACTTAGGTCTATTTATACTAGAATAAATGCTTACTTTTGCTTTATTTTAACTCCAATATATACATTTCTTATAACTATTTTAAAACCCAATTTATTACAACATATTGCTTATATGAATAATTTTTGGTTGACCTATTAAGCGATTCAATTATAAATACACGGAAAGCAAATCAAAACATAAATAATACAATTATTGATGACACTGCGCTTTAATGCAACACATTATACAGTTAAGGTATATTGCTGTGAGTCAGTATACTGCGCCTGCTGTTGCTGCCGTGGGAATTTGGTGTTATGTTTAATGTTGTTATTGATTACTGTTGATAGGTACTTTCAACATTTTCCCCCCTGTCTTCTAGACCGAAGTTCTTGGTGTTGGCACCGGTAGTTGAATTTGCTTACGAGTTTGCTGGTGTCGTCTTACAAATACAATGATTAATATTATTATGAGTATGGTGTAACTGGAGTAGTGAACGATATGGTGAGCGCTGTAGGAGACATTAGGTCTGGAGTTTTCTGCTTCTTTTAATTGTTTTATGGAGTGTTCTAGGTTCCTTACTTGCTCGTCTGGATAATGAAAAACATTTAGTATGCTTGAATGGTGGGCGACTGGTTCACTAGTGAGTTTGGGTATGATTGTGCTTAAGTTGAGCTGTGGTGTAAATGATGCATTTAATCGTGTTGTATAAGATGCTTGAGCTGTGATGACCATAGTATCCAAACTTAGTTGACATCCTGGTTCTAACGTAAGTATTCCGTCATTGATTAGGGTAATGGAAGATGTCTCTCCCCTGCAAATCAAGTTGAACGTAGTTTCTTTATCCATTACATATAACCAACTGTTAAGATCCCGCAGTAATATCCACACTTTTCTGGGTTTCATTCGTACTACTTCACAATTTCTTTCAATTTCCTTGTTGTGATTTAGAAGGTTGATTTCGCATTGGGATGTATCGGATTGTAGGTTGTGTAATGGGTGGAGTTTTGAACAGTAATGTAGATCTTCTTCCATCGGTATACATTTATCAAATTCGCTCTGCTGCATTGGATAGTATTTGTCTCGGCCTAGGTTGGTTATAATATAATTTGATGATGGTGCAATGAAGGTAAATTGTTCTTGATAAGGTGTTGGAACGGGTATTATCCTATACACTTGGTAAATTTCCGAGTCTAGTATGGGAATTTTACATTCGAAGATAATATAACTCGTAGTTATTCTCCCGTGAACATTCATTAGTTTGTATAGCTGAAGTAATTGATCTGGGCGTTCACTGGCTGGTAATGTCATTGTTGCAGGTATGTGTTGACGAATATCAGTTAAATGTTTTCTCAATTGTTCGGGAGTTATTATCAGATGATGAGTTGTTCCATGCTGAGTGTAAAGTACAACGTCTAGCAATGAATCTTGAATTTTTTCGATGTTGGTGACATACATATGGGTGGTGAGACCTAGAACTGTTAACAGTTGGGTTTGTTGAACCTTGTCTATGGTAATTTTCATTGTGGAAGTTATATAAGTAACTCTTTCTTGTAGTAATTTAAATTGACTTGTCGTTTGTTGACCTGTAGTTTTTAAGATGTTCAGAGTAGTTTCGACTATTGAGGTCTGATTTCTCAGGAGTCTTCGGGTATATTCATCATTTTGTTAGGTTTTCTCTATCTGGCCTTCAATGTCACGAGCATAGTCCTGGTCTAGTACTCCGAATAGTTGATTTGATAGTTTTCCAACAATGTCAAAAGGTGATCTTTTGACTCTTCCCCCTCTCTCATAAAGGATTTTATTTCTTTCTTCGATGTTCACTACATGTGTCGTTAAGATTGATAATATGTTGAAACACTCTGAAGAGTTCAAAATCTTGCATCCTTGGCCTATCTCGTATACCATATTATGTAATCCCACTAATTGACTCTTGTATGAAGCTAAATTGTAATTTGTCAACATTTGCCATTTAGATGAGATAAGATTTACATTGCCATTATTTTCAAAGTAGAGTCCTGGATGGCTTGTGAACGGTACATTAGAAACTTGGGCATGTGTTGGCAATGGCCATATGATTGAAGAGAGTGCAATTGACACAATCAGCGAGGGAATTGTGGTGCGTGCCTTTTTTGTTTCAGTTCCGAGTGTTGTTTCGTTTCTTCGTTTTCTGGCTTGATGTCTTTCGATAAGTTCCTCTATTGGTGGTCTGACGAGGATTGAAGTTGGTCGTATTTTAACCCTTTTAATGGGTTTTCTTGGTTTTAATATTGTTGACTGGAGATGGTGACACGTTAGTTGTTTTTGTGTTTTTTGGGTTGCGGCTGGATTCTTCTCGATTGTACATTCAATTTCTGGATTCTCGATTATACTTTTAGTTTCTGGATTTTGCTCTATTGCATCTTTGTTTGGTTTAGTTCTTACTGGTTCATCTGTAGCTAATTTGGATATTTTAGTTATCGGACGAGTTAAATATCCAGACGGTGTTTTAATTGTAGCAACTCGGACATATCCATCTTTTCCAGGGTATGCTGTTTGAACTCTTCCCATACACCAATTTGCGGGAGCAACGTTATCTTCTCGTATGAGAACCAGGTCCCCTTCTGCAATGTTATCTGATGTTTTCGTCCATTTGGGTCGTTTTTGTAGTCGTGTGAGATATTCCGATGACCATCTCTTCCAGAACTGTTGGTTTAGTTTGTTAAGATATTCCCATCGTGTCAGCCGGTTTTCCTTTGTATTAAGGACGTTGTCTGTATCTCTGCAGAACATGTTTGAGCCGATCAGGAAATGTGCTGGGGTTAGAGATTCTAAATCTTCTTGGGTCCCACTCATTGCACATAATGGTCTGGAGTTGAGACAGGCCTCAATTTTTGTAAGTAACGTTGAAAATTCTTCATACGTAAGATGAGTGTCGCCAATTGTCTTTTTTAGGTGAAGTTTTACTGATTTTACTCCAGCTTCCCAGAGTCCGCCGAAATGTGGGGATGCTGGTGGTATAAAGTGCCATGTTACTCTTTGGTTTTCTATGGCCTCATTGAACTTTTCGTTTTGTTTCTTATATTGATTTATGATTTTGGTACTGGCTCCTACAAAGTTTGTGGCGTTGTCACTGTACAGGTGACTTACCAGTCCTCGTCTTGAACTCATTCTATCGAATGCGGCTAAAAATGTGTCTGTTGATAGATCAGATACTGCTTCAAGGTGAAACGCTTTTGTTGCTAAACATACGAAAACAGCGATATATCCCTTTGTTAGTTTTGCGTTCCGAAGTTTGCTTGTCTTCATCATAAACGGACCTGCATAGTCTACTCCAGTGTGTGTGAAAGGTCTTGATATAGATACTCGTGGTGCAGGAAGATTTCCCATTAATTGTGTCTGGCTTCGTATGTTACATCGTTGGCATTTGATACATTTCTTAATGAAGTTGTTCACATCACCTCTTCCTTTTACGATCCAATATCGAGTTAGAATGCATGCCATGGTTAGATCATTTCCACCATGGAGTGTTGCCTTGTGCGCCCAGTCTATGATTAACTTTGCCAAATGTGATTTATGTGGGATTATTACCGGATGTTTTGCATCTGAAGACAGTTGTGAGTTGTGTAGTCTTCCTCCAACCCGTAGTATACCTTCTCGAATGAATGGATTTAGGTTATTTATGTTGCTTCTAATCGGAAGTGAGCCTTCTTCTTCTAGAACCTTGTATTCTTCGTGTAAGGCATTTTGTGCTATTTTTATGATTTTGATATGAGCGTTCCTCAGCTCAGCCGTGTTAAGTTTTGAAAGATGTGTTATTTTAATCTTCAATGGTAATAGATTTCGCTTTTGTAAAGCTCCTTTTTCTTCTTGTATTTCTCTGTCTGACATTTTAGAATTTTTTAGCGCTTCTATTCTTGCCTTTATGACGTGGATGTATCTGATGCAGAATGCTATCACTCTTATTGATCGGGTGAGCGATGAAAATCTTGTAGTGATATCGTCTTGTGGATAGAATTCTTCCTTGGTAGTATGATGTGACGTGATCTTAAGTTCCAGTTCTGTTCTCAGGTTAGAAATTGGTTGGATTTTCAAAGTTTGTTTTGAGTGCAGCCATACTGGTCCCTTCCACCAAATTGATGCTTCTTTTAGGGAACCTGGGGATGTTCCTCTTGATGCTAGGTCTGCAGGATTATCTTCTGATTTAACATGTCTCCATGAGTATCCTGAATTTAATCTCTGGATTTCTTGTACTCTGTGCGAAACAAAAGCTTTCCATTTATTTGGAGTTGCGCTTATCCAAGCTAAAGCCACTGTTGAGTCACACCATGCATATGTCTCTATATTCTCGATATCCAAATCTTTTTTTACTTTCCATAGCAAGTTTGCAAGTAGAACCGCTCCACATAATTTTAGTTTGGGTATGGTTAGAGTTTTCTTGCCCTTTTGTTTCTTTTGGGTTGGTGCCACTTTTGATTTAGAGGTTAATAAGGTTGTTGTAATCTTGTCATTCTTATCTATTGTTCTGATGTATATAGTGGCCCCATAAGCTCTTTCAGATGCATCGCAAAATCCATGAATTTCAATCTTGTTTACAGTACGTGAGTATTTTGTCCATCTTTCTATTTGGATATTTGTTATACTGTTGAGATCGCTTCGATAATCTTCCCATTTCGTTTTCAGTGTGGTGGGGAGTGGATCATCCCAGTCAAGTTTTTCTTCCATCCAAATGTCTTGCATCAACAATTTTGCTCGTAGAACAATTGGTGCTAGCCAGCCTAATGGGTCGAATATGCGGGCGATTTCTGATAGCACATTCCTCTTTGTCCAGGTAGTTTTTGCTTCATATGGTTTGACTTCGAACGAAAAGTAGTCTTTCAATGGATGCCACTGAATGCCAAGTGTTTTAACGTATTCTTCTTTGTCTAATTCGAGACTCTTCATGGAATGGACATCTTTTCCCAGTAATCTATTGACATTGCTATTCCACTTATGCAGATGGAATCCACCAGTTTTAAGGAGATTGGTGAGTTGTTTTTTCTGTTCTCTTACTTCTTCAATTGAGTCTCCACCTGACATGACATCATCCACATAGAAGTCTGCTTGTAGAATTTGAGCAGCTTGTGGATAATTCTTTCCTTCATCTTCTGCTAGTTGTTTCAGTGTTCTTATTGCCAGATATGGTGCTGATGCTGTTCCATAGGTGACAGTGTTTAGTTCATACTCTATGTTTTCTTCTTGTGGGGAGTTTCTCCATAAGATCCGTTGGTATTTACGATCTGGGAGGTCGATTAAGATTTGTCGGTACATCTTTTGTATGTCAGCTGAGAACACAATTTTGTGTTTTCGCCATCGTATGAGGATTGAAGTGAGGTCTTCTTGTATTTTGGGTCCTGTATGCATTAGTTGGTTAATACTGTTTTCTGTTTTCTGATTTCGCTGAGGCATCAAATACTACTCTTAATTTTGTAGTTGAGCTGTTTGGATTGCTAACAGCGTGGTGTGGTAGGTAGTATGCTACTTGCTCATTGCTTGTTCTGCATTTGCTCATGTGTCCTAACTCGATATACTCTTTCATAAAGGTTCGGTAATCTTCTGCTAGTTTCTGGTTTTTTGCAAAGCTTCTTTCCATGTGTAATAATCTTACTATTGCTCTCTTCTTTGATTGAGTGTTTGCAATTTCGTGTTCGGGTTGAACTTCGAAAGGTATCCTTACAATATACCTTCCTTCTTTGTTACGTGCTACTGTTTTCTTGTAGTATTCTTCGCATGTTGATTCATTGTTTTGGTCCTCTTGTGTTTCAGTTCCAAGTTCTTCAGATTCCCAGAACTTGCGTACTTGACTGTCCAAATCAGTCAGTGTTATATGACATGACAATGATAGTTGTTGAGTGTTGTTACCAGTATTTCCAGATATAATCCATCCAAATATTGTCTGTTGGGCTATAGGTGAGCCTGGCTTTCCCTTGATGACTCCTTCCTGGAGTATTTCGGCAATAATTTCTGCACCCACAATCATGTCGATTTTGCCTGGGACGTTGTATGTAGGATCAGCTAGTAATAATTTTTGCAAGTGCTCCCATTCGGTTGTTATACGTGTGGATGGGAGTGTTTTTGTTACATTTTTTAGGATATATGCCGTGGTACAAATGGTTGGATTGCTGCTTAGTGTGATATTCACCTTGTACTTTACTATTGATACCTCGTTCGAGCCAAGTCCGGATACCGTTGCATCCACTTTTGTTTTTGGTAGCTGTAGTTTGTTTGCCACATCTTCGGTGATAAAAGATGCCTGCGAACCTTGGTCGATCAATGCTCTGACACATTGTTCGTTGTTGTTAGGTCCACTTATTTTGATAAGTGCAGTTGCAAGGAGGACATTATTGTCCGTTGTGCAGTTGTGGGATTGCAGTCTACCTGACTGCGTTGGTTTTTCGAGAGCCATTGCACGCCTCGGTATTTCGGAAATTTGTTCAAGGTGCACAGACGTGTGGTGCTTCCTATGACATCTTTGACAACGTTTCCTTGATAAGCAATTGGAGGTAAAATGTCCTGGTTTCAAGCAATTTATGCACAGCTTCTTGTCTCTGGCAAACTCATTTCTCTGGTGTACTCCTTTTTGCAAGAAAGCTCTGCAGTTGTATATCGGATGATCTCCTCTGCATGCCTCGCATTTGGTGGGATGTATGGTTGTATGGTACGTCTTTGGTTGGTATTGCTTCTTGAATTCTTTTCGAAATGGGTTTTCATTAGTTGTTTCCATTGATTGGAATCTCTTTTCGATGAACTGCAGCAATGGTTCCAATTCTTGAATATCCCTGGGTTTTGTTAATGACTGTTCGTATAATATTTGTGATTCTTTGTCTAATTTTTGTAGAATCATGTAAGCCACTAATGTCCCCCAGTTGGTTGTTTCTATGCCCAAGTTTTTGATGGCAGCCATACATTCCTGGGTTGTGTCCAGTAATTTCTTCAGTGAGGTTGCTGAGTCTGTTGTGGCACATGGTTGGTTCATCAGCTTTTGCACATATGTTGTATATATAAGCCGCTTGTTGTTGAACCTTTGTTCTATAAGTTGCCATGCAGTTGAGTAGTTTTCTGATGTGACTTGCAGATGTTGGATTATGTTTCTTGGCTCATCTGTCAAGTGTGTCTTTAGATATTGCATTTTTTGGATAGGGTTTAAAGATTTGTTGTTGTGTACCAGAGTCTTGAATAGATCATGGAACGATGGCCACGAGTCATAACGACCATTGTATATTGGTATGTTTATTCGCTCAAGTTTGATCTCATTGCTGCTTTCCTGCTGGTTTTTCTTATTAGTTTTTTCCTTGGTTGCGACTGTTATTTCCTGGTACAAGGTTTCTATTTCTGCATATTTATCTTCCTGAAGGTAGTTTGACTCGTCTGGACTCATCGCGTTTTCTATGATGTCATCGTGATTCGCCATGATGTCTCTCCAATAATGCTCTAATGTTTTAAGATATTGCTCGTATGCAACATTTGAGAGCGACTGTGTGAGGCCTTCTTTCATTTTGTTGTAGAGGCGTACAAATACGGCTATTTTATTTTCCTGCCGTTTGTATCGTTGTTGTTGTTGTGGATTTATTTCGGTTTTGTTTTTGCTTGCTTTATCTTCTGATGGTATTGTATCAAGGATTGCTCCATGAGCATCCTCAATTAATTTTAACATTTCTTCGTATAGGTTATTTATTTCCTCAAAATAACCTTCAGAATGATATTGGTGTTCTTCTTCTTTATATATTTCATGGATCACCGTGTCATTAAGAACGAATTTATCCCATTGTTCTTTTAAAGCTTGGCGTTGCTTTGTCAGATAATCTCGGGTTATTCTATTTTTTGGTGCCTTTTTAAAGTTTCTTAGTAGACTTTTGATTAACTCTCCAGTCTCACTTTGTTTTGTTGCAATTTTTTCCATTTTTGCTGATTTCGTTTGATGCTGTAGTAAGATTGTTGGTGCTTCGGTTTTTATTTTTCAATTGTTGTAACGCCTTTGTCGGTTGGTTGATTTCTTAGTGTTAGCCCTAAGAACGCTTTTTTTTTTGTTGTTCGGTTGAGCCCCCAGAATGTTGACTTTGAATCGATCTTACCACGGGTGGGGGATCGAAGCAAAGAGTGAGAACACGCTTTTTGGTTATAAAACTTATTCTGATTTATTGTCTGCAACTTAGGTCTATTTATACTAGAATAAATGCTTACTTTTGCTTTATTTTAACTCCAATATATACATTTCTTATAACTATTTTAAAACCCAATTTATTACAACATATTGCTTATATGAATAATTTTTGGTTGACCTATTAAGCGATTCAATTATAAATACACGGAAAGCAAATCAAAACATAAATAATACAATTATTGATGACACTGCGCTTTAATGCAACACATTATACAGTTAAGGTATATTGCTGTGAGTCAGTATACTGCGCCTGCTGTTGCTGCCGTGGGAATTTGGTGTTATGTTTAATGTTGTTATTGATTACTGTTGATAGGTACTTTCAACAATCTGCTAGGACGATTATGACGACCATAAATTGGACGTAGCGCTCTTAACGTTGAGGCCAATGACTCCGAATTTCGGTAGTAAATTTTAATAATTTCGACTCGTATATCTTTCCATCATGAAATGGCAAACCTTACTGAAGAGAAATATCAAAAGAGCGGCGAGAAATATGGCGTCGTTTTCTGTCCCTGTCGCTCGCTTTTGTAGCGTCCCTGTTGAAAACCCTTTATTTGGGAATAACATAAAAAAATAGGTTCGTTTTTTGTCTTAAGACCTACGATTTATTTTGCACTAACTTTTAAGTTTCATGAAACAAAATTCTAGGCAAAGGTGCTCAAAGACACTTTTCTTAAAGCCTTAAAAACTCAAAAAGCTATAAACTTCTAATAATAACCCGTAAGTAATCATGCTGCACAGTAAAAAAAATACAATCTTGTATATCGAAACGTACTATTTTATCATAAACCTTAGAATTAAATATCCATCAGCTTGCATCCCTTGATGATAAATAATGACATAGATTTGAAAGCACTTTCACTGGGTTTCCAACTTTAACCAAGAAAAAAAAACACAATATATATATATGCAACTAATGTCCACACTCAAAACAAGTAAACACTGTTTTTATTCGTACAGAGTAGAGTCCTAATTACCATCAATTTGACTTCATCCTGCACGAACGATACATACATAAGTATGAAAACAAATAAACTAAAGCAGTGGCGTAGTTAGAAAAATAAAATTAAAAGTTATAGTGAATTTATTTATTTATTAATTTATTTATTTTAACTTTCTACAGTCCAATAATGAGATATTAAAGTAAAATTTGGCAAAAAGGTGGTAAGGGAGAACGAGGCTTGAGGTAACAAAGGTAAGAAGTAATAACTACAATCGAACAGGCTTGCCAGATTAGGTTATCAATCGGAAATTGGGCTATTTCTTCCTAAATTGTCGACAACAATTTCAGTTTGTGGCCCAATCATAATTGGGCTACTAATAGCCCAAATCTTTTCTTTGGCAATATTTTTTTATGAATAAACTAATAAACATAAATTAACCAATTTTCTCTCCTTGGCCATAAAAAGTGGCACCAAATTGTGGAATGGTTAATGCCAATTTTTATTAACTGATGATTCCTTACATCTTACTCTTCAATTGGTGCGAGGACATGACTTTGTGGTTTTGACATTTCAAATTAACCGGAACAAACTTCACTTTCAAATCTTCGTAGTTTCCGGAATTTCCTTTTTATTCTTCTTTCCTTTAAAAAAATAAATAAATTGTGATTAAAGTTATGAAAACATTTTTTATTACTGTTGCTGGGCTACTATTTGGGTTACTTTTTTGGCTCCGATTTTGGGATGCAAACATTTCTAAATTGGGCTATCGGCCTTGTTCGAGACATATGGCAACCCTGCAGTTCAATTGAGTGAAGTCAAAACGAGTTGAGTCTAGACTCGACTCAACTCTAGGAATATTTTTTTTGTCCACCAAGCAATACCTGTCCTTTATAGAGCGGGTACAAAATATTAAAAAAAAAAAATCAATATCCCTTCTCGCATTCCTTGTAACCAGAGACCTTTTTTAATATCGTCAATTTCTTCACCATGGTTTTGTCTCTAATTAGGAAAATTGTACAATGAACATTCACTCTTTCGAGAAAAATTCCACCACCGTAAATTAATTACCGAAATAAGAGAAAGTTAGTTGAAATGACAAACGTGTAAAAAAGGACTTTTTTGTCTGCTTAACGTTTTGGTAGATAAATATAGGTATAGGTACATACCTACATTTTATTCATCTGAAAAATTAATTGCGTTAAAATTAGGGTCTTCAATATCATCACTGGATTAAGGTCAAATTTAATTTTTTCTTCTGAAGGTAGATATCTTAAAATAAACACTTGGTACTTTTTTTTAAGTAGCAAATCGTGTGGGAGTATTATACTCTTCCCACAGGAAAACAGCCTGTGAACCACCTGGCAACAGCCTATGAAAAATTATAATAAAAGATTTTTCTTTCTTGTATTTAAAAATTATATTTGTAATTTTTTTGAACTATTAACAAATTTCAAAGGTAACTAAGCTTTGGATTTTATAATTTAATTATTCCAGTCCAGTAGTAAATAAAAAATGAGATTACCAAGTTAATTCGTAAAGTGATAAGATTCACATGGGATTTATATAGATTTTTTTTTTTAAATTAAAAACATAAAAAGAAGTTTGGATGGTGAAATATTTAATATGACCCTAAAGAACAGTCTTTGACATTAATTTTTTGAAGATAATTTATTTCACTAGTTGGACGCTGATGTTGGAAGCGTAGCAGAAGAAAAGACGCTGACCAAGTGACCAAAGTTTCCAATGATGAATTTGTCCCAAAGTAGAACTGGGTTTTTGCTGGGGTGAGTTGAGTTAAAGAATAAACTGTCAAAGTGAAGCATTTATTGCTGTGGGTTGACGTGTCATTTTTGATATAGAAATTCAAAACAAAAATTTACGTTAATAATAACAAATAAAGAAAGAAAATGTAAACTATTGATTTTTAGAACAAATTTGTTTCTTGTTTATCTCAACAACATAATTAAGAGCCCTTTGGTATTTTTTGAGAACCAAAAAACCGAAGAATTTACCAATTCTTGAGGTTGTCAAGAAACCTTGGGTTAACCCTGGGTAAACTTCAACGAACGAACCTTAAGTTTTTGAGAAATTTAATATCAATGTCAAAATAAATTTAAAAAAAATGAATCACTTACATAAACATAATTACCAAATAACCTGACACTTTGTATACCTATCACTATTCGGTTAAAGGTTAACCGCTATTTAGAAGAAATGGGAGCATATCGTGATATCGTTTTTATAGCTCTTTTCACTCGATCAAAAACAAAAAAAAAATTCAATAAAAAGTGACGCATGAGATCATAAACGAAAAATATCGTTTTGACTTTGCTTTTGCAAAACTTTGTAATAATTTGTTTGCGTTTGCCTGTTTTTATTTTTTGATTTTGGTATCTAACTTTTGATATTTTTCCGATGTGTTTTCAAATTCGTTTCGTTGTCACGAAACAATTTCGTTTCGCTTCAGCAGTTAAATACTGATGCAAAACTAAATTTTTCCATGACATCGAAACGCTTTCGAAAACAAAGCGACTATTATAATAATGTTCGGTGTTTCTTGTAGACATGAAGTTCTTATTTATTGTAACAACCAAATGCTTGCATAATGTGGAGTGATTTTTTTACGAACACGAAATTTTTTAGGCTATTACTTATATTATTTTATATTATTTTCAAATTGAAAACAAAATATTTTCAGAAGATTTTATTTTTTAATAACTACAAACAAAGGTTCAAAGGGTATACACGGTGCGTTCAAGAGGACAAGCGTCCACAAATTTTTTGCAAAGCAAACCTCTGTCTATCAACTCCTACTCTCACCTCCCCGTGGTGAACATCGGGTGCCTAGTACCTTTAACTAAAGATGGGGTTCCAATCCCTGTGGAAGGTTTTAGGCGGTAGCAAACGAGAGAGGGTGGAGGAGTGTTCCAACTAAGGGCACTTCTTCTTCATCCAGATGGCAGCGGAAGAATTCACCAGATGGAATCAACTGTGGCATCTACAGTTCCAGTTAGGTTGAACTACTTAGTGAACACCTTATATGAACTACTACGACATATTCGTTACTCAGGCCTATAAGGAGCGGTTTACCGGTTCCCCACCCTTGTAGTTATATTAAGGGTCTGGTCCTCCAGGTCGGGGGTTGTTCGTCAGGGTAACTTCCCTACCACGGAAAACAACAACGCTTCCGAAATAACAACAAGCCTCGGATATGGATGACGACCCAAGCAAACGAAACAAGGACTGTAAATTTCGGATCGGATTTCGGTGCAGCCGAAAATAAGTGGAGAACCTGGATATGCTAAAGGCTGATGTAACATCCATCCAGGAAGTGCGATGGGATGGAGAGGGCTGAGAGGATGAAGTCGTGTGACATCTACTTCGGCGAGTACTGCAAGGAGCAGGGTCAGCGGCTCTTTGGTTGTAGTTTTGTGGTTAGGGGAAGGCTTAGGCAAGCAGTCTTGGGCTTCAGAAATGTGAGTGAGCGCCTGGTCACAATCCGCATCAAAACTAAATTCAAAAACATAACGTTGATTTGTGCTCACGTTCCAACGGTAGACAAAGATGACTTACCCAAGGAAGACTTCTACTATCTCCTTGAAAGTACGTATGATAGGTGCCCGAAGTACGAAGTCAAGACCTATGGCTTTTTATGGCATTTAGTCCTACAAATTAGCGTTTCTTCCAGCTTACTCACTTGGACTCATCAGTGAGGTAGTGAGGGCCTTGTCATACGCAATTTATATTTAGTTCATTGCGTATTACAAGTCCCTCACTACGTCACTGATGAGTGCAAGTGAGTGAGCCAGAAGAAACA
Organism: Dasysyrphus albostriatus; assembly: GCA_946251815.1. Classification (NCBI taxonomy): domain Eukaryota; kingdom Metazoa; phylum Arthropoda; class Insecta; order Diptera; family Syrphidae; genus Dasysyrphus; species Dasysyrphus albostriatus. Next base: position 15,059,715 of record OX276335.1, read on the forward strand.
CCAATTTGTAGGACTAAAGGCCATAAAAAGCTATTTTGAATCAATAAATCAACAAGTCTAATCTTTGATGCTGAGTCTTCTACTACTATAATTCTTATTAACAAATGGGTAATAGTCTGTGACGGATAACTTTAACTCACTAAATTCTGCTTACAATGGACGAATAACTTACTAGCATTCACGAACACGAGTGATAGGACCGTTTACTACTACTAGTACACAGTACAGTACACTTCTTAAGGCAGTGCATGCATGTAACACATGTACTCGTATTAGAAAATCCCGACAATTTGATGAAGTGGTGAATTTGGTGAAATGATAAATAAAAAAAAAAATAAGGGTATTCATGCAACTTCGTAAAACGCTAGATAAGTTTACAAATTGGATAAGTTTATCTTTTGGTTAATAACCTGTCAAATTTTGTATGGGAAATGATTTACACAATTTGGTTAAACTTATCAAAGGATTTTGTTGCGTAAAATTAACCAAACTGATTAAACTTATCCAAACGTCATTGTGACTCTTACTCTGATTGAATTACGTAGCATTTTATCAAATGTTTAAAAAAGGTCGTTCATGCAAACTTTGCGTAAACTTATCATTTTACACAATTTGTAAACTTACGACGTTGCATGAATACCCTTAATATTTTTTTTTTAATAAGAAAAGTTATCAGACGGACAAGTTATCTATCCGTGTGCCAGTTAACATGTGTGTTAGGGAGCGGATACCAGTTTTTTATTCATACCGGCCGGCGTTAAAGATTATTGTTCTGTTGACCAACTTTGTTGTTTGCTGTCCATTCGAAATCCGAATCGGGTCAAGAAATGTTGATTAGCATTGTTGATCAACACGTCTACACTTACTCCACACTCTTGATCAACGATGCTGATCTACACAATTTAACATAATGTGGACGCTTCTTTATATGAGCAACAAAAACAATGAATACTAGTGGGGCGTGGCGCGGTCTCGTGGGGAACGGTCTTATCCGCCTTAAAAGAGTTCAATCAGCTGAAAAAGATTGAGCAGTTTACTTACGGATAATCCAATATGTGGTTTTCAAAATATTTTAAAAGCTGTTCCGTTCCCATCAAGCATTGCTGTCTAGCCATGTTGATTCATGTGAACCCCCCTAAGGGGGGTTAATACATGGAAAAGCTCTACCACAAAGCCAAGTTCGCATGACCTTGGCAAATCTCCTTACAGCAGGGCTGCCGTTTTTACTATACGAAACCAAACTTTATACTTACAATACATTACAATTTTTTTAATTTTTATCTTACAACTGACAGGACTTGCCTAGTTCATTCTCATACAAAATGAAATCATTCAGAGCATTTAAGCGTTGAGCAAATCAGATAAGATTAGTGATGCCACTTAAATTTTATTGCTGAAATAATAATTAAAGAATTTGTGAAAAAGTTTTGTCTATTTTCGAGGGAATTATAATAAAGGTGAGGGGAGTACGGGAGTACAGTAAATACTAGGTAACACCGTATACTACCTGTTCAAGAGTAAATATTGTCATTTAAGCTCTTTGACATTTAGACAGAAGCAGAAAATTTCGAATCTCCTCCGTAGCTGTCTTAATTAACGTGAAATTTCTTGCAAATTTTCAAAAATTCACACAAATTGCCAAAAATTCCTATTTGTTAGCTCAAAAAAGTTGTATCGAGAGAGCGCAATGAGAAAGTTATGCTGTCACAATTGTTATCAAAGCAAGCCAATATCCGGAAGCCGTAAGAATAGAATTGAAAAATAAGTGGACTAAATTTTGATGAATGATAATTTTCTTTTCTGAAATATAAAGGAAGGCTCAATTTAAAAGCAATAGATTTGTTTTACGAAAAAAGTGCATTAGATCTAATTAAATCATGGTAAAGTTGCAACGCTGTTTTTACACAAAAATGACGTTTTTAACAAAAAGTTGGTGCAGGTTCTTGGTTCAATGCGTTCGTTAACTTTTTTCAAATTTCTCCAGCTCCGATTACCCTTTTTTTCATAATTTGACAGGTTTAACACTTTTTTTTTGGAAAAAGATACCAATCAAACCTCATATCTGCCAACAACACGCAAACATGAAAGATTGAGATTCAGTCACTAAGCCTTGGTCCTTCACCCGTTGTTACCAATTTAAATTTGAAAATTATGACAACGAAGACGGAAATTTCTTTTGAGATTTCCTTTTCATTTTTAGTAACAAAAATTTCCCTCCCTTCGAAGAAAGCTCAATATAAAATCAGCAGCCTTGGTTTATTTACTTTGTCTAACATCCATAATGTGTCCTTTTATTACTGTCCTAAAGTTGTGTACAATTCCTTTTCTTCCGCAACCTCAGTATTCCCCCATGCCGTTTAACAAGTCCAACAAACAAGCAAACAAAACTTATCAAAACAAATTAAACTTACAAATGGCAAAATTATTTAACGAGTCAACATGTTGTTGCTCCTTATAAAGCGCAGCGTCTGTCACATCCAATCCCAACGTTTGATTGCCTTGTACGAGTATTTTACAATAAAAAAAAAAAAAACAATTCCCTATAAACGACCATTTTATCGTTCTCTTTGCAGGTGGATTTTCAAATCAAATAGGTACATGAAATAAACATTTATTTGTTATTTAATGTTCTTTTTTATGGTTGCATTGGTTGAGAGTCAAAAAAGTCCTTTTTGTATGTCTCCTGGTATTAAATTTCACCTTTATTAACATTTCATTAAGGACGTCTGATAAACTGATAAGGTGAAATGCATAAAACAACAATAATAAATCACTGCCTATAAGGCTTAAGACCATTATATTCTTTATAGGTTTATATAAATGAAGAAATAATCTAAATGCTTTAGGATCAACATCCTCTAGAGAAAAAAATGGAACTAAGCAAATCCTTTGGAAAAACATAAAATGGTTTATAATAAACCAGCACACCACAAAAGACCATTATTCTTATGCAAAAAATCATTGTCTGATGTTGACACACATTAAAAAAAAAAAAAATAGATTCGTGGTGGCTCAAAATGAAAAGGAATTAAAATGCCACCTCTGATGGTTCAGAGTTTCAAAAGCCAACACAAAAACGAGAATAACGAAAAATCTGAGTTTTATGATGACGGAAAAAGCCTTTGATTCGTATATCTCCGTAAGGATTAAATTTAATAATTCTATAAAATAGACAAACTCCGTATTTTTAAAAATAAATGGGTTTATGAATTAAACGAACACAAGGTAAAATAAATTTCGTAAAAGCTGGTTAGGGAAATAAAATATGTATGTACAAGTTTTTAACAAAGATTTAAGAAAATAAATGGAATGTTTTCCTGCCAAATTGGCACAAAATAATGCAAAAAGACTAAGAGTGAGATGGAGATGACGTAGTGTAAAAAATATATATATAGGGTGGCCCTTAAATTGAAGTAAAATGTTATTTTTCTCAAGAACGGCTCCAAAAAATTCAAATATTTTTTATTAAAGGCGTTTGGATAAGAAACCAGTTTTAAAAATATCGTTATTAATAACACCTCCCAAGGAATCAATTTTTTTATTATAAATTTTCTTGAAACTGGTATTTCTGATTTCAATACTTTTTTTACACAGAAGCTTATAGAAAATATTAATATTACAAACATTTTCAAAAACAAATTTTTCGGTTTAAAAAAAAAAGTTCAATTGAAAATCAAATATGTTTTTTAAAAACTACATGGTCGATTTATTTTGTAGTTGAGATGCATAAAGTAAAGTATCGTTAAAAATCTTAAGTGATTAGCTTCAAATCAGAGTTGGGTCGTAACTATTCTATTTTGTAATTGATAACGGAGTCAATTACATGTAATCAATCAGTTAATGACTTTTTCCAGTTACAATTACATGTGATTTGTAATTGAAAATTAAAAATTACAATTACAAACATGTAAATTGTAATTAAAAATTTGTAACTAGTATTTTAATTTTCATGTAGGTAGTTGGAAAAAACTAATTGAAGAACAAAATGTAATTGCGAAAACCTGTAATGATTACTTTTTTGTTATAATTGTACACAAATATAATTGTAACCTGTAGTCATTACAAGTTTTTCAATTACTTTTTTGTTCAATTAATTTTATCCAGTTACATGTAATTAAATCAAGTTATTGTTTTTTTTTTCAATCATAAATAATGAAACAAGTCTAAACGCAAGAATATTTAATAAAGCTTTGTTAAACACTCTTCATTTATGTTGTTTAATCTGTTGGTCTTATGTTTCTCTATCATAAGAAAGCTGTTTGTTTTCAGTCGCTTACAATCATAGGTTCATATGGAACCGTATTGTTCAAATTTGCCTTCACAAGTTTCGCATATAGGAAAAGGTGATATCTTTCGGACCTTGTGACAACTTAGAATAACACGTTGTTTTGTTTATTGTAGGGTGAGATTCTTTCAGGATACTGGCGGAGTGCGTAAACGCAAAAGATCTGTGTGGCTAATCACATACTTTATATACTCTTTGTGCCAAAAAAGCTGTGTAGGCTCAAATCAAAAGAAAATTGGTGAAAAAACAGAAAATCTTATTGCGGAAATTGAGAGTTTCCCAAAAATCCACGTTTTGCATTATTAAAGAACATTTGGGACTAAAATGAAACACATGAGACATCAGTCGCAAAGAATCAAAAACGCAAGCAAAATCGAAAGCTCTGATACGCCAGTATGTAGAAAATGGTCACAAGAAAACTCAAAGAAAAAGTCACAAAGAAGAACCGTTTATAGCTATTCAACACTATCCCACTGAGTATTAACACATGTCAAAAAAGTGTGAAGAAAACCATGTATAATAGTGTGGAAGCAAAATATGAAATTTCATCACAAGCAACTTGACAGCGCATCCGACATGATTTGACATATGTTAATACATGAAAATATTAAGGAACGGTTCTAAAACCATCACACTTTCTATTCCACTTGGGGATTTGAGGTTAGGGTAAAACTAATTTTTTTTGATACAAGTGTGGAAGCAAAATATGAAAATCATTTTCTGCACACAAATTTGGCAGTCGTATGAAATTCTTTCCCACTTTATTCTGACTTGTGTTAATACTTTGTGAGATAGTGTAGAGGTACTGGCCGCGCTCGGATGTTAATTCTCAGTTATCCGTTGTTGTTGTAATGCCTTGTTAAAAAACAGCTGATGACAAATCATCTGTGACCAACAAACAAATCCGAAGTTATCCCAAAAATTCTAGGATACTCAGCAATCCAAAGAGAAATTTCAAAACAGTTGATATTTGACAAGAAGTTTGAGTTCATGTTGAGTTTTGCAGTGTCGGGTTTTTTGAAAGGAAAATTAATTAGTTATATGCAGCTAGATAATGGTTAATTGCGACAACTTGGACTCTACGCAATATGTAAATATAAATGGAATAAAACTCTGTTAAAAAAGTTAAAATTATTTTGCAAATTAAAAACAATTTTAATTCAATTTCTTTGTCAGTTTTTTTCAGCTAACCTATCTGGTTCTGGTCGTTCACAAAAGTATCGGCTACTCAGTTATCTTGGATAACCTATCCGATAGCCGGCGGAACGCGCCCACTTTTAGTAAGGCTCTCCCAAGCCAACTCGAATGCGGATCGACGTGGAATTTTTGTTGTTGTTTAGCGTTGTGTATTTGTCATATTTTGTACTATTGTGAATGATTCACTGCGAATCGCTCCGCATTCAAGATGGTTTGGGAGAGCCTGTAAACAGAACGACGGAGTGTGTGCTCAGACACCAAGAAAGGCATCTGAGCTTATTTCGAAGGTTGAAAGAAGCCACCATCCTAAAATATTATGTATGGTATGGTTCGGAGTGAGTTATGATGGTTTTACTGACGAAAGTTTATCAAACAAAGCATATTCGCCAAAAAGCCGTTGGCATTCCAGCAAGATTCTTCTCCAACTCATAAGGCAAAAACCAAACAAGAGTGACTCAAAAATAATGTTCCGAGCTTCATTTCTTACTACCGGGACTGAACAACCAGTGCAGGGCTGCCATGTCTTGCACAAGTTCGATAGCAAGAAATTTTTGTATCCCAAAATAGGAGCCGCAAAAGTAGCCCCAATAACAATAAATAAAAATGTTCTCGTAGCTTCAATCAAATTTATTTTTATTTTACAAAAACAACGGGAAATAAAATATATTTTTTGCTCATAAAAGAAAGAAGGATTCAAATGGAAATTCTGGGAACAACTGATATACTGAATGATTTTAAAGTGAAGTACGTTGCGGTTGATTTGAAGTGTCAAACATATAATGAGTATACATATGTTCCCTATTACACGATCTTTGCATCTGACTCTTTTCGAATTTTTATATGTATCTGGGTCGAATTGCTGCTTCAGTGACAAAGTAAGTAATTGCCTTCTTTGATCGAATGTAAAGTAACGACTTCCAATTTTAGTATACTTGGTTGTTCGAAACATGAGCGGTAATTCCAAAGTGCCCTATTACACGACGACTTTAGAGTCATGACTTTTTTCGAAATTCAATGAGTGCGAAAGAGAAAAAACATCTGATCTCCCCTTCGCACTCATTTAATTTCGAAAAAAGTCATGACTCTTGAGTCGTCATGTAATAGGGCACAAAGTCACATTATATTCAGCCACGTATTACTCGATAACTGATGCGGTATAATTTGGCCCCCCTTTCACCTTCGCACCCATTGGAAGGAGTTAGACGCAAGGAATCATCGTGTAATATGGGATTATTCAGAGAATAAAAAGTGGTGCCAAATTGTGGAATGTTTAAAGAGTATGTTTAGAGGGAAAAAAGTGTTTTATTTATTATTTACTTATAGGAAAAAAAACCAAAGATTAGATTTGGGCTATTAGTAGCCTAATTATAATTAAGCTGTCATACTGAAAGTTTTGTCGGCAATTTCGGAAAAACATAGCCCGATCTATCTATCTAAAGTCAAGCCGACTTTTTGTATTAAGTATTCACATGTATTATAAAACTTGTTTGTATTTTAAATTGAATCAATGTATGTATAGGTACCTTTAGGCGTTCTAACAAAATTTTCTTACTATATACATCAAAGTATCTTATACTAAAATTATAAATAATATAATTATATATATAAATTATTTTTTAAGCCAATTGTAAATAATATGTTCAATAAAACAAAATTGAGTTTTTGGGCGTTTGGACAAACTCTCCAGTTTCCCTTGAGGCTCAACCTTCTGTAAGTTTTCCATTCGCCAGATTAGATAGATGAATTGAGCTGATGAGCCACTGCACGCTGGCAGTTGGCTTATTTCTTGTTGTTTAGTGGGATTTGGCAGCACGTTTTTACAAAGTTTTTATAAAGTCTTATTTTTTCACCTTTTATGATAAATCAAGTAAACATTTATTGGGAACTCGGGAACATAGGATTTATATTAAAATAATACTGCTGACATATTTAATTTTACTAAAATTATTTGTTTTCGCAGAGCTACACAACTGCCCTTAAGTGCAAACTCTTGTTATATAATATTTTTTTTAGCTTCCGAGTAGTAAAGGTTCTCTTTTTAAGAATACTAAGTACATTTTTATGAGTGTAACGCTCTATATCCGTACCAGTTCAATTCTGAAAAATGTCATTACAAATAGGTTAACTATAATCATTGAACTGGTAAGAAAATAATTTAAATTTACTTTTCTAACTTTTAAATCCTCAAAATATCAACAAAAAAAATAAACAACGCAATAACTTTCTGTTAACTTTTATTTTCAGGTCGACAATGTTTGCGAACAACTTTTATATTCTACTTGGCATTGTTTGCTGTTTACAGCAACTCAATGTGAATGCCTACCCTACAATAAATATCCGTCGACTTTTTGGTAAGTATATACGAGTATATAAATGTAGGTATATACATTTTACATATCTAAAGTGATGCAGTATAAAAACAATTCTAAGACCTTTTTTCAAATTTACGAGAGTCCATATTCATCGAGTATACACTGATGCATTTTTATCGCATAGGTACTTATGGGTCTATGTTGTTGAATAGTCAATGAAATTCCAACTATTGGGTCTTTTGTAAAAAGCTTCTAAGCACGATTCCTTTAGCTCTTCACAAAGGCAATGAAGATCTATGAACTATTTGAGAGAAAAAAAAATATAAAATACCACAAGTGACTTTTGTAGTAATAAATGTTTCTAAAAAGAAATCCATTGGTAAGGGTATGGATTGTACCTCTGAAGGTCCTTTTTTACTTCTTCTTTTTATTTTTTTTTTCTTTGAAAAACTGCATGATATTGCTCGGTTGTAGCACGTACTCTTGCTTGCATATAAAAAAGGATACATCGTAATTGCTAAATCAATAGCCTCTGTTGGCGCCCTACCAAGTTTGTTGTCGTATACAATCAGTTGCGGTCTTAGTTAATTTGGCGCCCTATATCAAGGCTAACTGCTGACAATTTATGCTCACTAAAAATTCCCCTAGACTGGTAGCGGACATTGCGATTTTCTGTCACTCCGACTGATAAAAGCAATCGCAGCTTAGTAGGATTTTTTAATGTCATGACGTTTATTCACATAATAATCACAAGTGCGTTCATAGTGTAAGTTTCATTATTATAAATAATAAGGCCAGGACTGCACTTGCATTTGATTTTGATTGTCCGACTAATTACTTAGACGCAAGAAATAGAACACATTTTGTCAGATTGATTTGGATGTTATGTTGACGAAGTCTCTCCAAAACCATCTTTATATGTTGGCGATGTTTCGTTCTTCGAAGCAAAAGCGATGTCATTGATGTATGTGACAACAAAAACGAGATAGCTGAAGATGCTATCCATGAAGCGTTGGAAAGTCTGTGGAGCATTCTGGAGATCAAAAGTCATAACGTTAAATTCGTAAAGACCAAAAGGTGTTACGATAGCAGTTTTTTGGAGGTCTTCAGGTACAATCGGAATTTGATTGAAGGCTTTCACAAGATCTATAATAGAAAAAATTGTCTTACCAAGCAAATATTTGAGAATAAATAACGAGTGAGTAACGATCTGGTACGGTGATCACATTCAGGTGTGCGTCGGTAATCGCGACACGGTCGCCATTCTTCTTCGGAGCTAAATGCAAAGGTGAAGCCCAACTGCTTTTACTTGAACAACAGATACCAGCTTGTAACATGTAGTCAAACTCCTTCTTTGCTACTTTGAGGTGTTCAGGATTCAATCTTTTGCAAAAACAGGCTGACAATTCGTAATTTTCTGGTGATGTACCTTCGAAGTCTTCAGTGTTTTGTCTTTAAAACTGGAGTTTTGGTAACATCTTTGAATTGGTTGAGAATGTCATCGTAAATTAAACCATGTCCTGTGCGATTGTACTGATTGGGTTTTTGTTTGTTGCCTTTGAAATACAGTTGACGGTGAGAAGAGTTTTTCGTTTTTTCTTGTTCTTGACATTAACTATAAGTCCAAACTCCAAACCGTGACAGAAAATCTGCGCCAGTGAAAGCTTCGAATCGTCGACGCAATCCTAAATTAATTGTAGTAACATTCGTACCGAAGGTTTTGATAGGTGTCCCGTTTGCAGCTAACAGTCTATATGAATCATCTCTCTTGACATTACGATTTGAAGATACTGGTAACAAAGATAAATCAGCGCCAGTGTCGATGAGGTATTGCAGATTATTATATTTGTCGTGAATGAAAAGATGGTTGAACGTGCAGGAATCCACTTCGCGTACCGTCTTTGGCTAAGTGGAAATTTGTTTTCCTGATTAGAACTAACTTTCTTGTCAAATTTGCTCGGCTCAACACATTTTCTAGCTAAGAAACCAAATCGATGATGATACTTAGAGAAGGGATGTTGTTTGTTTGGCATCGAACTTGATTTGAATCGGCTTCTGAATTGATGATTTCGTCTTGAAAAACTCAGCGTTTTCAGCTCGTATTTGTTGTGAGAGAGCAGTAATTTCGGTCTTTAAATTCATGACTTGTGAAGTCAAGTTGAAGGGGGATAACTTTTATTCACTTGGGAAATATAATTTCGACACATGGCTTTCAACATCGTATCGCACGCTTGTCGCGGTCGAATTAAGATACCGAGACAACTGCACGAATGTTTTCTGGTAAACTTTCCAGCCATAGTATCTTCATAGTATCGTCTATTCCAGAATTTCCGGCCAAATCACACATCTTCCGCAGCAACTGAGAAAGTTTATCGTCACCTTGTTCGATTTCTTTGACCAACTTCGAAAGCCTGTGTGAAGCATAAATTCTCCTTTCAAACCATCCTTCACTGCTTTGTATTTGTCTTCAGAAGGTAGATTACGAATGACGTGAGAAACCACTGTAAATATTTTGGATCGAGCGTTTGCAATGACGTTATCAAACATTGCTTGTTCACGTTTGATTCCAGAACTCCGAAGCTGAGCTTCTATTTGTAGAAAGTATAGGTCGGGTTCTTTCTACACGAATTGTACTGGTTTGATAGCAACAGCAAAGGTTGACTGAAAGCTTGATGCTTATACAAAACTACAAAATCAGATAAGAGACAACGAAGTTAATAAATTGAAAACTGGAAACTGAATGAATGAATATTAAAATTAATTTAATTTTCTTATGAAAAGTAGAAAATTGCAGAGCATAAAATTTTTAAATTCAAATAGAAACAACTGATTCAGTTGCAACGGAAAGGCACAACGAGGAACTCAAAACTGCGTCACACAGTGGCTTATTTTGTATTCAAAGGTGGGCTTTATTCCATAAAACTGGACCACTGAGTCGATTTTGATGAAAATTTATTTCTAAAAATTCAACTATTTCTTTTAATTGAAATTGGTGGCGCAACAGCCCGTGGAGAACCAGTGCCTAGTGACTTTACAACTCTCAACCAATCCTGTGTGCGTATTGTTGGCAGGAATGGAGGGGACCGAATCCGGACGGCTAGTTGTAGATGAGAAGCATTTATTTATGAAAAGTATACTCTTGGAGGATAATTGGTCAGTTTCTCGCAAGAGGCAGTACCTCGGGAAAAACATTTCGGTTTTTAGGTGGCAGCGACTGGGAATCGAACCCAGACCTTCGGTATGACAGTCCAACGCACTAAACATTAAGCCACAAGGTACAAGAATTATTTTTTATATTGAACTTAACTGTCTAGAACTGAATTATTCATATTTTCTGCATCATACATTTTTGTTACTTCAATTTGGAGCCCTTTAACGAGTGGCGACTTTGTTCGCATATCGGCCCTGTTGGGATAGATATATGTATCATGGGCGAAAAGTTTTTCGTTTAAAACATTTTTTTTTAGCAGTAACTATGGCATTTCTTGTGTGTGCTTTGAATAATGCTAGTGTAAGAGTTTTTTCAGCTTGAAATAGTTTTCAAGAAAGTTATCCAATATTATGGCGCAAAAAGGAAACGCCACAAGAATTAATTTTAGCGTAGGTGGTGATCAATATTTATGTAAATAAAATAGTCATCGTCTGCCTCCACAAAAAAGAGAATGAGAGAGAGAAATATACCCCTATCCATTCCGTAGGACCTGCAACAATAATGTTATGTAATGTTTTGGTGTAATTTGGTGTCAGGATATGTGGATATATTACTTAAATTTGTATACAGCAATCGTTTTCGTTTTATGCGTCATTTATTCAACTAATGGAGCTGCTCGTATGTGTGTTTAAAACAAAAAATAAAATGCTCATCGCTTTAAGTAAACTCAAGGAAAAGTATATCTAGCCTCATAAATCTCTTCAAGATGTGTGCTAGATGTTTTTTTATTTCTCTTTTTGTTGTTGTTGTTATGGCACTGAGTGTTTTCTGTGCAAATATAATGTCCTTGGAATGGGATTACTGTTGAAAAAGATCTCCATATATGAAAGGTATAACCAATTCAGTTTTTCATTTTTCCATATTGTCAACAAGCATTCAAGAGAATCTTCAGTTATAAATGCGGTAAAGGACAAGGACATATTTCTCTGAAGAAATATATGAATGGATGCAAATACAGTAGACTTCACTTAAATGTTACGTTTGAATAAAAAGTTCGGTTTTTTTGTAATCTATACAAATTTGTACGTATAATATTTTTCAAATTAATGATATCTTTACCTGGACAGATTCCTGCTCTGAGACCTTAGAGTCACTTTCAAGCACTCACTTCCCAGGATGTACTACTGATACATCTTCTGCGGACAGAGGCCTCGGCATAAGTGTAATCTCTAACATAGGTAACCAAATCGTAAATGGCAGAAAGGTGACTTGGGCCATAGACTCATTCTCAGCATACAACTCTGCAGGGCCAGATGGAATAGTTCCTTTTATGCTCCAAAGGTCTAAAGACGTAACTGTTCCAATTTTAGTGGACATTTTTAGGGGTTGTATTAACATCACTTAAGGAGAGAAGTCAATTACATCTTCTATCCGAAAGCTGACAAGCCCGCCCACACTGAACCTTAAGATTTTAGGCCTATAAGCCTGTTCTATTTTCTTCTCAAGACTTTACAAAGACTAGTGGAGACTCATATTCACCTAAAACTTTATGATGGCGTGCTTTCACAGGCCCAAAATGCATATATGAAGGGCAAATGTGTTGAAACAGTGCTTTATGAAGTGGTCGGCACAATCGAAAAATCGATCAAGTTCAAGGAATTCACCCTGGTAGCATTCCTTGACATAGAAGGGGCGGCCTTTAAAAATGTTGATAATAGTGCAATTTGACAAGCCCTGAACTCGATCAGCACCGATTCGTTACTGATAAACTGGATTGACTCCATGCTTTAAACAAGACTCATAAATGTAGAAATGCGTAATACGAAGTTCAAAGTTAGAACATGCAGGGGGACTCCGCAAAGTGGAGTTCTATCTCCTCTGCTTTGGCTCCTTGTAGTCAACCAGATATTGGTTAAACTTAATCTGAGTGGCATCAAGGTCGTTACATACGCCGATGACATTGTGTTAATGGCTTATGGAAAATTTGTCCCAATTTTATGCAAACTCCTACAATTAGCCCTTGACAAGCTCAGTAATTGGGCCAGCAGTTGTCGACTTAGCATCAACCCTCAAAAGACAGAATTGGTGTTGTTTACAAGGAAAAACAATATTCCCAACATAAACCCGCCAACCATCAACGGAACTCCGCTTCAAGTTTCGGATACCGCCAAATACCTTGACCTTGTACATGACCGTAAACTGAACTGGAAAAAGAATATTAAAAAAAGGGAGAAAAAAGCCTCAGTAGCATTCTATAGGTGCAGTCAAATTTTTGGTAGAAGATGGGGTCCTAGCCCTAGAACCATTCATTGGATGTACACAGCCCTTATAAGGTCAATCCTAACGTAGGCATGTATGGTCTGGTGGCCAGCCTTAGATAAGGAAACTATGACTAAAATTCAAAGACTAGCTTGTATCGGCACAACCAGAGCTATAAAAACTACACCAGGAAACTTTCCTTGCACTTGCCCCACTCTATCTGTTCACTAAAGTGCTGGTGGCAAAAAGTGCTTTAAGACTTCAACCATGTAATAGTTGGAAAAGAGGCCTCTACAGTCAAAAAACTATAATGAATTTTACAGACATTGACAATCAAACAGGCTACTTTTCACCGTTGATTTTAACCCAGTAACCATGACATATATCCTCAACAGAGAACTCTGGAATGAAAACAGGGTCATTAATGCAAATCATGTTCCAGTCTCTACTGATGGACGGTTCCAAAACCTTGGAGGGTGTTGGGCCAGGCATCTTCTCAGATAACTAACCAATAAATAGATCTATGAACCTTCCAAAGTTTTGCAGTGTATTCCAAGCAGAAGCGCTAGCAGTTTGTGAAGCCGCGGAACATCTTGACTCTCGTGAATTAGTCAACAATAATATTGACATTTTTATAGATAGCCAGGCGGCAATTAAAGCCATTTCCTCAATCACCATAAAGTCCAAACTGATCGATCCTTGCCGAAATGAGTTAAGAGTAATCAACGCAACGAACACAGTTACTCTAAAATGAGTCCGAGGACATAGGGATATTCACGGGAACGAAATGGCAGGTGAACTGGCCAAAAGTGGATCATCTCTTGATCCGAGCCAAATCGAAGCCTCGGTGCTCTTGCCACTGGAGCAAAAAAAACAGTAGAACATACCAGAATTTCTTGGAAGCTGCAATAGTCAGATGGTCACCTATCGACACCTCTCAGGTTTCAAAGAATCTTTGGTCGAATATTTCGAAGAAAAAAACTGATTACCTACTCAAGTTAAGCAGGCCTCAATTATCACTCATAGTTGACTTCCTAATGGGCCACAATTCTATGGGAACCCACATGAAAGAATGGGCATCAGCTCATCGGGCTTATATAGAGGGTGTCATGATGAAGAGGCGAAAAAGGGCTCCCTCTACTTCTTGTGTGAATGCCCCAGCCTAGCTAGAAACAGAAAAGCAGCCCTAGGAGAATATCTCTTCGACGAACTGGGCGACATCTCTGTCTTGCTACTAAAGAACATTCTAAAATTCATTCTGAACTCAGGATGGTTCAGGGGGGTCCCCCACAAATGAAACTTCCGCTTAACTCCCTCCCTATCCCTCTACACCACCCACCTTTCACCCTGAGGAGCGCAATGGATCCACTGAGATCCGAGTGAGGTAGCACCTAAATTGATAAACTTTCATAAGAAATCTATGGCTGATCAATAACTGAAACTATCTGACCTTTTATAAAGATCTAGTAACCTATCAGAGAATATATTTTTTTTTGAAACTACCTAAATTAGATGCCAAAAGTTTTTTTGTGCGACCTTAAAACGAATCTGAAAATTCATATAAAAAAAACGATGGTTAATCAATTAATATTCGGATGGTATACTTCTTTTTTTTTGTAAATTTCCCCTAAATGAGGTGCCAAATTCACTCAAGGTCACGCGCGATTCTTGAGTGACTTTGAGAAACTTTAAGCCTTTATTACAAGTTATCTAGGACTAGTTGGCCTTTTCAGAGCAATTACTAACCAATTAGATGGCATTTTCAAATATCAAATTTCCCATACATGAGGTGTGCCAAAGGTCCAGAGCCAAAAGCAAGGCTTTAATAACTGGAATGGGCTTAATAATAATAAAAACGGAATGCAGACTTATGCATATACAATTAAGAATATCCCTCATTGAGATCATTCCGATGATTAAGTCAAGATGTGTTACAGCATATGTGACGAAACCACTCATTCTGCTTTAAAAAGAAAATTCTTATGTTTTGTGGCCAATTGCAATTTCAGTTAAGTGAAGTCGACCGTAGATAAACAAATGTGTTTTAAGTGCCTATTTGAATTATTAAGTGCATTTATAAATAAAAATTGATTTTGGATTTAAATATTATAGCCGGGAGTGGTTTAAATGCTCTGCACTGACGGCGGCGGTGGATGGTTCCTAGCCCTTAGAGCACCTGGGGCAAGTTCAGAGAACCCACCTTTTTTATAACACAAATATTTAAATACAAAATTAAAAAGAAACCCAAATTTTAGATTCGGGATTGTCACTTAAAACATATTTTTACTGAATCTAAACGAACACATTTTACATTACACATATGTAGTTGGTACTAACATACATTCAACAAAAAGTTAATATAAATACTCGTATACTCTTATGTAACTTAAAGAAAAACGCTTTGCTTGAAATATTTACACGGAAGGAGCACAATTATTAATAATTAATATTTTACACACAACTTGACAGTGCATTCTACACGATTTGACATGATGTGTATTTTTTTTTTACATGAAAATATTTAAGATTTGTTCTAAGCCCATCACATTTCACACTCTCACATTCTATGCCACTTATGGGTGTTTGTGGTTATGGTGAAACTGATATGTTTGGATGCAAGTGTGAAAGCAAAATATGAAAATAATTTTCATCTCACAAAAAACGATGTACAACATAAAACGACGGTATTTACATACATACCTTACCTATGCATGACATTGGAAAGGAGTTTTATTACCTAGTGATTTGAAATGAGCTATTGTTGTACATAAAAATACCTTTCCGACGACATATGTAAGTCTTGTTGTTATTTGGTTCCTAGACCACCTTTCATACATTTTGTTGATTGATCTTTGGCAGTCGTATGAAATTCCATCCCACTTTATTCTGATACGTGTTAATACTTTGTGAGATAGTGTAAATAGCCCAGTAAAAAAACATATAAATGCCAAAAGAATGCAAAATTTTTAAGTAACTTTTAAGTGTTATAACTATTACTTCTTAACGGTTAATGTTACAAGTGAACATCCTAGAACGTTTTTTAATGGATAATTACTTGTTTGTCAAAAATGGACCAACTACAATATTTAGCAAAAACGGACCTCGTAGTCATTGGAAAGTTGAGGACTTTTCTCAGATTACAAAACTAAACAAATTATTAACAAAATTATATTTGTGTCTGGGTTTATTTTATGATTCCTTTATTCGACATGCTCCAAAACGATGAAAAAATACTCACATCCCCCCCAAAGTTTGCTTTTGTAGTGTTGGTAGTTAAAATACAGTAACAAACCATAGTTTTTATAGAAAAAATAAACATTTTTAACTTCTCATTGGAAGTTATTGTAATTGGTCCAATTTGTCGAATCTAAAATTTTGACATATTCACGTTTCGAGCTCCCTGGAATCAGAATCCATCATTTTTAGAAAGATGTCGGGGTTGTTTGTACGTATTTAACTACGTTCGTACGTTCGCATGTTCGTACATTTCATACGTTCGTACGTTCCTGTGCGTATTTTTGTTAAATTAAAAAAAAAAATTAAATTAACGGTTATTTGAACAAAGTCATTTAATAAAAAAATGTAAAATTTCTTTAGCCTCAAATATTTAAAAAAATTATTATAAGCATATTGACGTAAAAAAATAATTGGTTAACATATGAAAACATATCAAATTACAAGAATGATATTGGCTTCGGAGTAATTATGTTTTATTCAAAACTTAAACAAAGTTTTGTGTTCTGTCTTTGGTCTTCACTTCATTGCATATTGATCTTGATTGTAATTTTTTATAATCATGAATTGGCGATTTTTTGACAAAAAAATAACATCGAACCTTAAGCTTTCGAGGGCACCAAAGGGAAGTTACCAGTGTGGGTCGCACCCATGCTATTTGTTTCTAATATTTTCTTTCAAAAAAGAGAGAGGAGGGTAGTTGTTACGCCCATGTGGTATCTCCAGAGTACAAACTTGTGTCACAAACTACACTACACACATTGTTACACAATGTAAGGGTCTTAAAATGTTATTAAGAATGAGTCATTTCATATGAAAACGTCAAAAAACAAAAAAGAATTATATTTTAGCATTTTAGATTTTTTTCATACTTTATGAGAATATTCCTTATGGTTCAAAGGAAGGATATCCACCGTCTTTTAATTTTCTCATGCCTCATTTAAGTATTCAAAAATCGTCATTTCAGTGCTTTAGTATTTTTGCTTTAAAGAAATTTCCCTTAAGGATATCGAAACGTTTGATATGGCATATTAAAGCTTAAAAGTAGTACTTATTGTGACTTGTATTTGCATTCACATAATAAATGTCAAACAATATCAAAAACGGTGCCGAAAATACGAATGTTTTCTAATTTTTTGACCTTTTCAACTGACTCTGGTGTCACGACTGTTGAACGCAACAACTACATAATTTCTCTTGAATATCAAGTATACTTATTATAAAAGAAGTCAAAATTTAAATTGACTCGTCCAACTCACTCTTTGTATAAAAAATCTCTACCTGAAATTTGTTGATTTTGAGAAATCGCAGTTTTTAGACTATAATGTCGACATTTTTGACAGAATGAAAAATTTTAAACTTTCAGGACAATTACTTCTCACCTTGATCTTTAAATCCTGTAAATTTCGTTGTTATTTTAATCCGTTATACGTTTGCCAGAAGAAGTATCAGTCAAAAAATAAATGGTTATTGCTGAGTATTTTTAATGTCTTAATAGATTTACATTTGTACTTATACAATACATAATATGCATGAATACATACTTATATGTTAAAATATACACATATACATATACCCATATCTAGTTGACTCTGTAAGTCCAAATACCCTCTAACTCGAATATATTCCCTCGATTTGTTGCCTATTTGCAAACCATTTAAGTAGTATTTAAAAAAATTTCGTTTTAGACTAAGAACTGGCAGCATATTTATGAGTTAAACACGGAACCAAAAAATGAATATGAGACTCTGTAGGTGCATGCATCTTGACATCAAATTCAAAAGTCTGGTAGGATTTTTGGCGCCCGTGGTAAGGGCGAGGGGTTGAAAACAGCGGTTTTCAAACCATTGTGTTAATTAAGTACTACTTTTAGGCTTTAATATGCCATATCAAACGTTTTAATATCTTTAATGGAAATTTCTTTAAAGCAAAAATACTAAAGCACTGAAATGACGATTTTTGAATACTTCAATGGGGTCAGGAGGGGAGGCATGAGAAAATCAAAAGACGGTGGATATCCTTCCTTTGAACCATAAGGAATATTCTCACGAAGTTTGAAAAAAAAACTAAAATGAGTTGACATTTTCCATTTGACGATTTCATATGGAATGACTCAAATGTGTTTAAGTGATGCTAATGCATTTTGCATATAGCTATGTGTTTACTTTAAGAAAATTCATTTTATACCGATTTTTGAAAATATGTTCAAAAAACTTAAAAAAAAACTCCCAGGGTATCTCTGAAATTGAATATGCTCTACGTTCATTTAGATAAACATTAAAATCAACTTTGGAAGCATACTCAAAGAACAAGGAAAACGTTTTAACTAGGACATTATGGACTTCGAGAGTTGGAGTCGTTATCAATTTCAATGTAATGAAACAATGGTGGGATATTATTCTAGAGGTTTAATTTTAGTATATATCTTAAAATATCTAAGGCAAGTGCAACGGCGTATACAAGGGGGGGGTCACGGGGTCATGACCCCCCCCGAGAACTCAAAGATATACGCACAAAATAATAAGAAAAGCAAACATATTTGCAATCTGAAAATATAATTTTAAAAAAATAATTTTTGTATAGCTTTGGAATAGGCTACCTATTCATTATTGGTAAAGTTTATTTACCTTCTCCTATCAACATTTACAAGCCATTGCCCGAATTATACTATTGGGGTTTTATTGTCGAAATTAAACAATTTTTTTTGTTGGTTAAGATGTATCAAATAGACGATTTTAACCACTTGCATTCAGAAAATTTTAGCATTGATGTATTTTTTGATTCAAAATCAATTTGGTAGATCTACGTTTTTGGCAGATATACACTCTTTAATTCTCAAAGTATTTTCAATATTGTTTTTGATCGGTTTAACTTACTTATTTTGTGAGAATTTTGTTCAAAATATCAAGGAAATCATCTTCGATAAAAAAATAAATGAATGAATAATGAATGAAAAAAAATAACAGACGCTATTATACGAATATTACAATGAAAAACAAAAATTTTACTTTAAACCGTATTCCATACACCAGGGCCGCTCCGACTCAAACCCAGTACCAACTTGTTTCAGTATAGGTTACGTATGAATTACCAGCAAAAAAAAACGATTTAACTAGTTGAAATGTCAGTTTATATCGACTTTTTTGCATGTAAGAATACTTATTTTGGTTACTAGTTCATTAAATTTTTAGCTTCAAACTTAGACAAAAAGTCAGCAGCCTAAAAAGAAACTCGAGAAAAGGATCGACTTTGATCGAATTTTCGATATTTCTTCCCAATATTTAGTACATAGAAAAAAAGTTGATATAAATTGATTTTTATTTTTAGTTCGATATTTTTTCTATCGTGAACTTCATTCCAACGCAACGTAACTTAAAATACATCGCTCTTCTTGGAATGTTTGAATGAAATCAACAAAAACTCTAATCATACATTGTTGTCTGACTTTTAAACACGAATTTAACAGTTACTATTAATTTTGGATTATGTTTAAAATACATTTTCTTTTGATCGTTTCGATCTTATATTCGATTGATGACAATCCAACGCGAGGTTAAGCGTGCTTCTAAGCATTATTCCCTAAACTATGAATTGATCATAGAATCAGTCAGTCAAAGTCAATTTGTTCGTGAAATGATCGTCGTTTTTTTGACGCAGAAAGCGTCATGACAAATAATATGTAAACGTCCTGTTTGTTGAAAATTTGTTTTCATCAACGCCAGTCAATTTACTTGCTAAAGCTTTTGACGTTTACAAACATGCTCTCTGCCTTTTCAACAATCATCAACTCGATTTTTGTACTGCTCAGTTGCACCGTAGATGATGTATTCAAATTCGTGACTTTAGCGAACTTGACTATTGAACACAATACTAACGCAGTGAAATTTGTATTTGCATTTTTTAAGAGAAGACTTTTGCAGTTTGCGTTAACGAATATTCCGCAAACACATTTCATGGCACCATTCATGGAACGTGGCGAGCCATTCGCATGGCCTCCTTCATAGGAAGGCACCTGGGGCATTTGCTCCAGTGCCCCACCCTTAGACACAGCCCTGTCATACACCCTAAAAACATTTTTTTATTGAGATCTGATCTGCGGCCAATATTTCACATGTTCATTTTCAGGCTTCAACAAAAACAAATTGTGGAAGCTAAGAATTTTTGTCTCCAATAAAAGAGTGGTTCTAACTACCACAATTTTTGATTGATAAATGAGAAAATTATCCCCTCACTATTATCCCCTTATCAGATTAAAAAAAAAATAATGCAAACTGTCGCTTAAAACTGTCTTCAAACGTAAGATATTAAGAAAAATATTAAAAAATATTAATATTAAGTAAAATATTAAAATTAACATCTCCAAAGCCTACATATTTTTTAGCGTGCACAAAAAATCCATACGAAATATTTTTGGTACACAACCTCAAGATCATATTAAAATTCGGGAGTGGATCAAAATTTGGTTTCCAAAACTCAGCTCAACAAAATTTGTGTTTTACCCAGAAAATAATAAGGGTATTCATGCAACGTCGTAAGTTTACAAATTGTGTAAAAAGTATGCATGAACGACCTTTGTTATACATTTGATTAAATGCTAGGTAATTCAATCAGAGTAAGAGTCACAATGACGTTTGGATAAGTTTAACCAGTTTGGTTAATTTTACGAACAAAATCCCTTGATAACTTTAACAAAATTGTATGAATCATTTCCCATACAAAATTTGACAATTCATTAACCAAAAGATAAATTTAACAAATTTGTAAACTTATCTACGGTTTTACGAAATTGCATGAATATCCTTAATATAAAAATGTGTAAGCTTTGCCAGCAAATAATAATACAGTAGACGCTCGATTTAGTAAATCTAAAAAAATTAACTATATTGGACACACAAAATTATATATAAAAAACATATTTTTTGTTTTACAAAAATGTCCCGAAAGAATTTAACATTGCTTAAGGACACTAAACAAGTGTTTCTTTTTTTAAACCTCATTGAAAGCTTGCGAAAAAGTAAACAATCTCGAAACGGTAAACAGGCTGGTTTTATTACCTTAATATATCGAGCGTCTACTGTATTTTATTTTAAGATCATTAAAAAGTAATTGAAAAAAGAAGAAAAATTACGCCCTTTTTACAATTTCCAAACTTCTCTTTATTTTGCCAAAATTATGTAAACGGAATTTGGAGAATATTGAGAAACAAAATTTCGAAAGAAAAGTTTTGCAAAACGAGTTTTGACCTTGCTCAAATTTCGACCCCAACTCTTTATAATTAAAAAAAAAAAATGGTAACATTTGTGGGACCAGCAAAAATTTATTCCAAAAAAAGTACAAAACGCGAAAAAAATGGAAACCGTGGATCAGTCTTTTAATTAATAAATTTATAAGAACTGAATGGCTCTGAACCTTTGGCACCTCATATATGGGAAATTTGATATTTTAGAATGTCATCTAATTGGTCAGTAATTGGTCAAGAAAGGTCAACTAGTCCTAGAAATTGGTCAGCCCTTGATAACTAGTTATAAAGACTTAAAGTTTCTCAAGGTCACTCAAGGTCACGCGTGATTTTTGGCACCTCATTTATGGGAAATTTACAAAAAAAAGATGCCATCTGAAAGATTTGTGGATAGTGATAAAAGGTCAACTATTTTCAGTAATTGGTCAGCTATAGTTTTTTTTCTATGAATTTTCAAAAATCGTTTCAAGGTCACAAAAAAACTTTTGGCACCTCATTTGGGTCATTTCAAATAAACAAGTATGCTATTTGAAAGGCCATTTCACGGTTATAAAAGGTCAGCTATTTTCATAAATTGGTCAGGCATAGTTTTTTTTAAATGAATTTTTAATTTATTTAAAAAAAAATTTCAAGGTCATAGCGATTTTTGGCACCTCATTTATGGGAAATTTGCAAAAAATATATACCATCTGAAAGATCTCTAGATCTATATAAAAGGTCAGCTATTTTCAATAATTGGTCAGCGATAGATTTTTTTTAATAATTTTTTTTTAAATTTCAAGGTCATAGCGATTTTTGGCACCTCATTTATGGGAAATTTGGGAAAATTGCATGCCATCTGAAACATCTCTAGATCTATATAAAAGGTCAGCTAGTTTCAGTAATTGGGCAGCGATAGATTATTTTTTACGATTTAAACAAAAAAAAAAAATTCAAGGTCACGAACGATTTTTGGCACCTCATTTGGGTAATTTTCCAAAAAAAAATATACTATGTGATAGGTTACTCGGTCATCATAAAAGGTCAGTTAGATTCAGTAATTGGTCAGTCATATTTTTTTTTTAATTAATTCTTAAAGTATTTAAATGTAGGTCACAGTATAGATAGTTGGCACCTCATTCGGGTAATTTAAAAATTTTTTAAATGGATATAGATCCAATAGATTCTGAGAAAATCATGGTGGATTAAATTTTGTCAAAAAATTTATTAAAATTTCCATAATCGATGGGTACGATTTGAGTTTGGCTGCATCTCTTCTTTAAGAAACCAAGTTTTTGAGGTGCCGGGGTAAGGGAATGACCGCCATCTTGAAAAAGAAAGTGTTTGGTTTAATCCACCATGATTTTCTCAGAATCTATTGGATCTATATCCATTTAAAAAAATTTTAAATTACCCGAATGAGGTGCCAACTATCTATACTGTGACCTACATTTAAATACTTTAAGAATTAATTAAAAAAAAAATATGACTGACCAATTACTGAATCTAACTGACCTTTTATGATGACCGAGTAACCTATCACATAGTATATTTTTTTTTGGAAAATTACCCAAATGAGGTGCCAAAAATCGTTCGTGACCTTGAATTTTTTTTTTTTGTTTAAATCGTAAAAAATAATCTATCGCTGCCCAATTACTGAAACTAGCTGACCTTTTATATAGATCTAGAGATGTTTCAGATGGCATGCAATTTTCCCAAATTTCCCATAAATGAGGTGCCAAAAATCGCTATGACCTTGAAATTTAAAAAAAAATTATTAAAAAAAATCTATCGCTGACCAATTATTGAAAATAGCTGACCTTTTATATAGATCTAGAGATCTTTCAGATGGTATATATTTTTTGCAAATTTCCCATAAATGAGGTGCCAAAAATCGCTATGACCTTGAAATTTTTTTTTAAATAAATTAAAAATTCATTTAAAAAAAACTATGCCTGACCAATTTATGAAAATAGCTGACCTTTTATAACCGTGAAATGGCCTTTCAAATAGCATACTTGTTTATTTGAAATGACCCAAATGAGGTGCCAAAAGTTTTTTTGTGACCTTGAAACGATTTTTGAAAATTCATAGAAAAAAAACTATAGCTGACCAATTACTGAAAATAGTTGACCTTTTATCACTATCCACAAATCTTTCAGATGGCATCTTTTTTTTGTAAATTTCCCATAAATGAGGTGCCAAAAATCACGCGTGACCTTGAGTGACCTTGAGAAACTTTAAGTCTTTATAACTAGTTATCAAGGGCTGACCAATTTCTAGGACTAGTTGACCTTTCTTGACCAATTACTGACCAATTAGATGACATTCTAAAATATCAAATTTCCCATATATGAGGTGCCAAAGGTTCAGAGCCGAACTGAATTGGGTTTTTGTTTTGGTATGACCCCCCCCAAGAAATGGAGCTGTATACGCCGCTGGGCAAGTGATTCTGTCATAGCACAATTTTCCGAGTTTTCATATAATATGCTCCTACCCACAAATGAAAACTTTTTCAAACGAAATAATTTGTATTCAATAAGTAATATTTAAGGAATAAGAAAACAGAACCCAGGCACAAAATTTGTGTTAACCAGTTTTTGTTAACAATTTGTTTCCTTAAAAAGTCTATTATTACTGGGCTATACAGCATGGACATGGATATTCACAGAGCTTTGGTACAGGAATCTTACTTTACTTAAAAATACTTTTAAAAAAGACAAATTGTTTAATGTAAAAAATAATTTCAATTAGGGGGAGCAAGTGCTCCTACCTACCACCCCTTGCGTACGCCCTTGTTAAAGAGGCACTTTAGTAAAAATATTGACTTTAAAAATATCTATTGAAATCTCAAAATTTTGAAAAGTCTACATTTTAAAGAGTAGGTGAATTTTTTTTTTATTTTTTTTTTTTGATCAGTCGGTCTTTTGACCATTCGAAATTTGTTTCGAGATTATAAAAATCAACTATATGGAGTCGATATTTTTCCTTTCAGTGCCTCATTATGAACTATGAGCATAACAACAACAATAAAATATTATTCAAACCTCACCATTTCAAATCATTCTTCAAAAAGTTTTTGTTCAAAACCCATTTTTGGTACTACATTACAAATTTACCATTCCTCTTATCTGAAGACACTAGATTATGGCTATCATCTTCTAATGAGTACATTACCATCGCTATCGCCAAAGTAATAAGCTTATTGTGCTTCAATCGTTAGTGACATTCGGATAGCTGGCTTACAATAACCCTGTTCCCAATTTCAGACCGCCAGATTTAGTGCGGGCCAATACAAAATTTCACTTGTGGAACGGGTTTGCACTTGTCTGGCGGTTTAAAACTGTTTGAAACTCGTTGTGAAATACAGCTAATTTGTATGTTGTGGACTGTTTCACTTGTGAGTTGCTCGCATTTCTTTTACTCTCAAATAATTACGCACCTTAAGAAAGCGAAATTCGATTTCCCAAAAATTAACATATTGAACATTGGTCCTATTATAACCAAGTTTCGTGCAGATTTAAACTGATTTGAAAAAGCTAAATAAATAGTACCTAAGTCCACTATTGTAACAATTTTATTGAAATCATTTTGGTTTCTGAGTTCTATAATACTTGATGTGGGAAAGTGTTCCTCGAAAATTTATCAAGATACATACTTGCATGGTAGTACCTCGTGCCAGTGCGTTATACTGTCTTGCTGAAGGTCTAGTTTCGATTCCCAGCCGCTGCTGGGAGGAACTGACAAATTCTCCAAGAGTATAATTGTCATGAATAAGTGCTTCTTATCTAGCCGTTCGGACTCGCCAAAAAATCTTAGGTCCTCTCCATTTCTGCCAACAACACGCACCAGGAATAGTTGAGAGTTGCAAGTCACTAAGCCCTGGTTCTCCACGAGCTGTTGCGCCACCAAATTTAATTTTTTGACATACTTGCATGCTTACCTCTTCTTGAATTATCAATCTATCACAATAGTATACAAATAAAACTATAAAATAACCTAAACTATATTTTGTCAATATTAAAAATTCACTACTTACAATTATTGTGTGTACGATGTAACCATACATAAATAAAACAAGCTGATTACATTTTTTATCGTCAAGTACGTAAAAGTTATTGTTTTTTTTTTTAATATTCTAATTAAAGTCACATATTTTTAGAATCAATATGTAATAATTTGAGTCACATCGAATACTAACGTCTTCTATGCAACACCACTTGAACTTTTTTAATTCTATAATTAGCCCAGCTTGCCCAGACAATTTAATCGTGTTTGATAGAAACCATCAGTTAATCAAAATTTAATTAAAAGTTCTATAATCTAAGATTTACCTACCAACATGAATACATGAATTAAATAGGTATGCATATTTGCAAAACAAATAACCAATGGAAAAATAAAAAGATCTTACGCCGGCCGCACGTCAATTTCTACCACACCTCTGCCGTCATAAATGAAATGATAGTAATCGTACAAGCGATTAGAGCGAAATCAAATAATATGTTTGTACTAACGTACATACTAGGTATCTACATCCATACATATGTGCATATGTATAAGTTGGAAAGATACATATCTCGTATATATTTTTTTTAGTTGACTCTAATCTTCATTGATTGGAATTCACACGGTCACGCGTATCACCCAACTAAATAATAATCCCCAAGAAAATAATTAATGCTTAGTAATAAATTAATCAAACTTTTGATTAAATGTGATCCACTTAAATCAGTGCAAATACATAAACAATTAGATTACACATCAATAACAACGATAGTTAACTATTTGATGTAGGCGTTAAGACATGGATGATGTAGCATTATTTAACGGTATAACATATATAAATTGATTGTTCGTGCTCAATTTTCGGCAAAATAATCGTTAAAGGAAAATGAAATGTGGTGAGAGCATAATGGTTGCCACATTTTAAAAGTCAATTTTTCGGTTTTCCAATAATCTGACCCAATAGAGTGAATGAGTTGATTCTTTATTTAAAATCATAGATTTTAAAGGAAAACAAAATACAAGTGAGTAAGTGGCATTTTCCTCTTACTCAAAGTTTTTCGACATATTTTTTTGTATTCCCCTCAAATTTCCATGTTGTATAATAAATTTCTGGCTTAATCAAATTTTTGCAAAACCCTCTTTAACTCGAATTTGATTTGATATCCCGTAAAAATTCGACTTAGAGGGATTTGACTGTATTTGTCAAAAGTCCATAGTAAATAAAATGCGTGGCTATGTCGAATACATTTGCTCTTATACTCAAGAGTATTATTGTATCATGGAAATTAAAAAAAAAATGTTTAAGTTAATGGAGTTTTTCTATTTTAATTGCTAAAACAACTCCATTTAGCTACGAGTATTAATTATGTTTAAGCTGGAGAAATGGAATGCCGCCAGAATCATAAACAAAGCAAATGGCACGATAGTACCCAGCCAAGTTCTCGGCACTTAACCCTTTTTTACAGGAATAAACTCAGTTGATTTCCGACCCCCTCCTACTTCAGTACCAATAAAGTCAAAAACTTGAAACTCATAGTATTTCATGAACTAGTCAAAAACAGCTGATTCACTAAAAAATTTCATCTCTTAAGACTTTGTAATTTCTGTGATATAAGACTTTTTGGACACTGCCCATTGTACCTTTAGCAAAATATCGGGCTTTTCAATAAGAGCGCTACAAAAGTTTTTTTTTAAATAAAACAAAAACGCTTTTGGATATCAATGAATTTTTTTATTTCTGTGAAAGTACGTTCGATGCCATTATGCATTGAACTCGATTTCTTTTGCATGGCCACCACGGGCACGCTTGCAGAAGTCCAGACGCTGAACCAAATTTTCGACGGTTTTCAAGCATAAATCGGCGGATACTGCTGCAATTTCACGTTCGATATTCGTACTAAGTTCATCAATCGTCGCTGGCTTGTTGGAATATACCATAGACTTGACGTAGCCCCACAGAAAATAGTCTAACGGCGTCAAATCGCACGACCGAGGTGGCCAAGCGACTGGACCATTTCGTGAGATAACACGTTCTCCAAACTTGGTTTCCAATAAATTGATTGTGACATTCGCTGTGTGGCTTGTGGCGCCGTCTTTTTGGAACCACATGTCCTCCAAGTCTATATCATCCAATTGGGGCTAAAAATATTTAGTTATCATTGAACGGTAGCGATCCCCATTCACAGTTACGTGCCCGTCTTGATCATCACGGAAGAAGTACGGCACAATGACGCCGCCAGCCAATAAATCACACCAAACCGTAATTTTTTCGGGATGCAATGATGACTCATGGAGTACGTGTGGACTGCTGCCAGACCAATACCGCATATTTTGTTTATTGACGAAGCCATTCAGCCAGAAACAAGCCTCATCGCTGAAGATGATTTTTCGATGAAAATCCGAATCATTTTCAAGTTGTTGCTCAGCCCAATTCACGAACAAACGACGCTTTTGATGGTCAAGTGGCTTCAGTTGTTGCGTCAATTTAATCTTGTTAGGATGAAAGCCAAGATCTTTTCGCAAAATTCGCCACAACGACGTCACAGAGATGCCCAACGCTTGAGAACGACGTGTGAGAGGCACATTTGGGCTTTCTGCAACTGAAGCCTCAGCGGCAGCAATATTCTCGACATTACGGGCACTTCTTTGTCTCACTGGCACGGAAACATTTTGTATTGTGCTTGTGGATTCAAATTTTTCCACTAGACGCTCAATTGCTGATCTGCTAGGACGATTATGACTACCATAAATTGGGCGTAGCGTTCATAACGTTGAGGCCACTGACTCCGAATTTCGGTAGTAAATTTTAATAAGTTAGCTCGTATATCTTTCCATCATGAAATGGCAAACCTCACTGAAGAGAAATGTCAAAAGAGCGGCAAGAAATATGGCGTCGTTTGTTGTTCCTGTTGCTCTTCATTTGTAGCGTCCCTGTTGAAAAACCATTTACATACAACATAATTATCAAAATCACAAGTAAAAATTTAAAAAAACATAAATACGTTGTTAGCATGGTATTTTCCAGAGCCTGGGGCAAATACCCCTCCTACCACTCTACTCCCCTTCAAGTGTTTTGAATATCAAAATCAACAAAAAGAATAATTACTTACTCTCTGATGAAATTCATAACTTATTTTATGATATTTTCAAATCAGCATTAATTTCCGCTTCATTCAAAAAGTCAATTGTTTTTCCCTACAAAATTTTTACATCTGCTCTTCTGGAAAAATGTTTACCAGATTAACAACCTAACATGCCTCATTAAGTTGCAGCTAAATAAAAAAAAAACCTTGCGCTGTTTTTATTGGTCTTAAAGCAGCTTTTCACAACGTGAACTAAAATGCTTTCTTTCATAAACTAACTAAATTAGGTATATCCACGAAAATAGTCAAAATATTGAGATCGATCTACCAAGATACCTCTGCAGCCGTTTGGGATGGTAAAAAGAGGACCGATTTATTCCCAATGATCAAAGGCATCAAACAAGGGTATGTACTGAGTGCGTTACTTTTCATTATTTTCTTGAATAACCAACATGCAGAGCTACCAACTGGTATAGTTATAGAGGGGCTAAGGATCAACGGTCTGCCTGGCAGTACTGCCAAACTGCAACTTCTCATAAAAAGTTTCCACTTCTTTTGTCTTTAACGGGACCTGACAGTCAGCCTGGATGATTCGGCAAATCAAAGTTTTTGCAACGAAGGAAGACATGCAGCTAGAGGAAAATGGTTTTTTAATGGTTCTGTGATAATAGTTTCAAACCATTTCAAATATCTTGGAGTTGTTTTTAATTTTAACATATCTTAGGCGGAGCATCTCAACAACCTTGTTTGATAAGTTTTAATAAAATTTTTAAAGTTTTTTCGTTTTAAAACTATTTCAAGAATTTTCATCAGTTTTTTTTTTTATTTAAGATAAACTGTAACTTGATAATGTTTTAATATATTAACTAATTTTTGATTACGTCAATATGCGTAGAATAAAGCTAACCCGAAGTCAATACATTAATTCGTTCTCAAGATATTCGAGACTTAAGGAATTTAACAAATTTTTTTTTTAATTGCTACAGTAAAAAAAACCGTTTTTAGATTTTTTGAAAGTCTACTCTGCACGTTTTGAAACTATTAATTAATAAAATAAAATGTATCCGAAGTCGTTCTTGAGATATGGTGAACGAAATAAAAACCTTTACTGGGTTAACGAATGATGGATAGGGCTTTTTTCGGAGGCTTCAATCCTTTCACGTTAACCATGCTAGAGCTGCGCAGCATACTATATACTCTGTTGCTGAACCTCAGGGAGAAAGACTTTCACAATTTTGTCAGTGACGGGCAGAAATCGGTTCCATGACGCGAGAAATACAGCTTATTTTATGGTGTTATCACAAACAGCTTTAACGATATGTTCCCTCAAGAGATGATCAATTAGGTATTAAGAGCACGTTTAGAGCTTAGTTTAGAGCTCTTGAAACCAACACTTCCAGGCTTGTGTACAGTTTTGAAGCAGCGGAAAACAACTTTCATTTTGCTTTCCTATATTCAAAAGGTTACCGGATGAAATGCCCTGAAAGCTACGAGTTAAATAGGCTCCAGGTTCTTGATGTATTAAATGGAAAATAATGGACATTAAGGATTTTGTCCATTTCGGATTTTGTCCCTTCTTGTTTTTGTCATTCGGAATTTTGAGATTTTTTTTTCGAGAGTTTAAACTGCAGCAAGTCAGAGCTCCGACAATGTTTTTAGAAACAACATATACATAGTAGGTAAGGTAAGGTTAATGGGCTGATAGTTGATCTTGTTACCGTCACACTTAGATCAATGTAGATTCATTTTAATACCCTAGGGATTGTGACCCCCATGAAAAAAAACCTATTATAAATCCCAATACCATCAAACCCGTAGGGGGTGTTGATGAGTTTCAGCAGGCTTACGCCTGAAAGCTCGGTGGACATTTCTTAGTCATTGAAGAAATGTCTGTCACAATCACTTGGTTGCCGAAAGAACGACACGCTTTTTGAGGGTGTGATCCTTCCTTTATCCACAATTGAGAAATCATCCCTCCACCAGGCCCTTAGGAGCAGTTGCTCCATACAGCGTCAGGTGGATGAGTTTGATAGGTCAGTGGCTGGTGCATGTGTCCGTTCGTTTGTGGTTGGAGAAGTTCCAATTTCGTTGTCGGGCGGGTAAAAAGTGTTAAGCTTTTTGGTAGCGTTAGTGAATTTCATCAGAATTTTACTTGTTATGTCAGAGAGTTGTTCCAAGTCTCTAAAGAAGTGTCTCCCTAGAAGCCTATTTCTCAGATGGTGTAGTGCAGGGCAGTGGCACAGGCAGTGAGAAGTATTCTCGTGTATCTCTATGTCAACACATAACCTGCATAGTTGGTACAAACTGAGTTTCATATTTTTTTTTGTGGTAGCCTAGGTGATTGTGATCAGTGGTGATGCTCACGAGAAGAGATAGAGAATTTTTACTCAGTTAGATGATGTTGTCTGTCTTTTGTTTGCTGAAACTAGGTCATAATTATCTGGTTATAGCGCAGGTATCAAGCGACCTTCATCTCTCGTTTGCCGTAGCTGGAATTTTGCTATCTATTACCTGTTTAAGATTACAGAGTGGGAACTGAACTATTGTTTCTGCTTAATTAAGATCAAGAGTTGATCTTATTTTTGCCAACTCGTCAAAGCATTCATTACCTGGGATACCACTGTGGCCCGGAACCCAGCAGAGTCTAGTGTTGTGTTGTGCACCAAGAACTCTAAGTTCTTCACAGCAGCAAGTTGCAAGCTTCGATTTGACTTCCATGGCAGAAATTGTGGTATTGCCATCATTGATATCTGTCTAGCAGCTTTTGTCACTGCTAGGACCTAAGCTTAAAGACACTGCTGTAATCAGGAAGTCTGAATGAGCTGGCCAGTCCGAGGGTTTCTTAAAATAACCCGACAGTACCCATCTTTGAACTGTCAGTCAGTGTATATATCTATCATCAATTCGCAAGTAGACGGCTCGTTTGTTTGGCAATCTTCCCTTCTAAGAAAGGCTGTCGTGAACGGCTTGTGGAAGTCTAAACGGAGTGTAATGAAGTCCAGTGCACACCCTATTACTAGCACTGTCTCCAGCAGCCATCTTGGCTTAGCTGAAGTGCGCAATTTGCTGCCGATTCCTGTATAAATTGATCTAGGGGTTTAAAGTTCAGTATAGCTTCCAGACCTGCTGAGGGAGTGGACTTCATTACCCCAGTGATACCAATACATGCCATTCTTTGTACCTTGGTCGTGATTTTAAGGACAACGTTACCGTATGTTAGTACAGGTCGAACTATGGCCGTGTACATCCACTTGATAAGTGGATAAGTTTTTGTGAAAAATCCTGTTGCAGGAATAGAATGCAAACATGGCTTTCTTCGTTCTATCTTCAATGTTGAGACTCCAGTTCAATTTGAGATTTTGAGCCAGATCTTCCTTGAATAAAAGGAATGTTAAAAGTCGGAAATTTCCTTTTGTTGGTAAAAAGGACCTGTTCGGTTTTTGCGGGTTAACCGCTAGTTGCAGTTTTAAGTCCACGTATTGACCATTGATAAGTTATTTTCTATTTTTTCACTAATTTTGGAGCAAAATTTGCCTGTCACTAGTAATGTTAGGTCATCTGCATATGCAATTTCTTTGACCTCACTGTATTTAAGTCTATTTAGAACTTTTGTTCATCACGAGGAACTTCTGGAACCTTTGGAACTACATAGTTCGATCTGTGCTCCTCCTAGCTCTGAGTTAATATATCTGTTATTGAAACTAAAATCTATAAAATAAAATTCAACCAAAATCAATATCTCCATTCTTGAGATATAGTGAACAAAAAAAGCTAAGGAACCTACGAACCAATATTGCAATAACCTCTAATGGGAAGTTAAAAATATTGATTGCCTTAATATCTTGAACAACAAGAGCATTGTCATCCATTTAATTTTTTTACGAAAGAACCAGGAGAAATGTTTTAAGTTTTTAAATTATGATAATAAACTAATGACAAAAAGCAGAAAATGAGAATAAGGTAAATAAACAAAGTATCATATTGAAGTAAATAATAACACATCTTCATTTCAACAGAAAATGCTGTCTCTATGAGTCTTTTGCAAAAACCCAATTAACATCCCATGAATATTTATGCCAGCCTTGTAAGAAAATCTACTGTCAATAATATTTCAATATTTACAAAATTATCCTTCATAGAAAATCGTATCCTGTAAAATCATCCCTTTATTAAAAAAAAAAGTTTTTGAGTAGCTGGTCGGTAGACCATAATTTACGCATCTATGCCAAAATGTTATCCTATTTCCGTCGAAGCGAGTTGCCAGCGGTTAACCGAACCATAAACTTCCGGTTTTATATTCATATCTACTCCGGGTGTTTATCCTTTTACTCTTAACCACCTCATTATATTCATAACTTCTAACCTAACGAGGACCAAGAGGAAAGAGGATTGGAGAGAGAAAGAGCGAACCAATTAATTTCGTTTATCAATGAAACCACTAGAGTTGGCAATTTATTTAAATGCTTACCACAATATTGTTTTGTTTAACGCCCATCTCCATATATAAGAACTTTCTTAATTAAAATTTAGTTGAATTTAAAATATTTTGTTTTTGCAATGAAACCATAATAAACTACTTACATATGCTTTAAGCTAGCTCGTTGCCTCTATTGTGTGTGACCAGCTTTTACTATATTTTAACTAAATTTGAAATATTAAAAGCAAATTCCTTGAAGAGAATTTCAAACATTCAACGTGCTTACAGAAAGATTTGTGTTTTTGAGAAATCCCATTTGAAACTTTCTAATCCTAACAAACTGAAGATCAACTATGTAATTTTAATAAGAGAGAGAGAGCACAAAATAATTTATGAAGCCATTGTATGTACCTACTTATTTTGAGAGGCATTTAAAATTAAGAAAAGCCAAAATGAATGGACTAAAAGTGACAAAAAAAAAGTGACGGTATTCGCCGATTACTTAGAGGAAACATTTAAGCCGTTCGATGGGCAAGAACTCAACGAAAATATTGCTATGAGTTTTACCTCTAATGAAAGCTACATAACGAGAAATGCTACACTTGCCGAATTAAAAAGAGAAATAAAGAAGCTTAAGTCCAACAAAGCTCCAGGATATGACTTAATAACGGCAGAGATTTTAAAAATGCTCCCTCGTAAAGGGTTTATTAACCTCCTTTACATAATAAATGCTGCTCTAAGGTTAGAATATGTTCCGAGCCAATGGAAAGTTGCGGAAATCATAATGGTTTTGAAACCTGGCAAACCTTCTCACGAAAAGAAGTCTTACAGACCGATTTCGCTTCGTCCTATTATATCAAAAGTTTTTGGAAGAATACTACTCCTGCACCTGCAACCGATAATAGAAGAGAAACAATTAATACCTAAACATCAGTTCGGATTTAGAAGCAAGCATTCGACAACTGATCAAGTGCATAGAATTACTGACGTAATTGAGAGAGCTCTTGAAGAAAAGAAAATCTGTTCGACTGACTTTTTGGACGTGTCGCAGGCGTTTGACAAGGTGTGGCACGAAGGTCTTAAATTCAAATTAAGACAAGTTCTGCCTGAAGGACTTTATAACATTCTAAACGGATATCTAGATAACAGACTTTTTCGTGTAAGACACGGAAATGACTATTCTAATTTCAAAGAAATAGTGGCTGGGGTACCACAAGGAAGTGTATTAGGTCCAGTTCTGAACCTTTTATTTACACGCGATGTACCTCAAACAGATGACACTATTGTAGCCACGTTTGCTGATGATACTGCAATACTAGTAGTAGGCAAAACGATTAGCGAAGCTACAATTAAATTACAAAATGCTCTTAATAATGTTAATGAGTGGACGAAAGCATGGCGAATAGCGCTCAATGAACAAAAGTCAGTCCACGTGGACTTACGTTAAAAAAAAATAAATAGATTACCCGTCGTTCTTAATACCGCTAGTGTTCCATTTGCAAATGAGGCAACGTATCTGGGAATGACTCTAGACGCGAAATTAAATTGGAGGCCGCACGTAAAAAAGAAATGCGAAGAACTAAAAAGTAAATTAAGAGATATGAACTGGTTACTCGGGAATATTCAAAGCTTAGTATTGAAAATAAATTGATTTTATACAGACAGGTTCTTAAACCTGTTTGGACTTATGGTATACAACTTTGGGGTTGTACCTGCGATACAAACTTAAATAGCTTACAAACGTTTGAAAATAAATTGCTAAGGTCATTTGTAAATGCTCTGTGGTATATAAAAAACGAAGATCTTCACAGGGATCTCGGGATTCCTACGGTCCGGCACGAAATAAAATGTTTCGCGCGAAAACATAGAAATCGACTATTAGAACACGCTAATTCAACGATTATTGACATTCTTGGCGAGTCGAATTTAGTATTCCGCCGCCGTCTGCGAAGAACAAAACCTTCCGACTTGGTGCGGTGAACAGAAAACCGCTTTAAAATCGCGGATTAAGCAGGAACTTTCACCGGAAAGTAACCTGCAACACGTTACTTAACTTCGTTAAAAATAAATTGCTAGATATGTTTCAACTTAGTTGCAATCGGAAAGTGAAGGTGGTTTAAGTGTAGTAAGAATCTCACACTTCTATGAGCACGCGTTTTTCGGTCCTCATAGAGCCTGAATAGCAGGTTTTGCACCTACCCACGGGAAAATAACCACAAAAAAAAATTTTAAATTTGGTAGACTTTTAAATATTTTAAATCAAAAATAGAATTTTTTAAACGCGTATTTTGTTTTCTCAATTTTTATAACAAGAACAAAGGAATCCGCCAGAGTTTTGAAAGGCAAAAAGATAAAGCTTCGAAATGACAACGTTTCGAAAAGATAAGGTTTCAAAAGACAAAGATCCAAAGAGTCAAAGCTTCGCAAGAAAAAGTACCATAGGAGAATGTTTCGAAAAAAAAGTTCCGAAATACTCGAAAGTTCGCAGTTCCTTGACCGAATTAAATGAGTTTGGCACAGGTGAGGACTTCGGAACGTTTTTTTTTTTCGAAACTTTATCCTTTAATACTTTCTCTTTCGAAACTTTGACTTTCGAAACTTTCTCCTATTGCAACATGGTTTTTCGAAACTTTGTCTTTCGAAACATTATCTTTTCGAAACTTTGATTTTTCGAAGTATCGTTTTTCGAAACTCTGTTTACTATTTCCAGTAACAGGGGTGATTTAGTTATATGTAAATTTGAATTTTGTTTTTCTATCAGGTTTAAATGTCTACATATATTAAATTGTGCCTCAAACACTGGTTTGATTTAATTCCCTTTGTGACAACTCTATTCTTAAAAAAAGTTTCTGTGACTGTTAGTCTAATAGTTTAAGGATGAAATATTTGTCTTCTTTGGTAAGTGTTAGAAATAGTCACAATCACAACCAAAATTTGTGTGTTGTGTGTAAAATGATGTCATTAAATGGATGAGTGGAGAATATAAAAATACTACGAGTACTTCCGTCGGTGTTCTTTGTCACATTATCTGTATAGGTACTAAGTTATGGTAATTTAACATTTGTTTTATCGACCTTGTAAGGCAACTTTATTTAGAAAAAAAAAACAAACGAATAAAATTATTTTTACATCGTCAATAATATACGCAAGTATACCTATTCTGCTGTTTTAAAAAGAAAAAACGTGTATTTTTGGCAATGAACGCGTTTTTCTCCTTTTATTTCTAGCTTTTGCAGCTTTGTTGATGTTTTTTTTTCTGTGATATCTACAAGTAAATAATATATTTCTTCCTAAACTATTTATTTATTACAGAAGCAAGTTAATGCTTTTGTGTGGCTAGTGTTATGAAGCAACTTTAAACCGAAGCGATTAGTCGTGGCGACCCTATTTTTTTATCGCAATACTACCGCATTTCGCTTCGATTTCCTGAGGCTGAAATTGTTTTCCAGGGCTGCCTTTTTGTTTTTTGAGAAAGCAGTGTTTCAAGGAAAAAAGCAGTACACAGTAAAAGTATGGCAGTAAAATATAAGCAATTGTTCATACATTAATTTTCTTAAATGAAAATATAGTTCATATCTGCAAAAATTATACAACTACTTTCGAGATAATTACCTACTTTCTGTTTAACTCCATCGTGCTGCATTGGTAGTATTCGAAAAAAATTCATTCGAAAGTCACGGTAATTTTGTTTTTAAATGACGATATAATAACTCTGTAGGTTTATTAAAACCTATTGAAGTTATAGTGGGTATAAAGTATTATTTAAATTTTGCCAACAAAGTGCAGTTATTTTTGAATATCTCAAAAACCTTTAGTTTAAAAAAAAGCAAATTAATATTGTAGCTCATAAGTTTCTATACAAAAAAATATTTGAATCCTATTTTTCGTAAAAGCAACCGATTTTGAGAAACCCCTATTTTGCATGCACAAACGCTATGAATGAAAATGGAAGCAAAATACATGAGATTTGTTCCATTTTTCAACGTTATCCGACTAATTTTGCCAATGCGAGAGTTAGTTACAGAACGTGATCTCCCAATTACAAAATCACGTGAACTAAAAAATGCCCAATTAAGATCTCACAAAAAAAAAAATTAAAAAATATGTTTTGGAAACATTTTTGGGTTTATTTTTATTTGATTGGCAGGAGACATTTGAAACTCCGAATTTTTGATTTATTTGAGATATCGGTTTCCAAATTGTATTAGTTTTGTTTCATTTTTCAACGTTTCTCGACGAATTTTATTGAAGCGATAGTTACAGAACACTGGTCCAGGAATTGTTGGTGAGAGATATAATTGCGAGATTGTTAAAATTGATATTTTCTAATTACAAAATTATGAAAAGCTTACTTATAAAGGGTTTTTCAACAGGGACGCTACAAAAGTAGAGAGACAGGGACAGCAACCGACTCCATATTTCTTGCCGCTCTATTGACATTTCTCTTCAGTAAGGTTTGCCATTTCATGATGGAAAGATATACGAGCCAACAACGAGTCGAAATTATTTAAATTTACTACCGAAATTCGGAGTCAATGGCCTCAACGTTAAGAGCGCTACGTCCAATTCATGGTCGTCATAATCGTCGTAGCAGATCAACAATTGAGCGTCTAGTGGAAAAATTTGAATCCACAGGCACAGTACAAAATGTTCCCGTACCAGTGAGACAAAGAAGTACCCGTAGTGTCGAGAATATTGCTGCTGCTGAGGCTTCAGTTGCAGAAAGCCCAAATGTGTTCCTCACACGTCATTCTCAAGCGTTGGGCATCTCTGTGACGTTGTTGTGGCGAATTTTGCGAGAAGATCTTGGCCGCAATCCACACGTACTCCATGAGTCATCATTGCATCCCGAAAAAATTACGGTTTGGTGTGGTTTTTGGGCCGGCGGAGTCATTGGGCCGTACTTCTTCCGTGATGATCAAGACCGGCACGTTACTGTGAATGTGGATCGCTACCGTTCAATGATAACCGAATATTTTTGGCCCCAATTGGATGATATGGACTTGGAGGACATGTGGTTCCAACAGGACGGCGCCACAAGCCACACAGCGTATGTCACGATCAATTTATTGGAAACCAAGTTTGGAGAACGTGTTATCTCACGAAATTGTCCAGTCGCTTGGTCGTGCGATTTGACACCGTTAGACTATTTCCTTTGGAGCTACGTCAAGTCTATGGTCTATGCCAACAAACCAGCGACGATTGATGAACTTCGTACGAATATCGAACGTGAAATTGCAGTAGTATCGGCCGATTTATGCTTGAAAACCGTCGAAAATTGGGTTCAGCGTCTGGACTTCTGCAAGCGTGCCCGTGGTGGCCATGCAAAAGAAATCGAGTTCCATACATAATGGCATCAAACGTACTTTCACAGGAATAAAGAATTTCATTGATATCCAAAACCGTTTTTGTTTTATTTAAAAAAACTTTTGTAGCGCTCTTATTGAAAAACCCAATACGTACGAAACGTATATCTACAAAATGTAGAAAATATATTAATGCAATAATAAATTTGTTGACTTAACACTTAACAAGAAATGGAATTTTAGTTTTCAACGGCTAGAGGTCCTTCAAAAGAATTCGACAGGTTATTGCTTGACAAATGGATCAAAGAGTCTAAACTGACTTTTTAGGGCGCTGAATATAAAATCAGAAATGTGGTAGGCATCTACATCGCAGGCGAAGAGAGCAAGCCCTCATTCTTTACCTGTTCTTGAAAAAGGCATTATTTAAAAAAAAAGAACTACAACCTTAAGGAATTTGGTTTTTGGTTGTGCTTAGAGAAAAGTAGGTACAAATAGCAACTTTTTTTTGAAAATTTTGAACGAAAAAGATCTAACCAACTGACAGCAATACTTTGGTCGTATTAACAGTACGGCAGTACGGAGTTCCAAAAAGCAGTACAAATACTGCAATTGCAGTACTTCGACAGCCCTGTTGCTTACCCTTTTGCACCAATTCGGCTGCAACTTTTTTGAATAAACAGCGCTGTTTTGACGTTTCCTGCAAATTCTTTTGTTTTGGGAGATGTTTTTAAAGAAAGTGAAAAGGGAAAAATAGATCTTGTAGAGTAAATGCGATCTTATAGTGATAAAAGGTTAAGGTTTTAAGGGCACAAAATGACTGTTCCTAAAATATATATTTTTGCAAGAACCCAATGCTTTATTGAATTTTTAAAAACGTCAAGCCCCCTTCCCTCTAAATGGTCTTTGAAACCTTTTTTTTTTAAATGGCGAACAAAACATATACTTTTTTTCAAACTTTGTGAATTTAAGCTCACCAAATGAAATTAAAAAAAAAATCGACGTAGTTTGTAGATATAAAATGTTAATTTGACTGAAGTGATTTGACCGATTCTCACTAGTGTTGCGATACATAAAATAACCAAAGCCCAACGCTCGGCTGACGCCCTTCTTCACTCTAGACGTTCTGCTCCATCTGTGAAATTTATTGCGATCAAAGAAGCCTTGTCTTACTGTAACCACAGATATCCACATGTTTTCACGAGATAAGTCTGTCTCTCCAGCCGACTTTATTTTTAGCCAAACGTACCGTGCCGCAAGTTGATAAAGATTATTTTGTTCCGCACCATTGAAAATGAAGTCTAAATTTGTCTCTCTAACTCCTCACTGTTACGGACACGGCCGGTTAAAAACTTTACTTGAACGAAGCAATAACTGCTCGTTGTATCCATGTGGTCAGCGAGCCTAAGGTATTTTGTCGACTAACTGGGGATAGTACCTAAATGTTTTATTGTAACCTACAAGGTAGCAGCGATCCTTCAAACGTTTTCCTGATTATAATTCTTATCAGTTTCGAAGAGAGTTTAAAGCTGTTATAAGTGGCTTTGAAATTAATAAACGGGTTGTGAATACCAATGTTCAATGCTTGATATTTCTCCAGGACCTGGCGTAATGTGAAAATTTGGGCAGTGATAAACTTACATGTCTTAAAATTGGTAAAGACCAGTAAGATCTACAACGAGAGGCTTTCAAACGTTCACATGACACGCTGATAAGGTAGTGTGTTAGAACTTTAGCAGTGGATGCATCGTCGCGTGTTTCTCGCGAAAGCCAAACTGCATGTGAGGGATGATCGCTTTTTTACTGCAGAGCCTATTATGCTTTCGAAGGATAATGTCTACCAATATTTTTTGTCTGATGTTGTTGAGAAGGGATACATGAAGGTAAGCCTGTAGTAGGATACAAAATTGAAAGTTCCTTTTTTTTGGGGGGGAGGTAAAGATTAATATAAGGAAATAGAGAATAGCTGGTGACTGCTTTTCGATAATCTTGTTGATGTCTTTTAAGGCATTGGCCCCATCTAAAACAATATGCAGCTGCCTTAGGAACTGGAAGTTGTTATGACTCGTAGTTTTTATGGATTCTAAAACATGATGTTGACACATTGCAGTAAGCTTCAACCTATTTGATATAGTTGTTATTGCTTGTCTTTCGTCGTTCTGTCTGTGAAGAAACAGATTTTGCACGTACTCGGGGAGGTGCTGGTACTATCCTTTGACATCCTAGGGTGCTTTAGGTTATCTAGAGCTATAGATACAGCCTATTCCAAACCACCTATAGCTGGATTGATTTTGCTGCCCGGAAAGTTCCTGCTTAGAAATGAAATCGTTAAGTTGTCTCTGATGTAAATATTTGAACCGCTGCATAGTCGGAAACACTGCGCACTATAATTGTGCAGAAATAATTCTGGATTGCCGGGAGAATACCAAGAAGTCCAACGTCGATGAAGATCTGGGAAATGTAGGTTAATGTTGGTATATAACCACCAGAAAATATTCATCACCGCTTACTTCCATCCAGTTCATGATTGCCATTAGCAGACTTTTCACCTTTTCGCTAAACAGAGTATAGTTCTGTGGAACAGCACTCCGGACTTTTTCGATGAACGCGAGAACTACCTATAAATTACCAGTAAAAACTCGCTTCATCATAACATCATTTCGTTTATGTTTTGTCTTATTTTAGTGATGGTACAAAATTTTATTTGTTAAAGTATTTTTTTTTTGTTAAAAATTTACTGGAAAATAATAAGTTCACCTCACTTATAGTCAATCCCTTAGACAATATTGTTTCCTTTTTACTTGCCACAGAAGATAGTGAAATTATCTGACACTTCCATAAAAATTGCCTTACTATAAAAAAAAAATCATTAGCTGGCTTATGTAATAAAAATAAAGAAAATGAAATTTTAATAAGTAATTTAATAATGAATTCCCTTTGGGAACTTTTCAATACCTATCAAAATTCATGTTTGTACTAGGTATTTGGTTACAAACTGAATTCCTTTCATAATAAATCAAAAGGTTAACTCAAACAACGATTATGAATTAATAAACAAGAAAATTATATTCATTCTTATACAAATATTTATTACGAATTATATCAACACTGTTACGAGCGGTGCGGTGGGTGGTGGTGTCACGCAATTTCTAAGGAAATGTTATAGCTTCTTTGTTTCCATGAAAAATGTTTCGATGTTTTGCCTTTGGGCGACTAATTCATTTATTTGTAGGTATGGTTATGACTTAAGGAATGAAGTTGAACAGGAAAATAAAAATAAAAAGGATTTTATATTAAGTGAATAAAATGGGAAAATTATAATAAAATTGATGCTACATTAACCTAATACAATAATCTTCATTATCTACTTTCCGTCTAAAGCCTATCTATAGTTTACGCCACCTTTGCGAAAAATAAAACTATTATCCAAACACTATGATGATACCAAAAAAACCTTACAATAGATTAACGTGGAAGCAATACATACTATGTCCAAGAAAGTTACTGGCTGCTAGCTTTGAAGCTGCAATGCAGGCCCCTCAAAATAGCGAAGGTTGCCCAGCCAGCTGCTTAAATGCATCATATAGATTGAGTACCTAGGAGAATGAATGAAGACACAGTTCCACCTACCAGTTAAGAAAGAAAGACTAAGCTATATCAAAAAGCTTAAGGACACAATAAGCTTTTTATTATTTCATTTTAAAAGGAACTAAGACGTTCATGTGTTTTTATTGTAAAAATCATAAAATAGGTCATATAAGATGGGAAAACTATGGAGTGCTAAAATATTATAAGAGGATGCATTTTGGAAAAAAAAAAGATGGCAACCCTTAAATTGCGAAAAAATTAATTTTGACTATTATTTTTGAAAATGTGACTTTTTAATTTTGGATTGATCCATTTTGTAGTAAATTTCTTGGTCAACAAAAATGATTTTTAAGCATAATCTCAAATTTGACTTCGTTCTCTATTTAAGTATATGCAAAAAACAAAATGGGTGCTTTTGCATGCCCCTTCCAAAATGCAAACTCTAATTAAATAGCACTCCGTGGTTTTTTCAACTTCAATGACTTATTTAATTATGTTAACCAGTTGTTATGACATAATTAATAGCTTGGTACTTTGTACTTAAAAAACATTTAGTACTTTGTTCCTAGAACATGTACTTGGTAACTTTAATACTGCCCACTACATTTCTAGTGTTTTTCAAATACAAGTCAATTTCAAGTATTTTTTAAGTACAAGTTCATTTTAAGTACTTTCCAATACGTCCATTTCAAGTAAAATTCGTTCCGTAGTCTGGTAGAGCTATCGAATATGATGGCTTCTCGTTATCTTGGTGTTATCTCGATAAAGTTTATCGAGTACTCAACGAATTATACTTGAAAAGTACTTGAAATTGGCTTGTACTTGAAATGGACTTATATCTGGTTTTTCAATAAGAGCGCTACAAAAGTTTTTGTTTAAATAAAACAAAAACGGTTTTGGATATCAATGAAATTCTTTATTCCTGTGAAAGTACGTTCGATGCCATTATGTATGGAACTCGATTTCTTTTGCATGGCCACCACGGGTACGCTTGCAGAAAACCAGACTTTGAACCCAATTTCGACGGTTTTCAAGCATAAATCGGCCGATACTGCTGCAATTTCACGTTCGATATTCGTACGAAGTTCATTAATCGTCACTGGCTTGTTGGCATAGACCATAGACTTGACGTAGCCCCACAGGAAATAGTCTAACGGAGTCAAATCACACGACCAAGGCGGCCAAGCAACTGGACCATTTCCTGAGATAACACGTTCTCCAAACTTCGTTTCCAATAAATTGATTGTGACATTCGCTGTGTGGCTTGTGGCGCCCCATGTCTTCCAAGTCCATATTATCCAATTGGGGCCAAAAATATTCGGTTATCATTGAACGGTAGCGATCCCCATTCATAGTAACGTACCGGTCTTGATCATCACGGAAGAAGTACGGCCC
Source organism: Dasysyrphus albostriatus (assembly GCA_946251815.1). Classification (NCBI taxonomy): domain Eukaryota; kingdom Metazoa; phylum Arthropoda; class Insecta; order Diptera; family Syrphidae; genus Dasysyrphus; species Dasysyrphus albostriatus. Next base: position 15,103,165 of record OX276335.1, read on the forward strand.
AATGACGCCGCCGGCCCATAAACCACACCAAATCGTAATTTTTTCGAGATGCAATGATGACTCATAGAGTACGTGTGGATTGCTGCCTGACCAATACCGCATATTTTGTTTATTGACGAAGCCATTCAGTCAGAAATGAGCCTCATCATAAATTGGACGTAGCGCTCTTAACGTTGAGGCCACTGACTCTGAATTTCGGTATTAAATTTTAATAATTTCGACTCGTTGTTGGCTCGTATTTCTTTTCATCATAAAATGGCAAACCTTACTGTAGAGAAATGTGAAAAGAGCGGCAAGAAATATGGCGTCGTTCGTATGGCTGTCCCTGTCGCTCTACTTTTGTAGCGTCCCTGTTGAAAAACCCTTTCCATGAAAATGTACTGGGCAGTATTAAAGTACCAAGGATATGTACTTAAAACAAAGGACATGACAAATTACTTGAACTTGGAGTCTTTCAAGTGCCAAGTACATGGTACTTGTTTTTTTCAAGTACAAGTACTAGTACAAAGTACTGGGTACTTACAAAGTAGTTAAGTACATATGTACTTAATTAACCAAAAGCTCTGAATTGGCGTAAAATTCCTGTCTCAAAGTTGCCACGTGCGTCGTGTGATCCTGGCAAAATTCTGTCTTTTGATTGACGGCTCTGTCAGTCGACATACTTGTGACATGAATTGTGTGGCCAATGCGTTAGTAATCTTCTTTGGTCATATAATAAACCTATCAACGTTGCCCTTAGGATACTTGCCAGCGAGATGACTGAGTCTTAACGTTTACACTGCCATGTCAACATCGGCTGCGTGGCGTTTATCTTTTTTTACATTTCTTAGAGGTTTTCTTATCCATCGATGTAGTAGCCAACCTTCAATGAGATTTGGTAGTTTATAATTTGATAGGAAACAATCTGTTTTTTAACGTTAGAATATTTCATCCTAAATGTTACCCAACCCATTGATACTGTTTCGGTATTCAAATTGTGTCAGTAATATGAAGAAAAAAGACAACAAACAAAACATGAAAAAAAGGAATAAAAAAGAGGTTAAAGTTTTTCTTTTCCTTAGCTACTTTAGGGATTAAATTCAAGCAAAGTTTGATAAATTATTTTTATAAGAAGGTTTTTTAAAATACCAATTCTATATACTACTGTAATAAATCAGTTAAGTAGAAGACTTAGCATTAAGGATTGGACTAGTTGAATTATTGATTCAAAATAGCTTTTAATGGCCTTTAGTCCTACAAATTGGCGTTTCGTCCGGCTTACTCACTTGGACTCATCAGTGAGATAGTGAGGGCCTTGTCATATGCTTAATGATTAGGAATTCTAATCTTGTTGGATATAGTTTACATTGGATTTTTGTAAAAGAATTCATGTAAGTTGAACTGAACTTAATCTGAGAAATGCCTTTTTCCTATTAATGATAACTAGTACGTCTAGCCGTAGAGACAAACTGATACCTTGTTTGCATGGAGAATTGAATCCGAATTTAATCAGGATCAGGATCAGAATCCAAAATAATCCAATAGTCCAATCTAATTCTGCTCGTTGTCATAAACCTGGGTCGAAATTTCCATCAGGATTAAATCCGATTCTTCGATTCGCTCACCTAAACGTGGAATGAGCTACTAATTATTATTTATTTTAGATTTAGATTTTTAGATTAGATTTATTTTTCTTATACATTCATTACATTTATCCAATATTTCATAAGAACATTGCTTTATACATTTAAAGAAAATATAAGAAAGGTTTGGTGACATTCATTATTTACAAAATATATGAAAAATAGAGTTGAATGTCACTTCAAATTTAATAAAAAAATTACAAAGTATATGGGTGGGGTGGCCCTTAAAAATTCAAACTAGTTTTAATAAATTAATTCAATAAATATAAAAATTATAATTGAAAAAATTAAAGCAAACAAAAAATTAAAAACAAAAAAAAAATATAAAAAAGAATTGAAAAATTATTTACCTTGATAAGAAAATTTAAGCCAAAACATTAGAAATGTATGATTCCAAAGTATTATAATCTAATGAAAAAAGCCAAGTTTTAACATTTCTTAGAAAAGTTCCAGGTATAGTAATTGACCTTATTGATTGAGGAAGGATATTATAGAGCCGAGAAGACGTAATAGAGAAAAAGTTACGATACGCAGTGGTACGAAAAAAAGGTATATTTACTAAGTTCGAAAGGTTTCCACGGAGATTGTATCCTGAAATTAGTCGAAAATTGAGGTTACCAGATTTCATAAAAAATATTTTTAACACCTTAAAACAATATAAATGACGAACTGGGAGAATTTTGTGAGTAAAGAACAGAGGAAAACTAGAATGTCTACCTGACTTACGACAAATTTTTCTAATGACATACTTTTGCAAGGTCAGAATTGGTTGTATTCTATTTTTATAAACACCACCCCAGCAAGCAATTCCATATTGTATCTTAGAGTGAAAAATACCGTAATAGATTCTCTTTAGGAGCTTAGTTGAGCACACTTTACTTAAATAATAAAAATGTCGCAGAGTACAGCGAAGATACTTTTTCATAGAATCGGAGTGATTTGCAAAAGACATCCGAGAGTCTAAGGTCAGTCCCAAATATTTGAACTCATTGACTTCTTCAACCACAAAACAATTCTCACTACATGTCAAATCACATAGAAAAATAGGTGAAGAAGAGCTAGAGCAATGGCAAGTTAACAATTTAAACCTACGACAATCAGGTGCGTGAAAACAGACATTTGCATCCAACAATCTAGCTGAAGATAAGCTGAAAAACATTATCTTTGTTTTTGCGCTTATTACCAAATTGTGTTCAAAAAACCACAATCGCAATAAGTCAAGATCAAAATTGATATCCGAAATCAAATCCAAAGGGCTATTTGCACCGTAAGAAAACCCAATATCATAATATTGCAGCACTGAACGCTGCCATCAGACATTCCAGTTATCTTCCCAGTCAATGCTGGAAAATTGGTTGGTTGGTGGGTGGAAAAAAAATTTTTGTTGTGTAGTTTATTAATAAATTTTCGCATTCTGCACTTCTATGCAAAAAAACCTTTCCAACTATATATAATGCATTCGGCTTTTGTAAACCACGTAAATTGTACCACAAAATTCGTGTTTACCTCTTTATTATAAGATATTAACGATGATGAAACGTCAATTAAAGTTAAAAATTTCATATAAAAACTGCACTCACTGCCTCAAATATGACATACTTATTACCAACATACAGTAGTTTACATTAATCAATCAATGTCAACTTGATCGTCACATGATCGTAATTTTTTTTACAAAGAATTACTCAAATATGCAATCTTTCTATTTACAAAATTTTTTTTATCAACGTTGGTCAATTTTTTAGCATACGCTACGAATTTGACATTCAAGGGTTAACCATAATAGAATGCTGCAACTGGAGCAGCAGCTGCAATTGGAATAGATGTTCTGAATTAATCTCTTTTCAACTCTGTTTTGTCTACTCCCAATTTACCACATTAGATAGGTTCGGTCAAAAGGGGTGAGAGGTAGTACAATGAACCGTATCGTCTCACTTGGATCTCGGTGGATCCATTCTGGTCCCCAGGGTGATGGTGGGAAGTACGGAGGAATAGGGAAGGGGTGTAGGGGAAGATTTAATTGGGTGAGCCTCTCTGAACCATCCTGAGTTCTGAATGAACTTTAGTATGATTTTTAGTGGCGAGACTGAGATGTCGCCCAGTTCGTCGAAGAAGTATTCTCCTAGGTCTTTTTTTCTGGTTCTAGCTAGGCTGGGGCATTTACACAAAAAATGAAAGAAGCCCTCCTACACCTCTTCATCATGAAACCCTCTACATTAGTCCGATAAGCTGATACCCATTTTGTTCATGTGGGCTCCCATTGAGTTGTGGCCGTTAGGATGCCCACAATGAGAGATAATAGAGGCCTGCTTAACTTGAGTAAGTACTCAGTTTTTTTCTTTGAAATATTTGCCTGTTGCCTGAAACCCGACAGGTGTCGGTGGATAACCATCTGATATTTGCAGCTTCTAAGAAACTCTGGTGTTTTCAATTTTTTTCTTACTCCAGTGGCATGAGCACCGAGGCTTCTATTTGGCACAGATCAGGAGATGATTCGCTTTTGGCCAGTTCATCTACTATTTCGTTCCCGTGAATAGCTCTGTGTCCTGGGAACTCCCTTAGGGTAACTGTATTTGTTGCGTTTAGTTCTTTTAACTCATTTCGGCAACGGTTGATCAGTTTGGAATTTATGGTGGTTAGGAAATGGTTTTATAAAATGTGAATATAACTATTGGCTGATTCATGCATGAGGCAAGATGTTTCGCAGCTTCACAGACTGCCAGCACTTCCGCTTGGTGTACACTGCACTAGCTTGAAAGCTTCATAGATCTATTTATTGGTGAGTTATCTGAGAAGATGTCTGACCCAACACCCTCCAAGGTTTTGAAACCGTCCGTCAGTAAAGACCGAAACATGATTTCCATTAATGACCCTGCTTTTATTCCAGAGTTCCCTGGTAGGGATATCTGTCTTAGTTACTACGTTGAATTCAATGTGCGGTGAAACATAGTATGTTTAAATGTCAACGTCTGTAAAATTCAATATAGTTTTATGACCGTAAAGGCCCTGTTGCAATTATTTCATTGTTGAAGTCTTAAAGCACTTTTGGCTGCTAGCGATTTCGTAAACCGATCGAAAGAGGCAAGTGAAAGGAAAGTTTCTAGGGCGTCCGTTGGTGAGGTCCTTATAGAGCTGGTTGTGCCGATACCCACTATTAGATAAGAGTGGAACAGTTTTTCCACTTGTTTACCTACTGCCTGTCCAAACTAATTAAATCTATTTATATTCTAATATACCTTTCATAATATGTATTTCTTCCTTGATGTTAAACTAAAAAACTTCCATTTCAATTTATTTCCATTTGAATTTCCTTCTTGAAAAAAAGGTTTTAGCTACCAACAGACTGCAAACTATGAATTTTTACTTAAAAAATTATTACTTTCTTGTATGTATTAACAAATCTCCTTCTCTATTTATTATTTTAGATTCAGCCATTGAAGGCAGATACAAAAAAAGTGATATACATTTTCCACAGGTAAGCACACAATTCAGAATCCTATATCAAAATAACTCTATAAAAATATCAGCTGACAACTTATGCAGTAAGTTGAGCTTCATATAGGTAATTATGTAACTCTTTAAAAGATTGTTCATAAATATTGACAAACTTTCTCGAATAAATTTAAACAAAATACAAAATATTCGTTTATCGATTCAGAAAAGTAAAAACAGAAAAAAGAAGCTCCATTTATGCCCGCCTCATTGCCCAAGAAGATGTTTTATCCATACGAGTATATAATCAAAATATTTTTCAGTTCGATTTACTTTCCTGGAATTCATGTAGGTATGTTAAATGAAATTACATAGTATCAACTAAACCCATTGTTATTCTACTTGGTTGGTCTGGATATAAGAAATTGAAAATCGATAGGTATAGAGCTCTTAGCTATACAGTCATTCTTGGGGGTTGCGTGTTGCTATCTTCCTAGTATCTAGGTTTTTATTATGAAATGGATTTGGATATTTCGTAGAAGGAAGTTTCCGGAATAAAAAGCCCATTTCGCAACAGAAACTGAAAGTAACCGGAATAAGTTTCAAAATTTACCCGATATACCATTTCAGCATAGTTAATGAACATTAAAATTGGAAAATATATTTATTAAATTATTATTATTATTTATTTATTTTATGAATTACCTAGTCAACATACGGGTCGTGACCAACTTCTACCAAATTATGATAAAAGTATTACTTTAAGCATTTTCTAGAAAAACAAATAGTATCTTCCTGTGCTATTTCGAAATATATATAAATTAAAATTAAGTCAAGACAATTAAAAGAATTATTTTTATTTTAAATATATCAAGCAGATGCATTTTTTTCCTTTTAATAAATAAATAAATTTGCTTAGTTAAGCTTGTAGGATAAAAGAGATCAAACCCCTTCAAGAGTCATGCTCTCTAGTTAATATTATGCATGAAAGTACATAAACGTACTCTACGGCTATTTACGAGCATCGTGTGGTGTGTAGCTAACTTTATGGAAAAATAAGTGTTTTGTATAACCATATACAATAATTTAACTACCACATTGTAGACGGTTCACGTGTTATAGCCCAGTCATATCGGGTTTTTCAATAAGAGCGCTGTGTTGAATAACACAAAAATGGTTTTGGATAACAATGAAATTCTTTATTCCTGTGAAAGTACATTCGATGCCAATATGTATGGAACTCGATTTCTTTTGCATGGCCACCACGGGCACGCTTGCAGAAGTCCAGACGCTGAACCCAATTTTCGACGGTTTTCAAGCATAAATCGGCCGATACTACTGCAATTTCACTTTCGATATTCGTACGAAGTTCATCAATCGTCGCTGGTTTGTTGGCATAGACCATAGACTTAACGTAGCCTCACAGGAAATAGTCTAACAGCGTCAAATCGCACCACCGAGGCGGCCAAGCGACTGGACATTTTCGTTAGATAACACGTTCTCCAAACTTGGTTTCCAATAAATTGATTGTGACATTCACTGTGTGACTTGTGGCGCCGTCCTGTTGGAACCACATGTCCTCCAAGTCCATATCATCCAATTGGGGCCAAAAATATTCGGTTATCATTGAACGGTAGCGATCCCCATTCGCAGTAACGTGCCGGTCTTGATCATCACGGAAGAAGTAAGGGCCAATGACGCCGCCGGCCCATAAACCACACCAAACCGTAATTTTTTCGGGATGCAATGATGACTCATGGAGTACGTGTGGATTGCTGCCTGACTAATACCGCATATTTTGTTTATTGACAAAGCCATTCAGCCAGAAATGAGCCTCATCGCTGAAGATGATTTTTCGATGAAAATCCGAATCATTTTCAAGTTGTTGCTCAGCCACAATTCACGAACATATTTGTGACGACGCTTCTGGTGGTCGAGCGGCTTCAGTTCTTGCGTCAATTTAATCTTGTAAGGATGTAGGTCAAGATTTGTTTGCAAAATTTGCCACAACGACGTCACAGAGATGCCCAACGCGATGTGAGAGACACATTTGGGCTTTCTGAAACTGAAGCCTCAGCGGCAGCAATTTTCTTGACACTACGGGTACTTCTTTGTCTCACTGGCACGGAAACATTTTGTACTGTGCCTTCGGATTCAAATTTTTCCACTAGACGCTCAATTGTTGATCTGCTACGACGATTATGACGACCATAAATCGGACGTAGTGCTCTTAACGTTGAGGCCACTGACTCCGAATTTCGGTAGTAAATTTTAATAATTTTGACTCGTTGTTGGCTCGTATATCTTTCCATCACGAAATGGAAAACCTTACTGAAGAAAAATGTCAAAAGAGCGGCAAGAAATATGGCATCGTTTGCTGTCCTTTTCGCGCTACTTTTGTAGCGTCCCTTTTGAAAATCCCTTTACAAACATAAATAATAGAAAAGTTATTATTTTTGTTTTCGGGACTGTTGAACGAATTCAATTTAAAGATTTTAGTGACCTTCAGTCTAAATGCGCTTCGCTTAGGAACAACAATTGGGCTCATCAGTTAGATGTTGTTGTACCCTTCTGAGACGCGTAATTTTAGTCCAGATGTCGGAAACTTATGCCAGAACTCTCCTTGGACTAAGCATATGCTTAAAACTATAGGACTACGTTTTATAATTTCAATCCCCCTCCCCTCCTCTGCACTCTGTGGCCAGAAAAAGACTGCGATAGGAAAGGTCAGTTGTATAGCCGGGGAATAGTAAGAAAAAATATTACATATTTTATTAAAATGTAAAGATTGGTACCATCTTCCTACATTATTTTCAAAATCCCCTGAAATACCTGTGGTGATTTTTTAAAAAGTCAGTTGAGGAGAGGGGGATATGAAACATAAAAAATTAGGTCAATATCTAGATTTTCCTTCCCACTCAAATTAAAGACTTTTTGACCGTAGATGTTTGTATGGTCTCTTTTCAATTTCCCCCTCTCCACCACTTTGAAAGGGGCGTATTAAAAAATCAAAGAAGTTTTCAAGTGTGCTTTAATAGAAACACTCCGACTACACCATCCCATCAGCCGGTTTTTAGCAAAAATTTCCAAGTCTCAATACCAACAAAATCCATTTGGGATGATGGTGAATTTTTGAGAGATGAAGGAATTCATTTCAACACGTTGGGCTCGAAAACCGAAGAGGGGGTGGGTGGTGGTTAAACATTAGTCTCTCTTTCCGTCTCCCTGGTCATTTGCGTGTTCCAAGCGAAAATCCTGGCGATAAAACAAGTTTTATTTTGGCTCAAAGAAATTGTAATATCTACATTGAATATCCGTATCTTCTCAGATAGCCAAGCTGCCCTTAAATCACTAGGCTCTGTTTCTACAAACACCGTATCTGCCAAAGCTGTCGATCAGAACAGTTCAACATTCACCTTTTCTGGGTGCCGGGCGCATATTCCAGGAAACTGTAAAGCTGATGAACTCGCCAGGAAAGGAACTATTACACCAATATTACCTAACAAGGTGAATATTTGAATTCCAATCGCTACATGTAAGCTTATGCTTAAGCAAGCTTCAATGATGATGAAAAACACCAGATGGACAGGTTTCAGTTATTGTCTGGATACAAAACAGATCTGAAATGTTTGTTATCTCTAAATGTTTGTTATCTCTAAGTAAATTGCATATTAGCTCCACAATAGGTATCAGTACTGGACACAGCCTCATAGGCAAACACGCCAAAAGACTCGGCGTTTTCTCAAATGATTTCTGCAGAAGCTGCATAGGCGAGAAGGAGAAAGAAACTATCCCACACTTGCTTGCTCATGTCTTGCTCTTTCTGAAAGACGCAAAATGCACTTAGGTAAATTTTTCTTTGGTGATCCCAGTGATTTAAATAAAATCGACATTCACAGTCTCAATCGCTTTATTAAAAGCTCCAATTGGTTTAATTAACAAAGGATTGCCTCACAGCCTTTATGTGGTATAACAATGGGCTTATTCTGGCCTAGGTGTGTCAGCAGTTTTCTTGGCAGCCACCTTAACCTTACCTAACCTACTATTCCCGGCTATATAACTGATCTTTCCCATCGCTGCCTTTTCCACGCAAGTGCAGGGGGGGGGGAAGTTGAAATTTTAAAATATGTTCCTACGGTTTCAAGCTTGCTTAGTCCAACGAGATTTCTCACGTAAACTTCCGACATCTATATATTTATTGGCCAATGTATGTAGCATTTTGGAATTTTAGCCTGGTATAAGAGGTCAGATGTCAGGTGCATGTTTGTATTAAAGTTAAAGTGGTGTTTTTTTTCTTGATGGTAAATGTTAAGGAGAAATTTTATACGAGTTTGTTATGGGAAATGACCTCAGCTATCTGTTGTTTGTAAGACAATTTTTTTTCTAAAACTTCGCGTTTTTACTTGTCAAAAATCGATTTCTGTGACCTTTGACCCCTTATAACTGACTTAGCGGTCATCGGATTTTTGAGGCCTTTCTCAGATAAAAAGTAACAGTGATTCCAACGCGCATACCAAAAATCATCCTGTTTCTGGGCTACAAAGTCATCAGTGAGTGCGCGAATATATTCTGCGTACGATAAAAAATTGTTCAATTGAAGAATAATTTTAAGGTTTGACTTGACGTGTTTACCAAAAGATAGATGAAAAACAATGTGCGTATACAAGTGAACGCTATGCTGTAGCGCAGGGGTGAACCGAGATCATTTATCGACTGTTAAATATTTAGATTTTTGATATTGCAGCTTAATGAAGAGTTATAGTTCAAGTATTCGGATGAGGATTTTTTTCATTGAATCAGTTTCTAAATATAAAATTTTGAATAACAAAGTTGATAAATGAAATTTCAGTGATTTTGAGGCAAAAATTAAAGTACTTTAAAAGGCAATTGTTTTAAGTTATGACTTTGATTTGTTTGACTTTTTTTCTGTTAATTTTCCTCTATACAGACAGATAAAAAGAATTAAATTTTATAAGAAATAAAAACTACGAAAGTTGAAAAGTTTTGCTTGCATGAGTTTTTTTCAATTGGTTCCTTTTTTTAAGCCGAATACTAAATTCAAGTAAACAAGTTCACATTTTACACTGAACCATTACTTGCGAACCTTCAAAAGCACCGAGTTTTTGTATCTTAAGATTCCCGAAAATAAAAAAATTTTTAAATGAATTTTTTTATAGGATTTAAATTATGGGAAAACCTATATGTACACGTAAGTATGTTGTTTATGAAAGCAGATCTTTGTATTTTTTTTTTTTTTATTTATTTAGCTTAATACAAGCGTGCACTAACATCTAAACTTAAAATCTATGGTGGGTTTTTCGTTGTTTTTTTTTTTTTTTTTTTTTTTATTTTATTTTTATTTTTATTTATATAATAATCTGGGCCCGTAGGCCCACCCACCAGTTTTTTATATAGAAAAAAACTTTTAAAAAATGGAAGGCAAGGTGTTGAGAGCTAGAAGGGAGTGTTTAAGGCAGTTCAGGGATTGTATAGTTAAGGTTGGAATAGAGCGAGATTTTGAGAGAGTGTTTGGAGGTGTGAAAGTCAAAAGAATTTTGCATAAGGTTGGAGGTACGGAGCATGCGTGTCAATGGTTCGTTACTACCATAGTTAGTACGATGGAAATTGACATCAAAGAGAGACACCGATCTAAGACTTCTAGGGTTAGTGTGCAAAGAAATTTTTCGGAGAAGCGTAGGACAATCAATATTACCGGCTAAAATTTGGTGAATGAATACAATGTCGGCTACTTTGCGACGTTTATCAAGAGGTTGCAGATTAATAAGTTGAAGACGATTTTTATAGGGTGGAAGGTGAAATGAGTCAAGCCAGGGAAGCCCGCGAAGTGCGAATCGAAGGAATCTTCGTTGAACGGCTTCAATACGAAGGGAATGGGTAACATAACATGGTGACCAAACCTGGCTGGCATATTCGAGAAGGGGCCTAACAAATGTGAGATAAAGAGATTTCGTAACGTAGGGGTCTGAAAATTCTTTTGACCAGCGCTTAACGAAGCCAAGTGCAGAGTTAGCTCTATTAATAGATGTGGTAATGTGAGATCTAAAATTAAGTTCTTTATCACAAAGAATACCTAAATCACATAGTGAGTCAACTACTGTGACTGCCTTATTGTTAATAAAATATGTTCGAGGAGGGAGAGGTGAGCGTTGACGGGAATACGTTATAGCTTGACATTTACTAACATTAAGTTCAAGAAAGTTCTTCTGGCACCAGATAGAAAATCTGTTTAAATCTTGCTGAAGAAGAATGGAATCGGAAGGAGAGGAAATATGTCTATAAATTTTTTTATCATCAGCATAAATAGAAATCATAGAATCATTGATGACGCAGTCTACATCATTAATGGTCAAAATGAAAATCAAAGGGCCGAGATGACTTCCCTGCGGAACGCCAGAGGTTGCAAGGATAGGATTAGATTCGATACCTCTAAAAAGGATTGTATACTGCCGATCGCTAAGATATGAATGGATCCACGCAATGAAGGAGGGAGGGAAGCCAAGTGCTTTGAGTTTGAAGAGAATAAGGGAATGTGAGATTTTATCAAAGGCTTTGCTGAGGTCAGTGGCGATGACGTCAACTTCTTTCCCAGACTCCATGGCGCATGTAGAATCAGAAACAAAATCAACTAGGTTTGTAGTAGTTGTTCTACCGGTAAGAAAACCATGTTGATTGGGGGAAAAAATATGTTTACAGTGGAAAAGCATAGTGTCATAGACTATGCTTTCGAAAAGCTTAGGAATACACGACAGCTTAGCTATGGGACGGTAGTTAGATATTTCTTTTTTAGGGCCTTTTTTGTGGATCGGGATAATGTAGGAATATTTCCAACGAGAAGGAAATATTCCTTGTGAAATTGAGAGCTGAAAAAGAGTTGTCAATGGCTCTATTAAAGTTGACGAACAATTTTTTAATATTATTGAGGGTAAGCCATCAGGACCACCAGTGTATTTAACCTTGAGTTTTTTAATCTTATCTTCAACGATAGAAGGGGGAATGACAATTGAAGACAGTGACGTTTGGGTGCAGGTGTCTAAGAAGGAAAAGTAATCGGAGTCTGGTGGGGAAGTGTTATCAGAAAAAGATTGACTGAAAAATTGGGCATAAAGGTTAGCGATGATTAAGGGATCGTCTGAACTGGTATTCAAATAAATAAGCGTAGAAGGGTAGTTATCAGACTTTCTTTTAGCATTAATGAAGTTAAAAAAACTTTTTGGGTCAGATATAATGTTAGATTGAACTTGACTAAGGTAATTATGGTAAAGAGACTTGCAGAGTTCAGAGAAATTATGGTTTGCACATTGAAAGGTAGAGAAATCGAAGCCAGTGCGAGATTGCAAGTACTTACGCCAAAGTTTGTTTCTTTTATTTCGGAGAGATTTTAATTCATTATTATACCATGGAGGGCTTGAAGAAATATTTTTTTGAGGAGAAATAGGGACTGATTGGCTAAGGCAGCAAAATAGTAGAGAATAGAAATTATGAAGGACAGAATCGATGTCGTGATTTTCAAAGATAATATCAAAATCGACGGCACGAAGTAAGTTATTTAGTTTGGGGAAATTAGCCTTACGAAAATTAAAAGCCATTACTTTTTCCGGAGCAGTGGCATTATGGGAAGATTCATAAGAAAAAGAAAGGAAGATAGGAGGATGGTACGGGTCTAGAGTAGAAAGAAGATGATTACTCGCTGATACTACACAATTGTCCACATCAGAGGAGAAGATAAGATCGAGTTGGCGGTCTAAATTATTTTTGACACCACTCATTTGGTAAAGATCAGAGTCAGAGAGACAATCGGTGAATAAGATTTCCTTATCAGTCATGGCATTAGAACTCGTATAATGTGATTCATCATCAGATAGAGTCCATTGCAGATTTGGGAAATTGAAATCACCTAAAATAAAAACCACGTCAGATGGTTCAGCTGCTTCGAAGATAGAATCTATAGCATCAACTGCGAGCTGATAACATTGGATAGGCTGGCAGGGTTTAATATAGCAGCAAGTTATATAAAAGGTTACTTTGGCGATTGTTGATTTCACACAGACATACTCAAAGGAGGAGGAATCAGATATTTTGAAAAGGGTCGAATCAAATCGATTGTGAACCGCTAATAGAACACCGCGTCCAACAGACACATCATCATGCAAAGAGCCGTCTACTCGAAAGACGTTGAAGTCAGGGTTAAAGAGCTCGCTATCGTTAATACTAGGTAAAAGGTTAGTTTCAGTTAGTGCAAAAATGTCATAGGGTAAAGTTAATGAATTAAGGTAGACTGCAGAAGTTTTGGTACGAAGCCCTCTGACATTTTGGTAATAAAGGGAAAAGCATTTTGGAGGATAATTAGAGGAGATTGGAGGTTTAGGAACGAAAAAAACTATTAAAGTTGGATCTACTCCTCTGCAAATGAGTGATACGTTTAGAGTTTACATAAGAGGCGAAAGACGATAAGTCATTTGCAACATCTGCGGGAGTAAGTTTGAAAGATTCATGAAAACGAACGAATATTTCCCTAAGTTCAACGGGGTTAGTTGGGAGACCTTCTTGCTGTATGGAAACCATAAGATTAGTTCTTGTAACACCGTCAACACAAACAGAGTCATGTTTGTCATGAAGGTATGCAAGATAAAGGCGAATGTTAGAGTAGATTCTGTGATCTCTAAGTCGTGAGAGAACATAACGACCATCATCATTAAGGTCAACAAATTGTTTGGTAAGTCTAGCAGTAGGGGGGGTGAGAGGGTCTAAAAATGGGGGCGAAGATCCGTGCGTATGGGTATGGTATGGAGCGTTAGATATGGGGGGAGATTGGAGGGAAGTTAGCTCAGGAGATGTTAATGTGGTGGAGTAGTGGTTAGATGTGGGTGTGGTGATCAGAGAAGGATGAGAAGAAGAGGGTGCTGGGCGTTGTTTTACTGTTGGTGGAGTGAGGGGGTCAAAAAAGGGATAATTAGTTGTTGGAAGATTAGTAGAAGGGGAGACATTGGATGTGGTAGGAAGGGGTGGAGAGCCGGTGACGGGAGGAGTGGATGAATGCTCGGGATTAAGAACGTGGGAATGGATGAAATTAGGGTAGTAGGAGCCACGAGGGTGATTTAAATTGGGAGATTGGTCATTCAGTTTGTTAGGGATATTAAAAGACACTCGTTTCTTTGGAGGGACTGCGGGAGGATTTTGAAATAAGGAAGGTCTATTAGTTCGGATGGGGTTATACATATTATTCTTATGATGTAAGGAGGGGTTAGTAGAGACTGGATGAACGCAATTAGAAGAAGGTAAGGAAGACACAGAAGGAGAATTTAGAATTGGGTGGTGGCTTTTAAGGAAAGATGAGTCATGGTAAATAGAGTGAGAAAAGTTAGGAAGAATACCTATTTTAAAGTTCCAGTCTGATTTCGAGTTAATACCGGATTGAATTTTGGCTTTAGAATTGCGCGGCTTATTCTTACTTTTTGGCGACAGTGATGATGATGTTTTATCAATCCATTTGAATAGCTTCATGTCACCAAGCTGAGTGTGCCCATTACAGTGGGAGAATAACCATTCGTATTTCGATGGGATGATGATTTTGAAGCGGCAAGTAGATGTACGTTGGCAGTCGATATCCATAGCGAAAGTTCGTAAGAAGTAAGTCCGGACCCAGGAATCATCAGCAGTTCGAGGCGCATTAATCAGGAAATATGAGCTCTTGTTTGCACTATTGAGCTTGGACAATCTTAAGTTCCACTCTGGGATTGACCATGAAGTTCCAAATTTAATAAGGCTAGGAGCACTTGCGGTCAAAGGTGGTGAAGTAGAGGATGGATGAGTAGTAGAGACGGGAGCAGATGCATGAGGTGAATCAGTTTCAAGAGTGGCTGAGTGGTTGGATGAGTTAGTAGTGATGAATACACAAGCAGGAGAGTCAAGGCCAATGGTTGAAGGTGGTGATTCCGTGGTAGACATAATTGAAGGTAGAGGAAGTGGCTGGTGAGCAGATAAGGGTACGAAAGGGGTGGCATCCATTATTTCAGCAAGAATTGAAGTATCAGTACTATTTTCAATCCACGTTCTATAGAATTTTTAAAAATTCAATATGACTTCCTTAACGCTCTAGCCTAGACTATCGTTTACTAAATAGAGTGATAATTTTTTTTAAGTTTTAGTTGGTATAATTTCTCCGTAATATACCTCTATTAACTGGATATGGTAGCATGTATGACCTAGTTTTAAAAAAAAAGTTATTTCCTAGAAATTTTGTTCTACGTACATCTTTTTCATATTTTTTTAGGAAACGAGTAAAAACATGACATTTTGTCAACAAAAAAAAACCCAACATACAACATTTTGCATCATTTTCTTTTGTTAGCCTGCATCAGGAAAATTCGTTCTTTTTTCGTAGAAATTAGTAAAAAAAAAACAAATTTTCTTTATGCAAGAATTATTACAAATTTCAAACTGTTCAAAACAATTTTTAAGAACACACATTTACATCATCTTTCGAAGGTTTGATGACGTATTTTAAAAATTGGCTGTGTAACGAGGCGGAAATTTTCTCTGATGATGTCTTATGATATTTTTATCATATCTGAAAATTTTATATATCTGTTGACTGTTTCCGATTTATAGATTTTATACCGCCTCTCCATTCAACTTGAACCACTGCGTGCTGATTTGCGTTTGTTTTAACTGCAATTGGTAAAACTCTCCATGATTTCGTTGTTTTGCGTTAGCATTTTGATGTCTTGCTTAAGTGATATTTCGTTTTGCATCACAATGACTCTGTATCTTGAATAAAAAGGATATTCTTTTAAGTCAAAATTTTACCAATCATAAATATCCGAGTCCTTATGAGCCGTTCGAGTAATAATGTGCCACCGAATCATCGTTGATATATCCTGTGCAGTCACTTTGATTTCATCTTACTTTTTTTGTAGTTCTGGTATTTTTAACTTTTCCATAAAATTAAGCTTAGTTGTTAAAATATATTATTTTATTATGAACCATTACTTGAAAATTCTTTTTACGAACGAAACAGCCACTAAAAACAAATCCAGTTTTCAAAAAAAAAAAAAAATCGAACAAAAATTGTTTCACATACGCCACAGTGGCCCACATAATTGAATTTCTTCATATTACGCGAATTTGTCTTCATACCTATTTTACCAAAGAAAAATCATTTAAGCCTAATTGACTGATGTTAAATTACTTTTCCCCATTAATTTGCTTTCCATCAATGCAGAAAAGTAATATCACCATAATTTCGTAAAAAAAGGAAGTCACTTTGTATCCTTAATCTCTTATTAATTCACTCTTTCAACATGAATAATTTCGTTTATCAGCGAGTAAAAAATGTATACGCATAAGTCATAGAGTTGCAAAGCGTATTTTCACAATTTAATTGACTACACATCGTGCGTTTATGTAGATAAAAAAGGAAAAAGTCAAAAATCACATTCTCGAAGGCCATAACACATATATCCTTGGGATTTTCATCATTCATTGTGTACACAACATATTCTGTTGTTATAGCTTAGCTTCTGCCAAAGTCATGACACTGTGATATGATGGAATAAAATGCGAAATGAATTTTACATCTTGAAAGCTTGTATGACATTTGATTGATAAAATAAAAAAAAAATAGAAAACATAACAAATGAATTTTTGATGAATTTTTGATCTTTTTTTCATTGTTGTTGCGGAAGGACCTGCTTTTCGGTTTAAAATACATATAATCAATTTTTTTTTTATCGTGCTGGTATTTAGTATATGCTTGTTCTGTTCAAATATTAATTCCCAAAAAAAGAAATTCCATTTTCGAAATTTAATGATTGAGGTATACTTTTTTGGGAGGGTAGTTTTTCGAAAGAAAAATGCGCACAGATGAAGAACAAACAGAAATCACAAAATGTCAGTCATTTGATGGTGAAAAGGTTTTTGACAGTTATGTAGATTTGTATATTTTAAGTCCTCTCCTTATTAGCCCCAATAACACAATTACATCCCTAAGCTCCATTCGCTTCCAAAATTTATCGAAATGGAATAATTATGAAACAAGGCAAATTGAAACTTTGATGGGGAAAAATAAGGATGAACAAACTATTAGTGAGGCTGTAAGTGAGACCAACATGTCGTTTTGATCTGACGGGTTGAGCTTTAGTTTACTAATAGTTCATGTCCTAACTTTACTTTTAAGAAGTGTTACCAAGATGACAGCACTGTCAGAAGAACAAGAAAAGGGTTGACACTTGTTTTATACATTGGCCCATAAATCAAGGACCAGAGGTCGCTCGATGACAAGAAAGCTCTCGTTGGATTCAGCACTTTTGTAACCATAGGACCACATTATTGATTTTCTCCCTCCCCCCTTGCATGAAGAGGGTCCAAAAAAGCTGTTTGAAAGGGAAAATGCAAAGCCAAGAAAAATTATTTATATCGGGTTATGCAATAAGAGCGCTACAAAAGTTTTTTTAAATAAAACAAAAACGGTTTTGGATATCAATGAAATTTTTTATTTCTTCGAAAGTACGTTCAATGCTTTTATGTATGGAACTCGATTTCTTTAGCATGGCCACCACGGGCACGCTTGCAGACGTCCAGACGCTGAACCCAATTTTCGACGGTTTTCAAGCATAAATCGGCCGATACTGCTGCAATTTCACGTTCGATATTCTTACGAAGTTCATCAATCGTCGCTGGCTTGTTGGCATCGACCATAGACTTGACGTAGCCCCACAGGAAATAGTCTAACATTGTCAAATCGCACGACCGAGGCGGCCAAGCGACTGGACCATTTCGTGAGATAACACGTTCTCCAAACTTGGTTTCCAATAAATTGATTGTGACATTCGCTGTGTGGCTTGTGGCGCCGTCCTGTTGGAACCACATGTCCATCAAGTCCATATAATCCCATTGGGGCCAAAAATATTCGATTATCATTGAACGGTAGCGATCCCCATTCACAGTAATGTGCCAGTCTTGATCATCACGGAAGTAGTACGGCCCAATGACGCCGCCGGCCCATAAACCACACAAACCCGTAATTTTTTCGGGATGCAATTATGACTCATGGAGTACGTGTGGATTGCTGCCTGACCAATACCGCATATTTTGTTTATTGACGAAGCGATTCAGCCAGAAATCAGCCTCATCCCTGAAAATGATTTTTCGATGAAAATCCGAATCATTTTCAAGTTGTTGCTCAGCCCAATTCACGAACATACGACGCTTCTGGTGGTCAAGCGGCTTCAGTTCTTGCGTGAATTTTATCTTGTAAGGATGTAGGCCAAGATCTTTTCGCAAAATCACCACAACGACGTCACAGAGACGCCCAACGCTTGAGAACGACGTGTGAGAGACATATTTGGGCTTTCTGCAACTGCAACTGAAGCAGCAATATTCTCGACACTACGGGCACTTCTTTGTCTCACTGGTACGGGAACATTTTGTACTGTGCCTGTGGATTCAAATTTTTCCACTAGACGCTCAATTGTTGATCTGCTAGGACGATAAGGACGACCATAAATTGGACGTGGCGCTCTTAACGATGAGGCCACTGACTCCGAATTTCGGTAGTAAATTTTAATAATTTCGACTCGTTGTTGGCTCGTATATCTTTCCATCATGAAATGGCAAACCTTACTAAAGAGAAATGTCAAAAGAGCGGCAAGAAATATGGCGTCGTTTGCTGTCCCTGTCGCTCTGCTTTTGTAGCGTCCCTTTTGAAAAGCCCTTTATTATTATAAATATATCATGTCGTGCATTAACGCCCTTACTTTATGGAAGGATGGGCACTAGAAGAACAAAAAATAGAGTCCAATCTCATGTTGACAATCAAACTAATGGCATTAAGCCAAATACAAGAATGCTCTACATGGAAGTATATTTGGTTGAAGTTAAAGCTTGAGAGAAAAACTAATTCTTCAACAAGGTGTGTGTGAGATAGACAGAAATAGCATATTATGGATGTTTGTATGAATATAGACTTCTTAGCTATGATCATGAAATCATATAATAAAACAGCAAACGTGAAATTTTTTAAGCGGCCTACAAAAGTCGAAGGCGTATAGGTTTTATACCGCTCGAAATGTTTTTTTCTGCACAGAAGTGCAGAACGCAAAATCTTATTAAATAATTGTACCACAAGAACTAAAAAACAATAAAAGAAAGATGCATAACAGTTGCGTGCGGGACCGAGCTTTTGTGCATGGCACTTTAAAACTCACGGCACTTATTAATACACTAAAAATCTTACATTTTTTTTTGTTTTATTCCTTTCTGTCACGGTTTTATTTGTTTTTCTTCATTTGCATTATACCTTTAATAAAACTTCTTACTCATTTTTTTTGTTTTGATTTTATTATTTGTTGTAGCCTAAATGTGACGTTTCCATTTTTTCCATCAACTAACAAACCAATTTTCTAGCACTGACTGGAATGATAATTGGAATGTCCGGTGGCAGCATTCAGTGCTGAAGAAAATAATAATAAGTAGCTCAGTTTTTCTTCACGATCAAGACTGCTTTTAAACGTTGTAATTCTTCTTTACTAACCACTGTTTGGAAAGCGAATGCCAATTTATTGATTGGGGGGCATTTTCATTGCCAAGCAATTTCATTTATAAAATGTGTGTAGGGAAATAATGGACTGCAAATGCTTTTGCTGTTTACATAAACTGTTTTTGATAGTTTTGATAGAGAGCCTGAAGTTGCCTCAAATATTTTAAATGGAGCCACTGGATTTAAGTTAATCCAAAAATCGTATGCAAATACCGTAGCTTATTTGACTTTCGTCAATGTTTGCCAGCCTGTTTTATTTGCAAGCCCAAAGGAAATAATCGTTACCGGCATGAATTCAAAACGTGTGTGATGACGTCGATAATCCTCGGTGTCGTTTTTTTGACCGATTTCATCAATTCCTCCAAAAAATCACGCCTAATGTGTACCTTGCTTAAGAGAAGCGCCAACAATTGTCTTCATTAAGCTCTACCCGAAGGGGTTGTCCTACCTGTGCGAATACTTTTGCAATTGAAAAAATGTTATGCAAGTTAGAGTTTTTGCTATAAGTTGTCAAAGCACGTCGGTTACACAGTTTTTTACCGCATTTTAGTTAAGCGCTGATAATTATTCTTGATAATCTTAGCCCGAAACGGTTGTCCTCTAATTGTGCGAATGACTTTATTTTCTATAAATCGTTTGCAAACACTATCTTGGTTCAACTTAGCCCTAATTTTATGCAAACGTTACTTTTGCTACGAGCTGTCAACGCGTTTTGTTTTAGTTTTAGTGTCTACAATACGCCGGTGACATAGTTTTTATCGGCTTTTAGGTTAAGCGCTGAGAACTCTATGCATTTGGATTACGAGTGGTACATATTATCGATCATGACTGACTAATGATATCAGTTATACTCACAAAATATTTTTTAGGCTAATTTGCCTGGCAAACTATCATTCAGAGTGTGCACAGCAGTGAGAACCAGAGAATATCAATTATCAAAAAACCAATCTTTCATACGTTTTACTTTCCAAAACCCATTTGTTTACATTGTTGTATTTGTAATTTCACTTTGTGTCGATGAATAGATGTGAATTGCAACTACAACAAGACCTGTGCTGAATGATGTGCTGAATGGACAAGTTGATTCTATGTGTGCGTTTTTCACTATTTTTTACTAATACCTTGCAAATCTAATACATCAGCTGCTCGCTTCAGCTTGCATGCAAAACAAATTGACAGCTGAGGGTTGCCATCATTATATTGTTTATCTATGGCCAGAACTGTCCCTCATGATCGATTAAGTGTTAGTATACAGACAGAGTGGAGTGGAGAGCATAGCTGTGAAATTCATGAGAGAAAAGAGCAAAGACTCCAAGAAACTAGCAAGGATGAAGCCTAGCCAAAGTGAGGAGCAAAGGGCAAGAGCAAAGTAAAAGTAAAATAGCAAGAGTTAATTTCTTTC
This sequence comes from Dasysyrphus albostriatus, assembly GCA_946251815.1. Classification (NCBI taxonomy): domain Eukaryota; kingdom Metazoa; phylum Arthropoda; class Insecta; order Diptera; family Syrphidae; genus Dasysyrphus; species Dasysyrphus albostriatus. Next base: position 15,124,178 of record OX276335.1, read on the forward strand.
TATTTAAATATTTTTGTTGCCAGTAAAAATGTTAAAAATCGCAGTGATGTGCAAGGAGAAATCAAACATGTTTAAAATCGCCGCTTTGCTCTCTTGTTGACTCTATGCTCACTACAAGAAGAGCAAAATTGCATAATCAAGAAAAGAAAAAAATAGTGGCGGAGTCGGGTCTATTACCCTCCGTTCAGGCAGGAGTGTAAAAATTTAACACAAAACAGATAAAAATTATTTGATAAAAAAAAACGGAAAATATACCCCCTCTACTACAATTATGTCTCGTCTCAATCAGATCCCGTGCAATAAGAGACACGTCAAAAATTAACCATTGTCAAAAATTTTAACAAGCTCATGAGCAGGTTAAATTTAAGCGTCTTTTCACTTCAATAATGTCAAAATTTAGCCATGGGATCAAATTAAACCATACTTTTAACGCAAATTTAACGGACAGACACTTGTGTTTTTGAAATCATTTGCTTAACTACTGGAAGTTTAAGTGCGAGACATCAATCATGAGAATAAGGACCAAGTGCAAGAAGTCCATGGCTAGGGCATTGCTTATAATATCTTTTTCAGAAGCTCTTAAATGATGTCTTTGGTGTCATAATATTTCTACTCTATAGGAGCACTACAGTAACAAGTGCATTAAGTTCTGTTAGATCAGAACTCTTGCGATCGAATCCAAGTTTACTAACTGTTTTGGAGAAATCTGGTTTTTAAAATGATTTTCATAAAGTGTCACTGTGGTTTTTTAATGAATTTCGGTAGAAAATTGATTGAAATGAGCGCAACCCTAAAAATTTAATTTTACTGTCGTTATTTTTCAGCAATGCTACTTGCCACACATACAACCTATTCAATATGTCTCAAATTCGTACCAAATACTTATCAAATTTCACTAGAATCCTACCAAAGTGTTTTTTCTTTCTTTTTGAACCCATTTAAAGCTGTGCAAAAACACTAAAAACACTGCGAAATATTTTATAGGTATAAAAGTTCAAGTTTAAAATAGCACAACTTAAAAAGATTCTTTTTAGTTTTACTCCGATAAACACGAACAACCTACCTTAAGTGAAAATGTTACCATTTTAATTTTAAAAATATTACACAAGAAGAGATTTTCATAGAAATTTTGATTATATACATACACATACCTAAATAAATACACAAAATAATATGAAATTCTTAAACCTACTTTTATGTTAAATACACCTAGTAGAATACACCTTCTCTGTCAAATAGTCTACGTTTTCATCCTGAAGCATCTAAGCATCTCCATAACGTCTTATATTAATTCCACCTTCTAGCACGTCTCAAGAAGAATCATAAGCAGTGAAATGAAAAAAAAAAAAGAATACAACTCTACAACAACTTGAAGAGCAATAAAAAAATACCTCAAAACATTTCAGTATTCTTTAGAGCCTCAAGTGTTGCAAATAATAACCATGCCAATAGGATTACACAATGCTAGATGTGAAATTGCCACAACTAGGGCATCCCTCCTCCAAGGCCTCATCCATATCATCATTTCTCCTGAAAGCAAATACAATGACATCACATGAGAGCATATTCGTAGAAAAGTTGGCTTAAATTCAGTTCTAAGAATCAGGTGGGTGAAAGGATTTGTATTTCTACTTTTAGTAATAATTTATTGAAGATTTGTCTTTAACCTAGACCTTTCAAAAACCGTGGGTGTCTGCATATGGATACTGAAAAAAAAAAACATGTCTACTGTGACCATTTTCTCAAAACTGAATGGTTTAATTTACCTAATAGATTTGAGTGCTTTAAGGGTTTAACACTAACAAATTAAATAATAGAAACCAATATACTCTCTTCCCCTCTCATATTCCGGTGTATCCAAAAGTAGAGTGTTTTGAAAGAGAGCAATCATTTTAGAATTCAATTTTGTATGAAAGATTGCATTTATTGAGACTATTTGAGATTGTGACATTAAATTCAGCAACCACCATTCATTTGAAATTCAAAGATTGCAATCCTTTTTTTCCGCATTTATATTTCAACAAAAAATTTCTTGAATACAATCTTTAGAAATACGAGTACATTCATTATTTGCACCCAAATTTTTTCGCATTCGTTGCATTTATTTTCATTCATTTGCAATTATAGAAGACAAAGATACGATATAACCAAGAAAGCATTCTACGATATGATGATATGTGCCTGAAACACAAAGTTAAGATTTATCTTGGCAACTTTTATTCAAGATTCGGAAAAAATTACCTATTTAGTTCGATGTTTAAAAAAAAAATGTTCAAAATAGCTTTAAATGCTCTTTAGTCCTACAAATTGGCATTTCGTCTGGCTTACTCACTTAGACTCATCAGTGAGCAGTGACATAGTGAGGGCCTTTGTCATACGCAATTTGTATTGAGTTCAACGCTACTGTAAACTATATCCAACAAGATTAGAATTCCTAATCATTAAGCTGGAAGTTTTTTTACCTGGGGCCAAATTATGTAATTTGCTTCTTTTAAAATCTGTTAAAATCTTTCCAATGGGCTTTGTGAGTAAAGAAGAAGTCACAGCTATTTTTGGAAATAGCTAAAGTTAGCTAGTCATAGCTTTTACTAATAGCTAAGGCTAGATAGTTCCAGCTTAAGCGTTGTTTTATTGTGTATAAAAAAAATGCGCTAAACAGCTTTAAAAAATAAAAATAAATTTGGTGGCACAACAGCTCGTGAAGACCCAAGGCCTTGTGACTTACAACTCTCAACCATTCCTGTGTGCGTATTTTTGGCAGGAATGGAGGGGACCTACATTTTTTTGCCAAGTCCGAACGGCTAGATGAAAAGCACTTAATCATGGCAAGTATACTCTTAGAGGACTTGTCAGTTCCTCGCAAGAGGCAGTAACTCGCGAAAAAACATTTCTGTTTTTAGGTGGCAGTGGCTGGGAATCGAACCCAGACCTTTGGCATGACAGTCCTACGCACTAACCATCATGCCACGAGGTACTACAACAGCTTTAGCTAGAAATTTACGCTTAAAACTAATATTTTTAGCTTTTGTTTGTTTATTTATATGTCTTGGATTACAAGCTTTAGCTATAACTTTTATTTTTGAAACCAAAAAGCAAAGCAAGTGGATTTGGGATTTTAGTTTGCAAAAACCGTTGTTTTGTTCTCTATGGCTGTCAAGCATTGTTTCAATGAAAAAAGAACATTTCGAGATTCTAATCAAAATTTTTTATTACAATGCTGATGTATAAGTCCAAACAATATCTGTACGTTTATAAGTCCACTGTACATAACATCTATCTGGGGCCAAAGCGGATAGACGGATTTTTATTTGAAAGTCGTTACAGAGCATTTTAATGACATTTCCCAGAGGAAAAGTTCGAACTTGTGTGCTAGCCCATCTAGGGCAGGTTGATCCAGTACAACAGTTTTTAAATTTTCAAATGTTTTCAAAATTGTTTCTAAGGATTTTTATTAAACTGTGTACATGTAGGTTATTGGTAAAAAATATTCACATAGCGGAAACAGCGTTTAAGTTTTTGCACAAATATTCCTAAGAACCATAAAATAATTTTAAATTCCCAGGTTTCACAAGCAATTTTTTGTATTTATAAGAAAAGATATTTGTTAAGTATTGGTACCTTTGATATTTTTACACTCTTATCCATAAGCATTAATTGTATTTATGCCATATATCTTCGATTTCTAGTCACATTGCGTCCTTGAATGCACTACAACTGAAGAGAATAATAAATAAAAATAACTAGTGAAAGCTTTCTAGTTAGGGGTTCAAGAATCTTGATATTTTTGTAGCTTTGACTATAATATTCTAGTTTAAGCTGTTTTTAATCACACAAATGGAAGCTTAAGTTAGAAAAACAAGTTTAAGCTGCATTTGCTAGCTTAAACTTGTTTTTATTCACACAAAACCTAGCTTTAACTTAAAAATGCCAGTTTTAGCTTTAGCTTATTTTTATTCCCAAGACCCAATATTTCTATTTTTCCGAAAAATCCTCAATTAATTGTAAGCGTTTCATTTATGATATAAATATTATGATGCATGTTCAGTTCATAGATGTTGTTTACTCTAAACCATGGGGTTCAGTAGGAAGACAAATACAAATGTACAAATTTGGAGCTGCATTACTATTGTTTTCGGTGCTTTGAAGCCAAAAATATATTGCGAGCTTCTAGACTCTGTATGTGTGATTCCGTGCCAACTGTTATTCTTTGTGTCCAGTGCTTTTTTTCGTTATTAAGGCCTGGCTTACAGTTCCCATGTGAAAAAAATTTAAACTTTCAAAACAATTTTTCACCTATTCTATCCATCAAATTGTATAATATTCAAGGCAATAAATGTTTGCCTTGGCCTAAGCAATTCATTGAGTCATTAATTTAAAAAAAAAATAAATTTGGTGGCACAACAGCTCGTGGAGAACCAAGGCCTAGTGACTAACAACTCTCAACCATTCCTGTGTGCGTGTTATTGGCAGGAATGGAGGGGGCCTTCAATTTTTTGCCGAGTCCAAACGGCTGGATGAGAAGCACTTATTCATGACAAGTATACTCTTGGAGGATTTGTCAGTTCCTCGCAAGAGGCAGTACCTCGGAAAAAAAACATTTCTGTTTTTAGGTGGCCGCGGCTTGGAATCAAACCCAGACCTTTGGCATGACAATCCTACGCACTAACCATCATGCCACGAGGTACTACAAGAGTCATTAATTTACCCTAAAATAATAATCTTTAGGCTTAAAAATGGAAAATAATTATTTTTGAATGCAAAAACTATTTGCATGCAAATAATGCCTTACGGTGAATAAATTTGTTTTGTGGAAGTGTAAGCCAACCAGCAAAAAAAAAAATATTTTATTCACCACACTTTTTTCGCATGAGAAACAATTCCCAGTCCATTATTTTGCATGACATTTCATGACATCAATGGTTTTTTTTTTGCATGAAACTGTAAGCTTATTATGCTAAGAATTAAGTTTGCATTTCACCTCAATTATTTTTGACATGAATTATTACGTGAATTATTGCATAGATTTTTTCTTTCGCACTGAAACTTTAAACTAGGCTTTAATGTAAAGGTTTCAATTTGGTAAATGTCTATTCTATAATCTACATTCGATATCAAGACCTAAGAAAGTGTAGTCAAAATGTCAGTGCCATGGCATGACCGTTCCTTGTTTTTCCAATTAAATCTACTTTTTTCTTATGAAATAATTCATTGAATAGAAATGTGGTTTTAAAAAATTTTGACAGCAATACTTGTTTGAGAAGGACACATAAACTGTCTAAATGTCAGTACCGTGGATGTCAGTACCATGGTACCGTAAACTTAAATGAAATTTTTTCTTGCAATAATATTTACTTTGTATCTATTTTCTTAACATGAACGGTAGCAATACCTTGGATGTGCAAAACCAGAATTATTCCGTGCAGTAAAAAAACAAAGTAATTATCTAGCACATTGGAAAGGGAAAACGTTATGAATTTTTAAAGAAAATAAGGGAAGTGGAAATGTCAAGAGGTCAAAAAAAAAGAACCGAGTTATCAAGAATATCAAAAAAATATTGACCATATACAGAGAACAAAATACAAATAAAAAAAGTAAAAGAATTTCATTATCGTCTATTCCAGTTTAAGCACATTTACCATATTTTTTGTTCCTTGAAAGTTGAAACAAAATGCTTTCAAAATTTGATACCCTGACTCAATGAAGCCACAAAAAGAAAACAAAAATTATTTCCAAGAAGTTTTAATTTTTGAAATTAAAAAAAAAAACCGCAGTTAGCAGAGAATCACCTATGTAAATTGTTTTTTTTTTTCTAAGAGGTATAGAACTTTGTAATGGAAAAAAACAAAGATGATTTTATTAATTTAATATGGTTAATTAAATAAATTAAATTAATCTGGAGGTCTAATTTTCGATGACATTTTTCAAGTGGACAATCGTTTCGGGTTTATCGGCTTAAATTTCAGAGAATTCACATTTTCCCACAGAAAATAGTCAAGCGGCGTCATAACTCTAAATACAGCAGTTTTGTTTATTGACGTATCTATTCAACCAAAAGTGAGTTTCATTGCTAAACAAAATATCGAAATACGAATTTCGAACAGAACCATGATTTTCAAAATAAATTTGCACAATTTGGAAGCTTTAGTCTATTCATGTTGAAATTGCAAACCAAAACTAAAAACAAATTACTTCACAGCTGACAAAATGGCTGCCAGTTAAAAAAGTTGTGCCAACTTAAAGTTTTATACTTCTAAAAAAAACACTTTGTACTATTGAAAGAAATCAACCAATTGGAAGATTTAGCATTAAAGATTGAACTAGTTGAATTATTGATTCAAAATAGCCATTAAAAACTATCTTCTTAATGCTAAGCATTCTAATTGGCTGATTTATTTCAGTATAGTTTACAGAATTTGTATTATAAAAAAACTTCTTTAAAAAACTTTACCGGGCCAAAGGCAAAAACATTTCCCTCTTAAAAATTAGGAATTTTATTCTTGTTCGATATAGTTCATAGTGGTTTTTTCTCAAAAAATCCATGCAGATTGTACTGAACTTAATACAAATTGCGTATGATAAGGCCCTCACCATGTCACTGATGAGTCCAAGTGAGTTTGGTGGACGAAACGCCAATTTGTAGGACTAGAGGCCATTAAAAGCTTTTTTATGAAAAATTATTTAATAAATTCGTGAAATAGAAAACCAGGAAAATGTAAACGTGTGTTCCTCTTTTGGCTGCTCAAAATAAATTATGTAGAACAAAAAAACATATTTTTGTGTCGCAGGCGTTTAACAAGGTGTGGCATGAAGGCCTCAAATTCAAATTAAGACAAGTTCTGCCTGAAGGACTTTACAACATTCTAAACGGATATCTAAATGAAAGACTTTTTCGTGTGAGACACGGAAAGAAATAGTGGCTGGGGTACCACAAGGAAGTCTATTAGGTCCAGTTCTGTACCTTTTATTTGCACGCGATATACCTCAAACAGATGACACTATTGTAGCCACTCATGTTCCATTTGCAAATGAGGCAAAGTATCTGCAGATGGGAATGACTCAAGACACGAAATTTAAATGGAAGCCGCACGTGAAAAGAAATGCGAGGAAATAAAAAGTAAATTAAGAGATATGAATTGCATCTATTGCCAAAATCTCTAATGTAAAAATCTCAAATGGATAAAATTCCGAATAGGCACGATCCCTAATGGCTAAATTTTGAGTGCCAGAATCCCGAATAACAAAATCCCGAATACCAAAATCCCGTATAGCTTAGTACCTAGCCCTTCGATGCTAGCCTTCAAATTCAATTTTTGTGTGCTTTTTAGTAGATACATAGATACTTGTTGATTCTTATATTCAAAATGGGTGATATTTTTACATTCAAGATTTTTGTTCGTTCAAAATTTTTGCAATCGTGATTGTTATATTTTATTTTGAGATTTGTTTAAATTCGATATTCTTGTCATTTTTGATCCCTTTAACGAAGTAGAGCCAAACATAGCAGTTTGGTTTCTTTAAAAGGGAGAGAAACCTGGTATTCCCTTAAATAATATCCGCATCGGACGAAATTTCCCAAAAAAAAAAACAATATGACAAAATCTCCATTGGTAAGTGGGTCACTTATCCCATGCACAAAATCCTCAACAAATATTTATTACTCGATTGCCATCTTATTTTTAGGATTTTATCTTGGGGATATTTTTTTCAAGAAACTGCCTTGAGGATTTTGTCTTTACTTGGTTTTAACTTTGAGATTTTGTCTTTGTGAATTTTTATTTGGGGATCATTGTTTTAGGCAAACATCACTTACCCTTTTAAAAGTACTGACATGGAACTAAAAAAGTACTAAAATGGGATTTTATCTCGAATGCATTCGCAATTTTTGGCTTTCTGGATTAAGATATTTGGGATTTTGGGATTCGAGATTTTGAGCATTCGGGGTTATAGCACTCAGAAGAATGTCAAATTAATTTATCAGAAAGACTTTGGTTGAGTCGTATTATTTTCCACAATTTGGGATACAAAAAATGCTGGATATCCTTTAACGCAAACAGCAAAAAACCAATTGTACGATAAACTAAAACAAAATTCATATGCATTTTGCATAAGCATTATTTTCGGTAAGGCAATTTAACTCCGCAGGATTTTTCGCCCAAAACTAAACAAAACAAAATATTAAAAATCCAGAAAGGTGTGTTTGAAAACGCCAAAAATGTTTGCAAGAAAATTTACTGACGTTGACCAAAAGATTTTGAGCAAGCCAAGACAAAAGTAACATCAACGTCAAAAATTGACTTTCAAATTCAAAGGTCAGCCTTCAAATGACATAATTGTTTAATAAAGGAGCTCTAATTGTGAGAAAATAAAAATACCATAATAAAAATGAAAAAATAATCTGTCCTATTAGTTTAATACAAACGTTCCACTGTGTGATGTGGCATAGTAATGGGCTTTTATTAACATGGAAATGGATTATTGATTTGTGCTGCAAAATATCTATATGAGCTCACAGAAAGCTTTACACTATAAGAGTGCTTCTGGCCAATTGACATAGTAATCATTAAATTGTGCAAAAGAGTAGATAGGTACTTCACATTGTGAACCGTTTAACAGATTTTCCATTATGGTGTCAATTAAAAAATTATTATTTCCATCACTTTAATAAGACCTAATTTCCTATATTTCAGCACTTCCGTTCTGGAAAATCAGTGTCTTCTTTGTTTGGCATGAGAAGTTGGCAAATTTAGAACAAAACGAGGGGAGCTTATAATCTTCCTTCTTGATGTAAGAATGCAAATGTCAAACTCAAGGAATACTCGTATCAAAACCAACATGCTATAGGTAGTTTTTCTATCCTTTCACCAATTACGACGTAGAAGTTTCACATGGTAAATTGCATTGATTTTTGTGCTATTCACAGTTCCATTGAATAAAAAACAAAGTCATTATGTGTCATGTTTCATGGCATACACATACTCGTACAAATGTAGGGGTATACATAAGGGTTATGCAAATTCTGACTCATGTATCTGAATTAAATAAATGTCACTGCATTTTTTTTTTCTTTAAACTTATTGTAAATGGCTTGGCTTTGGAAAGTGGGATTAGACTTTGCCATGAGCGAACAGTGGTTCTCTAAGAGGATTTTAATTAAATAAGTAAAGGCTGCAGCTGACGCTTAGTATTTGTAGGTGTCATTATTTTGTGTGTTTGTTGTTCGGTTGGAGGATGAGTGATAAATTCGAATTTGTAAATCTGTTTATGAAGAGTTTATTACATCAAACATTTGAAATCTGGTTAAATGTTACTGTAAGGCTCCGAAGGACTAAACTGATACATCAAAGAACTAGCAATCACCAAATAATTAAAGGTATTTAGGATTGGTAGAACAGCTTTTGATAACTAAACTTGTTAATGCGGTAGGGGGGAATGGCAATTTTCATGTAATTGTATCTTCTTTACAAAAAAAATCGATAGATAACATATAAGCTTGTTACCCATGTTCATTTAATACTTTAATTAATAAAGTCTGCTTGAATAATGCTCTATTTGTCTGTATAAAACTAGTAAATTTAAATAGTATCTGGAATGAAAAAATGTTAGCAGAAACACATCCAAGGCTCTTGAAATCTTATTTGCAGATATGTGATAACGAATTCTAGTGCGGGTGCATATGTGGGTATATTATATATGACCTGAAGTACAAAGCAGGTGGATGAAATTCATAATCCCAAGAAAGCAATGCCCTCTTTCTTAACTGCTACAGCACTACTCTTACATCCTCATACAATGAGTACTTTAAAACTTCGTTAAATGAAGTTATGCAGTTTGCAGCTGTAGAATTGTCTCTTTACAGCAATGTTGGCAGAAGAGGCGCAGAGATGGTAATTGCCCGGGACTACCATTTGGTTGGTTGCTACCCTAAGAGTTTGGAGATCCCAAGAAAACACCCGAATTCCCAAGTTCAATACTGATAGACTTAAGGATCCCGCAGTCCGCCAACAATTAGGGGACCCTCTTTCACAAGTATTTAGAGCAATCAATAGCACGAAACCCACCTTCATAGAAAACCAGTGGTGTGCTGTGAAAGTATAGTTGGTCGGTACCAAGGAAGAAATAATACCTGGCTTTCTGAAGGAACTTGGGCTAAGATCGAAGAAAGAAAACAGCTCAAAGTTCACATTGCAGCAACTTCAGCAGCAGGCAAGAACGGGCTTGATTCTGCGTATCGCGTTAAGTCTGCGATAGAGTCTAGAGTCTGCGTGTCGCAGAAGTTCACCATAACGTGCAACGTGACAAACGTAACTATATCAACGCAGTGTGATCGTCTACAGAATTATCAAAGAGTTAACAGGTGTCCAAAGCTTTAAGCAACACCTGGTAATAGACATAGACAGATCATTGCTTGTTTTGGATGAGGACCACCGAGTACGCACTGTGTGTCCCAGCGGAGAAGAAATCTTAACCGCAATCAGAGCACTGAAGAACAACAAAGTGGTTGGACTTGACGGTATTCCCGCAGACCTCTTTACGAACATTGTCTCAGCTTCTTCATCCACTCATAGAAAAAGCTTGGGAAACAGAGAGTTTTCCTGAGGAGTGGAAAAAAGGGATGTTTGTCAAGCTCCCAAGGAAAGGAGACTTTACGCAGTGTGAAAACTGGAGAGGAATTTCCGTGCTGCCTGCTGTAGCGAAGGTTTTAGCAAGAATCGTCCTAGAGCGATTAAAAGACCACCTAGAAGATACGCTGGGTGTCGAATAAGCAGGTTTCAGCACTGGATCTTTCTGTGTGGATCACCTTCGAACAGTGCGTTGAGTATCAATCATCACTTCACCTGCTGTTCATCGATTTCGAAAAGGCGTTTGACAGTTTCAATAGACAATCTATTTGGCTTGCCCTGCGCCGGAGGGGCATACCAGATAAATTGATTGCTATTATTAAGGCTACATATAAAGGATCCAAATGTCACGATCTGCATAATGGAAGGTTATCAGAGGAGTTTGAAATCCAAAGTGGGGTTAGAAAGGGTTGTATACTGGACTCAGAGACATACTGCGTATAGTCACCAATACTCTTGCTGTTGTTTATAAGTGATGTGCTACATGCAGCTTTGTCATCTGTTAATGGAGGAATTCAGCGGAATCTGCTATCACACCTGAAACATCGGGACTACGTGGATGACGTATGCTTACTTTCTCATAGGATCATGGTTCTCCATAAAATGACAACAAGGATGTAGAGAGAAGCTGAAACCGTTGGGCTTAAGATAAATATAGCAAAAACAAAGGGGATCAGCTTTGGACCTTCCTCATCTACTCAAATAGATATTTCTGGACAACCAGTAGAGATAGTAAAGAGTTTCCAATACCTTGGGAGTATTGTCTCTACTGATGGCGGGATCGAAGTAGATATCACCAACCACCAACCGAATCGGTAAAGCAGAGGCTGCGTTCGGAATCCTATCCAAAATATGGAGAAACGACTCTTTAAGCCTAAAAACCAAGCTACGACTGTTTCGCTCCAAGAATCCGTGCTTTTTTATGAAAGCAGCACTTGGGAAGTACCACCCACTGTCACAAGAAAACTGCAAACGTTCGTGAATAGATGTCTGCAAAACATCATACAAAATTTCTGGCATAACCGTATCTTCAATGATGAACTTCATGTCAGGAAACCATCAACTCTATAATATGAAAATGTAAGTGGCAGTGGATTGGACCTACGCGTCGAAAAGGCCACGAGTGCATTGCGAGTCAAGCGATGCTATTGAACCCTCTCACGCAGCGAGGCAAAGGAGTGGGCCGACCTAAAAGTAAAAGACCGAAGAACAGTCGAAGAGGAATCAGAAACAACTGTGGAGAGTTGTAGAGAGCTAAAAGTACATCTACAGAAACCGTACACGATGGCGGGTAGGAGTAGTGGAGGCCATATGCTCTGCAAGGGGAACCATGCGGACGTAACTGGTCCAAGGTCCTAAGTAAGTAAGTAAATTTTTATCAAAAACGAATTTTTTTATTTTGAATAGCTACATATGTCAAAAACATGAAGTGCTAGAGTAATTTCAAGGCCAGAATTGAATTAAGCGCATCAAAGATCATCAGAAAAGTTTATCTTTGTTTATGTAAGAAACTTAAATTCAAATTTTGTCACACAAAGTAGTTTATTAGTGTTTTCAAGTAGATTTTCCGAAACAGTTAAAATAGATGAATTTTCAACTATCGTTTGTGTTCCAACAGGTTCTCGCAGAAACAAATTTAAACAGACATTTTTTTTCGAGTCATAAGTGAATACAAAAATCCACATCCACAGCCACATTTTTTAATTAATTTGTTAAGTTATAACACCCCCCATGCCTAACTGCTGTGATAGTCCCAATCAAAAGATTCAGAGATCCCTTTTTCAAGTTTAGGACATTGACCTTTTTTATTGTAGCTAGGCAACATACATTTTTGTGGTGGTACAAGTTACGAGAGAGTTCCATCTGTCATTGGGTTAGTTTCACTGACTTCTTACCAATAGTCTGTTTAATGGTACAGGGTGGAATTTTAACACTGGAATCAGAAAGGCTCAGATCTAACGACGAACCAGTCCTTGCCAGTTTGACTGCTTTTTATTTTTTTAAATTCCCCAGTATCCAGGGAGGACTTAGCGTGGTGAGAACCCCACAGTGATAAACAATTTTTTATATCGTTTAACTTGATTTGCAATCAATATCAGTAATTTATACCAACTGTAATCTTTTTCAATTCTAAATAATTTTGGATAAAAATATCTTTATCAAGATTGTCAAGGTATGTTTTGCCGACCACTTCTTTAATTTTCAGAAGCCATAAAAAACATTTAAATGTAACCTTATCTATTCTTAATTGTTTACAATCGTTGCATGCATACCAAAAATTCACAAATGAAATGGGAAAAATAACAATTTACAAATTTTGTATAATATTTTGATATTAAATTAAAACTTATCAGTCATTTTAATTCTTATTTATCATTATCAATAAAAGCAAAAATTTATTGGGTTTTTTGTTTTTATTTTTCTAATTTTCGACCTCATGTTAGAAAAATTCAATTCGTGCGCAATAAAAAAGGTCTTATGATATTTTGATTTACCCCCAATCAATTGTAATATCTTTATTAAAAAGCACAATGATTAAAATAGTTTAAAAGAGGGTTTTCCCACATCAAGCCCAACTGTCACTTAAATTATTATAAATTTATTAGATAAGAAGCATTACGGTAGAATGTGAGTGGGAGTTTGATGCAGAAGAAGATAGTGGGCATTGTGGGTAATTTAGCAGAGTCTTATGAGCTGTATTTTTCATACTTTCAATATATAAATTTAAAGGAAGCAAAATATTAGATCTTGACATAGTAATTTTACAGAACCTGCCGGAGTTCCATGTAAAAATTATGCTCGGGGACCCAATGCTCAAAGTGAAAGAGGAGATACCTTTCACGAATTTGTTGATAGACACAGCCTTCACAAAGAGACAAATGATAACAGCCTCCGACTAATAGACTTACAGTGTAAATAGCACTATGTTTCCCATGCTTGCAATCCACACAGCAACCTGGGGCTTCACAAATAGTCAATACTCCACAAACAGCACTGGTCAACAAAATGTTATTTGTTCTTGTTACAGAAACCAAATAATACTTTTCTGTAGGTTTTTGGTGTGTTGGACTCGAATCTGAAGTCACAAAAATTCCATCGTTCTACGTTCTTGAGATATTCCCGTTTCTAATGTTTTCAAAGTTGTATTGTAACACGAGTTAAATTGTATCAAGAAAATTTGTGATGGTTACTAAAAGAACTAATTTTCTTCTTTTAAAATCAGTTTAAATCTTCCGGATGTCCCTTTTGGTTTCTGAGTAATCTTCAGTCAATTGAAAGACTTTTATTTATGATATAAATACAATGTAAGGGAGAATGGACAAACATTTGTGGGAGCTGGTCCATTTCTCAGCACGAATATGTCATACATCGTTGATTTGAGTACATCATTTCATTATATGGCCGTTAAGCCCTATGCCATGGGGTATATTGAGTAGGAAGACAATGTTCTCTTAAGCACTTTGAACCCGAATATCTCGTGAACTCCATGGCTTAGAGCTTAACGGCGATATAATGAAATATTGTATTAACAATATATGGAGCCTTAAAAACAACAAATTTGGTTTTATGTCCTGTACAAGAACTATCGAGGCATATCCTTGATAAACGTCGCAAACATGATCCTATCCAAAATACTGTATGATCTTAACCCGTTCTGCAATGAGATCGGCTTAAAACTAAGTATTCACTCCCAAGCAAATTTTGGAAAACACCAATGAATTTCAAGTCGAGATACACCATGGACTTCAAAGCCGCATAGCATTTTTGATGCAATAGCTGAGTTAGGGATCCTGGGAGAACTGATCCAGATGGAAATAAAAAGATCTTCTGAGCTATTCCAAATATGAACACTACACAGGGTTTCAGCATGGAGGTGGGCTGTCATGTGATTTCGTCTATCTCGTTCTTGAGCAAATACTGCTCAAGGCAGGCATTAACACTGAGGGCACTATTTTGATGATATCAACATCAACAGCTGCTTCCAACAGTCTGTTAAAGAGAGTTTCATGGCAATTAAAGAACAGTCGAAATTTGTTGATCTTCAAATAAACAAAGACAAGTACAAATACATGCTATCAACAAACAATTAAAGATCTGTCAACAGGCTAAGGCAGAAAGTTTACTGTTAAAAGCAAATAAATACGAGGTTGTTAAGGAGTTCATCTAATAAGGATTGAACATCAATCCCACGAACGAAATCTTAGGGGAGATTTAACGAAAAACTACCCTAGGTTATGGCTACCCTCTCATCTCTTTAAAAGAGAACATTTTCTCTTTTTTTGTTCCGATTTTTTTTAAGACTCTCTTTTTCTTTTATAATCTTTTTTGTTCTCTTTTTTCTTTGAACTTTAGTTTCACATTATCCCGATTGAATTGAATTCAATTTTTTCTTCACATAAATACCAAAGCGATTGCTGCAGATAATATCAAAAATCGTTCAAGTATCTTGAAGAATAGACTGTTAAACTCGAATTGATCTCAAATTTTTTAGATGTTAGATGGAATAAAGAATAAGATATTAGAAAACTGTAAATTATAAATTTTGTAAAGCTTTTCGAAATTTCAAATATTCTGAGCAAAAATTGTTGATGCCAAATTTGCATTCTTAAATTCTCTATTAAGTTTATAATAAAAGAGAAATATCCTTTCAACAAACTAAAACAATACTTCTAAAAGTTATAAGAAAGAAAATTATAAGATGCCGATGATAAAGCCAAGCGAAAAGGTTTCAATTGGATCATTAAAACTCTGCCTAAAAATTATTATTTTAGAATATTTTTTTTTTTTAGCAAAGAGAATATCATTTTTTAGTGCTGAATTTATATTTAGAAATGTATACTATACATTTTTTTCAGTTTTTTTCTATTTTTGTATGTGCTCTTTTTTGTTCTCTATATTGTATTTGAAAGTTCTCTTTTTTAATAGTTTTTGGGAGGAAAATGTTCTCTTTTTGTTAAGGTACAAGATGAACACCCTACCCTAGGACCTAGGTAAGACTTGGATGAAAACTAGACAGTAACTCTTCGTTCCACCCTACTCTCTAGATTTGAGGATCGTTGAAAATATATTGGGTAGGCTAAAACATAAAGCTCATGGAAATGAGAAGGAAGGATAATAAATTAGAGCCAATAGGTAGCCAGTAGGTACTTAGACAACAATTGTGTGTATTTTTAAATCTATTTGTTGTGCTCTGAAGGAAAATTATATTTAAAGTTCCATTAAAAATTCAAGTTAAAAGCTCAAGTGAGCTCAACTCCATATTGTGTTTCGCCCAGAGACGATAGTTGGAGTTGAGCTCACTTCAACTCTTAACTTGAATTATTCACCTGCTGTATAGATCCAACCATGGTTGTGCTGAAAAACAATAAACAGTGGTCCAAAAATATCCTTAAACTACCACAAGGATGTTACCAATATACATATTATTGTTGAATCTTGTTGTCTTTTTACAGTTCAAGCCTAGTACGCTGCTGATGCAAAAATGACACAACAAAATCATAAACGAAAAATTGATTATTGTACCAGATTATTTGGAGAAGTCTTACACAAATAATTTCCCCTGACCATTTATTGTTTGCGAAAAAATGACAATTACATTTTTTCGTGTTTATTTTTATTGTTCCTTTCGGCATGACTGTCTGTGATTTTTTTGCATTTGCAATTGTTTTGATTTTTTGAATTTATGCAACTATCAATGAATATTTTTCAGTTTCGTAACCGTTTTGCTGTCTTGTTGGAGACTAACCAAATATTCCGTTTCACATCAGCAGCGAAGGGATGGCGTTTATTCTAAATTAACCGGTTTTTCCGGTTAGACTCTTTTCCGGTTTAACCTGACGGTCTAAACTGGATAAACAACCGGTTTTTGTGGTGAATAACGTGACAGTTTGCATATAAACGCAGATCTTATGAGACAACGAGAACTTTTTTTTGCGTTTTCTACACTTTTTTATTTCAGTGATAAGTACTGTGTCAAAGGAAATAACCGGTCTTGGTTAACCTGGTAATTGAATTTTACAAAATAACCGGGCTTAACCGTAAAAAAAAATAAAATTTAAAAATGGTTTTACTAATCTCCAATATATTTTCGTTTTGTTCCCGAAATATTCATATACGATTGAAATTTAATACAAATATTAGTGTCTTAATTTTTATACCTTCAAGCTTATTGATAATTTTGTTGGACTGATTGCCAGCCTAAAAACAGAAATGTTTTTTAGAAGGTTTTTTTTTATAATACAAATTCTATATACTACTGAAATAAACCAGCCAAGTAGAAGACTTAGCATTAAAGTTGGACTTGTTGAATTATTGATTCAAAATAGCTTTTTATGGCCTTTAGTCCTACAAATCGGCGTTTCGTCCGGCTTACTCACTTGGACTCATCAGTGACGTAGTGAGGGCCTTGTCATACGCAATTTGTATTATTGTATTAAGTTCAGTTCAGTTGGATATAGTTTACAGTGGATTTTTGTAAAAGAATTCATGTAAGTTGAACTGAACTTAATACAAATTGCGTATGACAAGGCCCTCACTACGTCACTGATGAGTCCAAGTGAGTAAGCCGGACGAAACGCCGATTTGTAGGACTAAAGGCCATAAAAAGCTATTTTGAAGAAATGTTTTTTCATAGGAACTGCCTCCTGCGATGAACTTACTAACTATCCAAGAATTTACTCGTCATGAAAAAGTACTTCTCATCAAGCCATTTAGACCGGCAAAAAATTCCTGCGAACAACACGCACACAGGAAAGGAATGGTTGACAGTTATAAGTCACTTGGCCCTGGTTCTCGACGAGCAGTTGGGCCCAGAACTTTAATTCATTTAATTTTTAAGTTGTGTTTTTAGAATGGGAAGGAAGATAGAGAATAGTGGAGGTGGTACTGCTATCATAATTGGTGTGCCTGAACCAGAGCCATGGCCAACAAGCTTCTTTCAGCCAGTTCGATTTTTTACTATATGATTCCAGTTTTTGACGCCAAGATGGTTTAAGTCCTCTTCCACATGCATGATTGTGCCAACTGATCCAATTTCTTCCTCTACTGTTTCGGTTTTTCCTTACTACCTGAACAGAATGAGAGACGGAGCTGGAATAGATGTCAAAAATGCTGCAGCTGCCATCCACTTGTTGAACTTTTATTGGCAATTTAACCGTCCGTTATTGTTTCTAGTCTTTCACTCATTGTTTTTCATCAGATGGGAGATGGGACCAACAATTATCTAAAGAATAGTTCTTTCAATGCATCTTTAAGAATTTTCATCCACCTTTGACCAGAAATGGTGTTATTACGGGACTTTGTTCATAAAATGATAATTCGGTCGTAATAAAGTGTTTTGCTAATGAATCGCCTTCTTAGTCCAAAGAACCAAATGTTGACAATTCTTATTTTGTGATTGAGGCAAGGCCGCTCAGGAAAACAAAATTTCTTAGGGCCAGATTTTCAGTGCGGGATCAACCTAGTCTTGAGGTTAAACCTAAGTTAACTTCAGAAATGTGTTTTTCAGTTAAAGTTAACTCCGAGTTTTAACTCACCTTCTTTGATGAGTTAACTCAGGGACCAAATTAAAAGCCTTTTCAGCTGTTGTGCCATTTTGATATCGATGATAAAAGTTATTGTCAGTGCAATTCTGTTGTGGGGCCATCTCTAGAAGATTAAAATCCATAGTGCTGCACATCGATGGCTCTAGATTTCTGAAAAACTGTTTCTGAGTTAAATCGAGGTTAGATTAGCTCAGGTTTAACTCAGAGCTAACTCTGAACAGAAAAACTAGCCGTTACTATCTCAAAGTTAATAGTAATATTCTTTGCAAGATGTCATATCGGGACAAGACTCATAAAAGTTCCACTGACACCACGGTCTGTTGAGTAATTGGGGCTTACATTATTTATGATTTTAAGGGCCAGATTTTCAGTTCAGGGCTTACTCTGAGTTAAATCAGAGTCAGCTAATCCTGAAAATAATATAAATCTGAGTTAATTCAGAAACTGAAAAATTGGTCCTAAGAACCTTTCGTATGCATATGTTGCCTCTTGTTCTAATTTTTTTTTTAAATCAAAGGTTTTGGTAAGGTCTTTGTCGGCCTTGATGGAGCTGCACATCTTTCCATTTATCGTCCGCGTGTATGAATGAATAAATTGTATTTAACGTTATTAGTGCACTACGCACTCTAGGATCAATTGTGCCCCCAGTTTTGAGCCGGTTGAGGTTGCTCATGCTACAACTCATTCTCCAGGTTAGTTTCTTTTAGGACCTTGAGTACATGGAATGTTTTGAGTGAGGATAGTTTACTCTCCTATATCTGGTGATTTTTCAGATGCCTATGTCTTTGGTGCATAAGTGCATCACATCTTGCCCAATATATGGTCTGGTCCGGTGTCTCCTCATGTACGTCGAAAAATCTGCAAGTAGAACTGCTCGCTATTCCAAGAATGTTATGATGTCTGTTTAGTTTGCAGTGTCCAGTAAGGAGACCCGTTATTATTCTGAGTTTTTTTTACTTAAGCTGATGCAGGATAGGAAACGTTTTTGGTTGAAACTCACAAGTAAAAGTTTGGCCTGTCTCAGCTTAGGGAGTTCGTTCCAGATTTTTAGTCTTTTGACCTCCTCTTCTATTTTCATTTTTCTTTTAATCACGTTTTTTCCAATACCGCAATAGCGCTCTAGTCCCGTGAGGGGTGACCCTGCTCCTATTTTTGCTAGGGAGTCTGCTTCTTCATTTCCCGGTATGCCAACGTGGTCCGGTACCTAGTAGAGCGTAATATTGTTTTTTTTTGCCCCGGTCCATTTAGCCTGCCCACGCACTCTCAAACTAGTTTTGAATTGATGGTATAGGACTGACATGATGGCAATATTTTGGTTTCTGTAGTTTCTTCCGAGGTTGAGTTCTGTACATTTACCTATGGCATTTACTTCTGCCAGGAAGACGCTTGTGGAATGTCCAATCAGAATGAAGAGTTTGGTTCTAGGCCCAAAAATTCCAGCACCAGTCTTTTACGACATTCTCCATCCATCAGTATACCATTTGATGGCATTTGCTTTAAGAGTGAAGTTTTTCGTTTCCGCTACCCACACTTCTTTTCTACTTAATTCGGGTTTGAAGTTTTTTTATGAAATTATACTTTTTAATCATGCCATCTCTTGAAACGTCCAAGAGGTATGTTTCTGTTGAACTGAAAATCAAGTCCCTGTCTCTGTGACTAATGATTTTTCCAGATCCAGTTCCCATCTTTGCAAATCTTAAGATGGCTCCCTTAGCAGCACTTTTTACGGACACGTGTGAAGTGGGGTCAGGTGGAAAATTACTTCCATGGTTTTCATTGCTCCGGTAATGCATAAGCATGCGAGCCTTTGTATTTTCTTTAGTGGTTTCCTAGTTGTGTTTAGTTTAGTTCTTTTGTGCCATGCCATCGCCCCATAGGTAATGATGGGTCTTACCATCATGGTGTGTTCCATGATTTCCCTGCGAGTCTTTTGCATGTCATAAGGGCCTTTGGGGCTTTCCCGACTGTCAACTCGACATGTTTGTTCCAGAGAAGCTGTAATTAGGTCCGTTTACCTAGGTCAATTTGTATACAAGAGATTAAGATTGGCAGGATTTCCAAAACAATAGTTATTTCGTTTCATGAGGATCAGGAAAACAATGCTGAGGTTCCACTTAAGTACCAATTTTTCTTCTAAGTAATTTTATGGCCGCCTTGAGCAGAATCCCATGCATTGTTATTTTTTTTTTGTCAAATACGCATCGATTGAAAAACACTACATATTTAAATAAATCAACCCATAAAACATATTTTTAACCAAGTGCAATAAATACCTTAGCCAATTTATCTAAATTGCAGCATAAAGTATGATAAGCTAAGTAAATTTATTATTCATTAGCAACTATTAATCTTCATTCGCAAAATAGTATAAATATACCTAAGTATGTATTTATGTGTAAAATGGAAAAACCTCTTATCTAAAATTCCAAGCTGGTCCAACTAATCTTTACCAAAACAACAAAAACAAAAACAAAAACAAAAACAAAAACAAACAAATCAGTTATTATTTAAATCCTTTAAGAATCTGTTGGGGAAATAAACCTTTGGATGCAAATATATGTTTGTTTCCTTTGACTTTTGGTCAGTAACAGCCATAAAAGATTGCACTTTAATAACGGGGGGCATATACGCAAATAAACAACAAAACCTTAGTAATTTACAATGCCACCAGAGTTGTTTACGAAAGATAAAACCAAAACGGTTTACAGCTATTGAGAACTTTTGGCAATATTTATACCAGAAATTTTATCAATTCTTCGTGATAAGATCAATATTGGCAATTAAATTTATAAATATTATTATAAACGATTAGAGAGCTTAAAATTGTTAACACCGGGGGGCTTTTGATAACTCGCGTGCTATAAAAACAATAAGCACACTTCAAATTTTAATATTCAACATGAAATTCTCAACCATGAAGGTTCATTTAATTGCTCTACTAGCTGTGATTCCATTTATTTCTGGGGCTCCTACCCTTGAACGGCAGAGTTCTGTTACAACGGTAAGAACACACAGCTTATCTTAGCTAACTTCACACGAATCATTTCTTATTGATTTTTCTTTATGTTAGCAATTCCTAGTGGAACGACATGGTTACCCATTTGAAGAGTTTTCTGTTCAAACTTCTGATGGATACATTCTTGGTCTTCATCGAATTCCTTACTCTGGTCGAGTTGAATCCCAAAGTGATGAACGACGTCCAGTAGCTTTCCTTATGCATGGTCTGTTGTGCTCTTCGAGTGATTGGGTCCTATTAGACCCTGACAATTCTTTGGCTTTCAAACTCTCCGATGCTGGCTATGATGTTTGGCTGGGAAATGCTCGTGGCAATACTTACTCAAGAGAACATGTCAAATATAATCCATTTTTCAAGAAGTTTTGGTCCTTCGACTGGCACGAAATTGCCCTGTACGATCTACCAGCTATGATTGACTATATTCTGTACTATACAGATGAGGAACAAGTAACATACTTTGGGCACTCTCAAGGAACAACAACTTTCTTGGTTTTGAATTCTCTAAATTTGAGATTCAATAGCCGAATCAAGTCCGCTCACTTGATGGCTCCAGTAGCATTCATGGAAAACATGGAAGGACCATTGGTAGACTTAGCTGCTATCTTACTTGGCCAGCCAAATATATGGCCAGAACTTTTTGGAGACATGGAATTTTTGCCAAATACCAGAGTTATGGAACTACTTGGATATACAGCATGTTGTGATAATTCTCCGATTCAGTCGCTCTGTGCAAATGTTATCTTTCTCATAACTGGCTATGACTATGAGAACCTTAATACAGTAAGTCAAACGAAATTCTTTCCCTCCCCCTGTACTGTAGGTATTTATGAACTTTTTTATTGTAGACCTTGTTACCTGAAATTACTGCTACAACTCCAGCAGGGTCATCTATCAATCAGGTTACTCACTTTTTGCAAGAGTACAATTCTGGTTATTTCCGACAGTATGACTATGGATTTCTACGCAATGAGCTGACTTATGGATCAGGAAAGCCTCCAGAATATCCAATTGAAGAAATAGATGTGCCAATATTCTTGTACTACAGTGACAATGATTATTTATCATCTGTTGTAGATGTTCATAGACTTATGAGAACTTTGAAAGAAACCACACTAAGGGGAGCATACAGGGTTCCACATCCAAAATGGAATCATTTAGATCATTTATGGGGACTGAATATCAAAGAAAACCTTCATGATGCTATCATGGAAGACTTGGAATCAATGAAAGACTCATAGTTTTAA
Organism: Dasysyrphus albostriatus; assembly: GCA_946251815.1. NCBI lineage: Eukaryota > Metazoa > Arthropoda > Insecta > Diptera > Syrphidae > Dasysyrphus > Dasysyrphus albostriatus. The sequence goes on from OX276335.1 coordinate 15,146,601, forward strand.
AGCAAGGGTAAAAATTTAGATTTAGAATAACTAAGAACTAGATTTAAGAATCATAAAATGTGATAGATAACCATACAATAAATATATTTCGTATTGTGTACGAGTTAAATGTAAGTAAACATTTATTAATTTAAAAAAAAAAAAACATTCCACAGCAGAAAATGATTTTGCCTAAGACAATCAACTTTTAACTAAAATAATCACTTTGAAATCAGTTGGTGATTAAAAAGCAGACTCCAGGACGTTCGCAACAGAAGAGGACCAGCCATGGGAATAGCCCGGGAGGCTATTGCCAGACCACCATTGTCGTTGTGTTATCGATAATTTATGTAGAAATTTTTAACGTTTGTTGGTAAGACGGTTCAATAAAAAATGGTAGACTAAGGCAAGTGTTGAAATCTTTTCGATAAGCCAAAGTCCATACGGATATGCAAAAAAACGCAGCTAATATGAACCAATCCTAACACTCAAGTGTTTCTGAACGCACCCAAAACTGTCAAAGTCGGCATTTACATGACCCTATTTTTGCACAGACTATCTTTTGTTCATTGGTTCATTGGTGGAGGGAGTATAAAGTGAGGAGTAATGACCAAATCGTCCATTCCTGGCAAACTGACACGATTTTTCCAGATGTTTGCGTTCCTTTTCACACTTTTTCCAGTTTCTACTATGTATTTGGTGTAAACCAGCGTTGCCACTAATCGGAAAAATTTTCTAGGTAGATTTAAAAAAAATGCTGCAAGTAGATTCATTTTTTTGGAGTATATAAGCATTTTTAAGTTGGTATTTGTTTTTAGAAAATCAAAATAAACATAACTGTTTTTCGACGAAGTGAACAAACGACGTTTTTACAATTTTAAAAAGAAGCATGGCTGTAAAAATGTATGTTGAAATTGTAAAATGTCACATTTTTTTTTCCACTCAACCAACAAGTTATTTTCTGACAAACGCATTGTACAAAAGCAGAGAATGAAAAATTCGCTCGTATTTAACATTTATTTTAACATACTGGTTTAATTTGTATAACAAATCACGTCATTTGGCAAAGAAGCAAATAACTCTTTGTGAAAATATGTCAGAATGTATAACTATTTGTAGTTTTTGGTTTGCTACTCACAGGCTCTATGCAAGGCACTAAAAGGGATGTATCAGGAGCAATAAGAATTTCAAAGATAAATTGAAAAATGAGTTGGGGTTTTAATTTTGTAGATTTTTTTTTTCGGAAAACCAAAAAGTATTTTAGTAGATTTGATTTGCAAAAAAAATGCTGCAATTGTGGCAACGCTGGTGTTAATGTGACGTCCAACTCTGAATGCAAAAGGACAGCAATAAAGTATAAAGAGGACAGAGACAGAAATCGGCCTTGAAAGATCGGCCACGTTCCGATTTTTTAATGTTTAGTGGTGAGAAAAGAAAGACATGGCTTCAAAATGAAGTTCTAATTTATATTAACGTAAAATTACAATGGGCACGTTCAGACGACCCAAGGGACTAGATATTCAGTCAACTGAATTCATTGAAATGTTTAAAATGTCAAACTTGGAAATTTACTTCAAACATTTACTTCAGTTGATCGTTAAAAAAGTATTCATATTATTTGTATCTTAACTATACATAGCAACAGGTAAAAATCTTTTATGAGTTGTAAAATATTAGCTTTTTGAAAATGGTTTTTCAAGACTATTTGATTTAGATATTAGCAAACCCAAGATAAAATTAACAAATCTCACACGAAACTCTTATTTTTTTCATATTTTTTACTTATCATACAGGTTTTTTCATGTTCTTTTCCGAATATGACAAAGAAAAAGTTTGCACAAAATGGAAAAAAATTAACATAAAAAAAAAATAACAAAACAATAAAGTCCAGCTTTCAGTTCATTGACAAAATGTAATCAGCTAATATTCTGACATTAGTGCACTTGACTTGATAATTAAGGGAGATTTTTCTTGACTTACTTTCCAGTCAACTTTCCAATAAAATTGCCTTAGTTGGAAATAAATATTTTGACATCTGACCAATCAGAGACTAGAAACTTGATTAGATAGAACCCACCTCTAACGAAAACCATTTTTGGTGCCGAAAGTATAGTCGATCGTTTGCAAGGAAGAAACGGTTCCAGGCGTCCCAGTCAAAATTAGGACATGATAGGATCTATAAGAGAAAACAGCTCATAGCTCTCATTGCAGCTGGTTCAGCAGGAGGAAGAAAAGAGGTAGAGTCTGCGCATCGCTTGAAGATGAAAGAAGTTCACTGTAACTTGAGACGAGGACGCATTTAGGTGTGACAGTTGGAAAGTTTACAGAAAGAGCTCACAGGTGCCCAAAGCGTTAAACAATACACAGACGGAGCTTAGATTCATCCCCAGAAACCGAACCTCGCCTACAAACTTTGCACTGAAGAGGGTATAGTTATTGGCTGGTAACTGGTAGATTTTTATTCCGGAAAATCATAAAATCAAATCACTGGCTGCAAAAAAAACTGTCAGTTTTATCTCTTGATTCTATTTCCGTAACAATCCAAGTTGCGTTGAATGCCGTTTTGTTGAAGTTGTTGGATTTTCTGACGGACTTTTGCATTTGCAAGTATTTCTTTCAGTTCGAGAGTGATAAATTATTCTGCCATACTTGTATTCTTAGGTAAGAAGCTTTTAACTTGATGTCAAGTTAGCAAAGAACCCAAAACTTTAGAAAAAATTGCACGAAAAACTCGAAATAGTCTAAACTAATTAAAGACTGGTTAACGACACATTAATAAGCCATAAACCAATATTCGGTACTAGCAGTTTTTACCCCTTTTTTAAGTGATGCTTTGTTAACTTGGTATCAAGCTAGCAAAGGACGCAAACAAACTTAGAATACATTGCACAACAAATTCGAAACTGCCACAACTAACTTACGACTAATTAAAGAAAAATTTTGCACACTTTTCTTATTACAAAACAATTTATTGTTCACCACTGAAATTAATTCACCAACTTTACTTTTATTGCAACCAACTTTACTCATTCACGATTAAAAATAAACTGCGTCCTCTGCCGGTCAGACATGTGCTTTTATACTTTTCACAAGGTTCCTGAAAAAGCTGGAAGGTTCTAGTATTTGCTTCCATAGCTTTCCATAGAGGAAATTTCCCATAAATTTCCCTTTCCAAAGCTTTCAATTTGACGTTTACTATTGGAAGTTCGAAAGCTCTCCGTAGGTTAGTTTGTGTCCTGTCTAATCCGAAATTCAGTGTTTCTTTTATTCGAGAGAGGTTATAGTTCATTCGAAAGTCGTAACAGTACAAATGTGATAGTCGTTACATTATGTTTTCAACTTAAATAACAAAAAAAAAAATAATTTTCTGCATCTTGGTGCATTTTTTGTGCATTTAGGTCAAAACGAGGGAAAAACCTGTGCCGGCGGGGCAGTTAAATATATGTTTGAAATCCGAGACATCCCGGGTAAACCGGAATGTCTGGCAACGCTAGAGCTCCCTTTAAAAGCCCGTTGTCTGTGCTTATTTATTTTTCATATAAATTGTTTTATCGAAGTATGAAAATCATAGATTAGATAGTTTCAAATTAACCATGGGAATCCCTTTCATGAAAATCAATCCACCACACACTTAGACAAGACACGTTTGAAATATCACTTATTTTTAGTTTAAAGATGTTTATCGTCCTGATTCGAAGAAATATAGATAGAGATAAGTAAAATATATGCCAACGCAATAATAAGGAAAACTTACAATTTATTTAAAGATAATAAAAAAGGTATAAAAGGAAATACTAACTTATTTGTTAGAATTAGTCGTTAAGAAATCATCAATTTTAAATGAGTTTACGTTGGATTTTATTGGGAACTTTTATTTCCCTTGTTTCAACAGCCCCATCGAATGGATTAAAAAAAAGTTCCGTTACAACGGTAAGAGAAATAACTTAGTTCTATTCTTATGCCGTAATATTTTTGGACTTCATCTTATCAAAATAAGGGTAGTTTGATTGAAAAATATGGATATCCTTTCGAAGAACATTCTGTTGAGACATCCGATGGATACATTTTGGCCCTTCATCGAATTCCTTATTCACCAAAAGTTAACACCTCCATCGAAGAACCACGTCCAGTGGTTTTCTTAATGCACGGACTATTGAGCTCCTCTAGCGATTGGATCCTCTTGGGGCCGGGCAGTTTAGGTTTTCTTTTATCTGATGCCGGTTATGATGTTTGGATGGGAAATGCACGTGGTAACATATATTCTCGGAAGCACGTTTCACTCAAACCCCATTCTCGACGTTTTTGGAACTTTGAATGGCATCACATTGCCATGTACGATCTGCCAGCTATGATTGAGTATGTCTGTGATATCACTGAACAGGAACAAGTTACCTATTTTGGCCACTCTCAGGGTACTACCACGTTTCTGGTATTGAATTCCTTGGACACAGAATTTAAGCACCGCATCAAGTCTGCTCACTTGTTGGCACCAGTGGCCTTCATGAAACACTTGCAATCGCCAATTCTTAAATGGAGTTCTATGGTGACGGGGTTGCCAAATTATTACCTGAACTTTTCGGCAGCATGGAGTTTATGCCAAGTTCAAAACTTTTGGAAATGATCGGTTATACGTTATGTACTGAATCTTCACCCTTGAATGGACTCTGCTCGAATCCTCTTTTCCTGATTGCTGGTTTCGATGCGGACAATCTCAATGAAGTAAGTAGATTGTCTCACCTTCATTTATATTCTTTAATTCTTCAATTTTGTTTAGGCTCTTCTACCTGATATTATGGCTACAAGTCCAGCAGGATCATCTGTCAATCAGATCTATCACTTTATGCAGGAGAAAGTCTCTGGATATTTTCGTCAATTTGACTATGGAGTTGCTCGTAATTTGCTGACATATGGCAAAACGAAACCACCAAACTATCGCCTTAAGAACATTGATGTTCCGATCTATCTTTACTATGCTAAAAATGATTATTTATCTGCGGTAACTGATGTTGAAAAACTTATTGCAGAACTTCCTAAGTCAACCGTAAAAGGTGTATATTTGGTGCCACATCCAAAATGGAATCATTTCGACTATTTCTGGGGATTAAATACCCAACAACAAGTTTATGATGCTATCATGGAAGATTTAGCTTCAGTTCAATGAATGAAAATGGTATTTTATTTTTGTAAAGCAAATATATAAGTATTAAAAGTCATTTAAACGAAATATTTTGATTCAAAAAATTTATGAAAATAAAACTAATGTGAGCATGCACATGAGTTTTGTGGTAGTCACGCGCTAGCAGTGGGGACATCTTCACAATTATAAAGGAAAATGTCATAACTGCTGAGTGGTTTGACCAAATTATACAGATTTATCAAATTTCGGATGTGGAGCTTTTTGGTAGTTGAAAAAGTTGAAGGAGATTTAAATATAAATAAATAAAATAACAAATATTAGTTAAAGATATATTAACAGTCGTATTTATAAAGTTTGTCTTACTTAAGACAGCCGTCTAACTCTAAAAAGTTGTTAATTAAGTTTGTTAACTGTTGTGTTAAGGTTGTCTAACTTAGACAAAATGGCACCGGTTGTGTGTAAGTTAACATTTAATTTAATTAAATAAAGCATAATACCAACTACTAACGACTTTTAACTGTTTAACTAGTCAACCGTCTTAAAAATCTAATTAATAAGGCTGTAAGGGTTTTCATAAAATGGCGTTAACCCGTGCATCGTAGACGTTGTAAGGTTTTGAACTTTGTTATTTTGTCAGAATTTGCAAAGAAAAATTTGACAAATTAACGCAACAAATTTACTCCTCTTACGATGACTTAATTCTGTTGTATGAATAGATAAATACTCTTAGCATTAAATAGCTTTTCTTTCAAGTGTCACGTGTCACCTACTAAAATGTAAGGAGCATTAATGGTTTTATATTATTTCAGGAGTAAAAATAAAGAACTGACTCAACTCGCGTTAACAATTGGCACAAGAATAGACCAATTTTGCGTTATAATCATTCTCGAATAAAAGAACTGCCAATACTAAACGTCAAATTGAAAGCTTTGGAAAGGCAAAGGCTCTAGAAGCAAATACTAGAACCTTCCAGCTTTTTCGGGAACCTTGTGAAAAGTATAAAAGCACATACAGAGCACCGGCAGAGGACGCAGTTTATTTTTAATCGTGAATCAGTAAAGTTGGTTGTAATAAAAGTAAAGTGTTAAATTAATTTCAGTGGTGAACAATAAATTGTTTTGTGGTAATAAAAGTAGAGTGTTTTATTTTGTAAAGTAAATAAGTGGAGAATTTAAATAAAGTGAATAAGTTTTATTAACAAACCTTAGAAATATAACAATATCAATAAAAAGTAATTGAAAAGTTTGCTTCTGTCAAAACCAGACATAAAAAAAATATTTTGGTATCTTACTTTTTTCAACTAATGGGGCTTTCTTTTGGTAACAAACATTGATTTTTCCCCTTCTGATTTGTCAAAACACAGATTTTGACAATAGAAGCCTTCCAATGGCGAAAAAAATCAACTTTTTTTAGATCGAAAATCAATTTCGCAGATCTGGATTTTTCAGCAGATTTACTCCACTTTTACTAACAGCAGTACACACCAGAACAATTGACAGCCATCAGCTTGACAAGCCTGGATCACCATAGATTCACAGACACAAATTGAAAACTATAATTAATCTGCATTCGTATACCATTCGCGACGAAAAAAATCAATATTTAGATCAAAATCTAAATTTACCAAAAGAAACCCCCATAAATAAATAAAAATACAAAAATAAAAAAGGGAATTCATGCAAAGTCGTGAGTTTACTAACTGTGTAAAATGGTAAGTTTACGGAAAAGTTAGCACGAACGTCCTTTTAATTATTTGGTTAAATGCTATTGAATCAGCTATTCGCTAAAGGTAAAATATTGAACACAAAGACTTATTTTTGAACACAACAATGATGACAAAATTTAAATAAGTTAATCCATAGATGACAAGAATAAGCAACAAAAAAAGAAAAACAATTCCTGTTTGACGGATTCTTGTGTATGATAAATTTCGAAGAGTAGCTTTCCTAATCGTCAACCAATCTGGAAACGATAGTTACAGAACACAGACACAGTTTTTAATTCTCATATATATTTGATAATATCATATCTCCGAACATGTCTAATTTAAAAAGACGCAAAGACGCGGTTAAGTTTTTGAAAAAACAAATTTGGTCAATTTTGTCGCAGCAAATTCCATGGATAAATTTAAAAATTTTGTGTAAATCATTTACTATACAAAGTTTGACACTTCATTCGCCAAATGGTTAACTTAACCGATTGGTAAACAGGTAAACTTCCAGTGTTTTACATCATAAAATATTCGTAGCAACTTTTTTTTGTTGAAACTCATTTAACCAATAATAATGAAGAAATTGTGAAATATGGTCACATATTTGATTTGATGCTTCCCGGGCCTCAGCAGCTCCAGCCACGGTGAACTAAATAAATTAATTTGGTGGGCCAACAGCTCGTAGAGAACCAGGGCCTAGTGACCATTCCTGTGTGCGTGTTTGTTGGCAGGAATGGAGAGGACCAACAATTTTTTTTCCAGCCCGAACGACTTGATGAGAAGCACATATTCATGATAAGTATACTCTTGAAGGATTTGCCAGTTCCTCGCAAGAGGCAGTACCTCGGGAAAAACATTTCTATTTTTAGATGGCAGTGGCTGGGAATCGAACCCAGACTTTCGGCATGACAGTCCAACGCACTAACCATCATGCCACGAAGTACTACGGTGAACTTGGCTGATGCTGCCTGTCTATCTTTTGAATCCTTTTCGAAACAATTCATTAAGTCTCTTCAAAAGCCTCGTATAACCATCTTAAACGCAACTCCTTTAAGTATGCATTAATAAGGTTGTGCTTTAATTTTCGATTTCAAACTTTTCAATGCATTTAAACGCTTTTTGTTTATGTATTGATCACAATCAGTTGTCGATTATAAATAGAAACAAAAAATAAACGATTACACCAAACAACTAAATTAAAATTCTTAGGAATTAAGCTTTCTACCCCGAAAACAACAGTTCAGTAACTGATAATCTTTGAAAAGGCTGATAAATACAATTTTGCCCAGTGTTTGTGAATATTTTTGTCCATGAACTTTTAAATTATCTTAACTGGCCCCCTATAGTGCTAACAAAAATAGTACGCACCACAATCTATTTCTGTAATAGTTATTATATTAAATTTCCATGAATGACCAGGCCATTTACCAGACAAAAACAAAAAAACTAACTGACGTTAGCAAAAACGTGCTTTTCAAGGAATCTTTGATATTTCTTTATTGCCAAGGCACCCAGCTGAGATTAGATACAAAAATATTTTGTTCAAAACAACCTCTCAATAAATTAATCGCTAATCTAATTATTTCAACTGATTTTTATTTTGCAAATCTGATAAGATAAGTTTAAGTAAAGCTATGATGGTGTGGGGATGCAAATAATAAGCCCCCTGATTTGTTGTTTTTGAAAATAACCTTCCAATATCTATCCCCGAAGTATAACATATTTTTTTTTTTTTTAACAATACCAATCTTAATTTATTGTGTTAGAACGCAAAATGGTTTGTAATCGCTAAACTGATTTTAATCTTTGTATTGAAATACCGGACGCATATAGCTTTATCGCGAACCCCCAGAAATTGGATGATTTAAAACTCTGAGATAACTAAAATGGTATAAAAGAAAGTTGCAAACTAGTCGGTGCCATACATTTTTTCTAAAGAACACACAATGAAGTTTAACATTATTATATTGGGTGTTTTTATTTCGCTGGTCACTGCAGCTCCAAATGGAAAAAGAAGTGGCAGAGTAACAACGGTAAGAGAGTTTAAACTTAATTGATTGGAAACTGGTTTTAAGACTTCACCTTTCTGATTTGTATAGGAAAGTTTGATAGAGGATCATGGTTACCCCTTCGAGGAACACACTGTACAAACATCTGATGGCTATGTACTAACCATGCATCGAATTCCTTACTCTGCTCGAGTTGAATCATCCGAAGAGGAACCACGTCCAGTTGCCTTCCTAATGCATGGCATCTTGTGTTCGTCCAGTGACTGGGTTATTCTTGGACCCGATAATGCTCTGGCCTACCTATTGTCTGATGCTGGCTATGATGTTTGGCTGGGAAATGCCCGTGGAAACACATATTCTCGTGAACACGTTACCCTAAACCCTTTCTTCCGTAAATTTTGGAACTTCGATTGGCACGAAATTGGCTTATATGATCTGCCAGCCATGATTGACTACATACGTTTCGACACAGGTGAAGATCAAGTTACATACTTTGGCCATTCTCAAGGAACAACAACGTTTTTGTTGTTGAACGCGCTCAACCAGCGTTTCAAGACCCGCATTAGGTCAGCTCACTTATTGGCTCCAGTGGCATTTATGGAAAACATGGAGTCTCCGATGATGGGTTTGACTTCGCTTATGCTAGGAGGAGTTAGCAAGATTCCTGAACTTTTTGGAAACTTAGAATTCATGCCAAGTAGTTTGGTAATGCGTGTTTTGGGCCAAGAAGCTTGTTCTGATTCATCACCAATTCAGGCAATATGCACAAATGTGCTCTTTCTAATAGCCGGACATGATGTAGACAATCTTAATACTGTAAGTTATTCTAGAAGATCCATTCTTCTTTCCACCAAACTAACAGCTGAATTTTTCATTTTTAGACCTTGTTACCTGAAATTATGGCGACAACCCCAGCAGGATCCTCGATAAATCAAGGCTTCCACTATCTCCAGGAATACAGTTCAGGCGAATTCCGTCAGTTCGATTATGGAATGATTCGCAATAAACTTATCTACGGCAAGAGGAAGCCTCCGAAGTATCCTCTTGAGAATGTCGATGTCCCAATTTACTTGTACTACAGTGACAATGATTATATGGCTTCAGTGGTGGATGTCCATCGGTTGATAAGGACATTGCCAGAGTCAACAGTGAAACGTGCCTATCGGGTGCCTGATGAAAGGTGGAATCATTTGGATTTCTTGTGGGGCATGAATATCAAGGAACAAGTTTATAATGCAGTTTTAGAAGACGTAGAATCAGCAAAATGGGAGTAGAATCAATTTGGGTCAATTGATAATACGCTTCGATAAGGCCGGATAGGTGGATGAAACAAAAACAAGCGTAATTATGTGATATGACAGAGAGCGATAATATGTGATAAAACTGAAAAAAAGAAAAATGTTTTACAAAACATTATTATCTCCATAATGATAAATTAATCAGCTATAAATATGCCCCCCATGTAATATTAAGTCGATTATTATTAGTATTAGGCTTGTTTAAGGGATCAATATTTGATTTCTACTTTATTTGGACTAAATGATAGTAATCAAATCAAGCTAAATAATTCTTGGTGTGGTTACATTAAAAGAATTTATTTGATGTAAATTTTTAATTTTTATGAACCATATTGGTTCTCTTTATAAAAAAAAATGTTATTCATAAAAATTTTATTAATCCTCATTTTATTAAAATATTATTATTAATAAATATTATAAATATATACCTAAAATAAATTAGTGTCTTTTTTAAATTAAAAATTCAAATTTAACCATCATCATCATCATCGCGTGAGATACGGTTAGACCAGAAAATCCCGCAAGATGTTTCGTAGACATCTATTCACGGACATTTGCAGCCTTCATATGACAGCGGAAGCGGGTAATACTTTCCAAGTTCTGCACCCATAGAGAAGCACGGATTCAACATTGAAGCAAAACAGTCGTAATTTGGCTTTTATGCTTTTCTTCACATTTTGGACTGCATTTCGAACGCAGCCCTCGATTTCCCAATTAAGCTGCTTAAATATAGTTTGCTCCCGCAGTAGAGACACAATACTCCGAAGATATTGAAAACTCTTTACCATCCCTACTGGTTATCCAGATGAGGAAGTTCTAAAGCTAAAGCTGGTCATTTTTGTTTTGCCATATTGATCTTAAGCCCAACGATTTCAGCTTCTCTCGCCACCCTCGTTGTCATTTGATAGAGATCCATGATCCTCTAAGAGATTAAGTATACGTCGTCCACGTAGTCCAGATGTTTGAGGTGTGATTGTAGACTCCACTGGAATTCCTCCTTTCGCAGTTGACAAAGCTGCATGCAGCACATCACTTATCTCCACCAGGAACAGTATTCGTGACAGTATACAACCCTGTAAAGCCCCGCTTTGGATTTAAAACTCCACTGACAACTTTCCTGGATGCAGAACATCATATTTTGTGGCTTTAATAATAGCAATCAATTTATCTGGGATGCCCTTCATGCGCTGTGCAAATCAGATAAATTTTCTGTATACACTGTCAAACACCTTTTTGAAGTCGATGAACAACAAGAGAAGTGGTCGATGGATATTTAACACACTGTTCGATGATGATCCGAAAGGTGTTAATGTGGTCCACACTTTGGCTATAGCAAGCAGTACTCTAATTCCTCTCTGACTTATGCTTTGCGTAAGGTCTTCTGTCTTTGGAAGCTTGACAAATATTCACATTTTTCACTCCTCAGGAAAACTTTCTGTGTCTCAGTGGTTTCAGAAGCTGACCCGATGTTGTTAGCGTTGCTGGTAAGAGCTCTGCTTGACAGGAGTACCGTCAAGTCCAACCATATTGTTATTTTTCAGTGCTCTGATTGCGGTTAAGGTTTCTTCTCCTTCGATCCTAGCCCAAGTTTCCCCGAAAACCCAAGCACTGTTTCTTCCTTACAACTATATTTTCAGCACCCGATATGAACAACATTTTGACAGCACACCAGCATTTTTTGGGATCTCCGAACAGCGGCGATGACAGTAACAACTATCATTATGATATCCCCACTATAAAAGGCCTCCTTTTCCTCGATAGACAACAGCTTTGTTGGGACATAACACTGTATGATGGGGACGTGACTCTAGTCTGGAACCTGGCTTTCAGGATCCTATCATCTAAAGGCTCCCATGAATTTCAGCTCTTGAGAGCTGTTTTGGAAAGCAACAATCCAACATCAGCTTCACAATATCTTCCAGGTGTCTTTCCATAGTAAAGTAGTAGAGTGTTAATAGTTGGAGACTTGAACCACCCCGAGGCCAAACATCTAGCTTCACTTATCCATAAGATGTCCATTCTAAATCGCATGAATTCATTCTCATGTTTTTTTTCGAAGTATACTTGTCATAATTAAGTGCTTCTCATATAGCCGTGCGGACTCGGCAAAAAATTGTAGGTCCCTTCCTGCTCATTCCTGCCAACAACATGCACACAGGAATGACTGAGAGTTGTAAGTCACTAGGTCCTGGTTCTTCACGAGCTGCTGCGCCAACAAATTGTTGCGCTTCTGACCCAGACCAAGTTCTGAACAGTCAATAGTTTCGCGATCAGGCACTGAGGACGATGCAAGATGCAGGCCGCTCAACTTGACTTTGAAATTTAGTTTCTCCCAATCTTTTCAATTAAACAACTTGATTGAAAAAAAACGAATAAAAGAATGATGTAGTAGCTTTTACTAAGGTACTAATAGCGCATTATTGTATGTGCTTTCGTTTAATGGTTCTTGCTTTCAAGGTCAATTTTTCAGAAATTGCTTTTCATACTTCAGCGACAAATGTTAAATTGAACTTAATATTTATGAATAACCAGTCCTAACGCCCAGTACTGAATACTCGTAGATTAAGAACAACAAATCCGCCACCTGGGGAACTCTTTAAGTATGGAGGAGATGAGATGTCCTGGTAGGGTTCATGCACCAGCTCATCAACCAAGTGTGGGAGGAGGAATATATGCCTACAGGAGGAATGTAAACTACAGAGGTATATCCCTGCTTAATGTTATATACAAGATCCTATCCAACGTACTATGTGAGTGTCTTAAACAAACTGGCACATACCAGTGTGGTTTCAAGCCAGGCAGATTAACGATAGACCAATGTATGAAAAGGCCCTCACTACGTCGCTGATGAGCCCAAGTGAGCAAGCCGGACGAAACGCCAATTCGTAGGACTAAAGTCCATAATAAGCTATTTTGAATCGATAGAGCAAATCTTCACATTGAGGCAAATCCTGGAAAACAGCAACGAATTTCAAGCTGAGACCCACTATCTTTTGATCGACTTCAAAGCCGCATATGATAGCATAAGTCGCGAAGAGCTTCTATTCTATTGGCGGTGTTGGAAATTGGGATCCCGAAAAAAACTGATCCAGCTATGCCGCATGACTTAACAAAATACGCGGTGCAATGTGCAAATGGGTAACAGCTCCTCCGAACTATTCCAGACATGTACAGAGTTCAGACAAGGAGATGCACTATCATGTGATTTCTTCAACCTAGTCCTCGAGAAGATAATTCGCAAAAGCGGCACTATCCTGAATATGTCTTTGAAACTGCTGGGGTATGCGGACTACATCGACATCATCGCCCGCTCCAACGAACTGTACTTAAAGCATTCACAGCTATTGATAAACAGGCGAAACAAGTTGATCTTGGAGTAAATGAGGGCAAAACAAAGTATATGCTATGAACAAACAAAGCTTCTTCTGCCCTTTGCCTAGGACAAAACGTCACTGTTGGTAGCAGTAATTTCGAGCTAGTCAAGGAGTTCACCCACCTCGGAACAAACATCAATTCCAGAAATGATACCTTAGAAAAAATCCGACGAAAAATTACCCTTGTGAACTGCTGCTTCTTCGGGTTGGCCAAACAAATGAGTTCAAAACTCCTTCCCCAAAAGACAAAGTGCACGCTATACAAAACGTTAATTTTATTAGTTCTACTCTACGGGGGTGAGTGCTGGACGATAAGTAAAAACGGGGAATTGGTACTTGGCGTGTCGAGAGAAAAATTCTTTGGTGGATATTTGGTCCAGTATGCGAGGAGGGCGAATAGAGGAGAAGATTCAATAGTGAATTGTACGAGCTGTACAAAGATGTGGATGTAGTCTAAAGAGCCAAAACACATCGACTGCACTAGCTTAGCCACATCGAGGGAATGGACAACAACCTCCAGCCAAGAATATCTTCGAATCCCAGCCCCCAGTTTCGAGATGACCAGGAAGACCGAACCTCCGCTTCAGGGACCAGGTGGTTTCAGACGCAAGAACGCTTAGCGTCGATGACTGAAGGGACCGCAACTAATGGAAGATCGTATTATATCTCAGGCAGAGACCCTCAATGGACCGGGAGCCAGATAAGTAACTAAACTGCGTAATACCCTCACTACGCCACTGAGTCCAAGTGAGTAAGCCGAACGAACAATTTAAAGGACTAAAGACCATTAAAAGCTTTTTTGAATCAATAATAGGTATTGCATATGAAATTTGAAAAAAAAAAATATTTTTCATGCTTTACTCATTACAAGGCCGAAGCCACGTAACCATCTCTCTTCCAAAACAATATTTTATTGAGAATCAACCTTATTATCAGTTTTATTTCAATTGATTAATGAAACGCTCTAACTATTGACGTTCATTAAACGCAATTATTGAACAACTATTATCGGGTTGTTCAATAAGAGCGCTACAAAAGTTTTTTTTAAATAAAAACGGTTTTGGATATCAATGAAATTCTTTATTCTTGTGAAAGTACGTTCGATGCCATTATGTATGGAACACGATTTCTTTTGCATGGCCACCACGGACACGCTTGCAGAAGTCCAGACGCTGAACCCAATCTTCGACGGTTTTCAAGCATAAATCGGTCGATACTGCTGCAATTTCACGTTCGATATTCGTACGAAGTTCATCAATCGTCGCTGGCTTGTTGGCATAGACCATTAACTTGACGTAGCCCGACAGGAAATAGTCTAACAGCGTCAAATCGCACGACCGAGGCGGCCAAGCGACTGGACCATTTCGTGAGATAACACGTTCTCCAAACTTGGTTTCCGATAAATTGATTGTGACATTTGCTGTGTGGCTTGTGGCACCGTACTCTTAGAACCACATGTCCTCCAAGTCCATATCATCCAATTGGGACCAAAAATATTCGGTTATCATTGAACGGTAGCGATCCCCATTCACAGTAACGTGCCGGTCTTGATCATCACGGAAGAAGTACGGCCCAATGACGCCACCGGTCCATAAACTACACCAAACCGTAATTTTTTCGGGATGCAATGATGACTCATGGAGTACGTGTGGATTGCTGCCTGACCAATACCGCATATTTTGTTTATTAACGAAGCCATTTTCAAGTTGTTGCTCAGCCCAATCCATGAACATACTACGCTTTTGGTGGTCAAGCGGCTTCAGTTCTTGCGTCAATTTAATCTTTTAAGGATGAAGGCCAAGATTTGTTCGCAAAATTCGCCACAACGACGTCATAGAGATGCCCAACGCTTGAGAACGACGTGTAAGAGACACATTTGGGCCTTCTGCAACTGAAGCCTCAGCGGCAGCAATATTCTCGACACTACGGGCACTTCTTTGTCTCACTGGCACGGCAAAATTTTGTATGTGCCTGTGGATTCAAATTTTTCTACTAGGCGCTCAATTGTTGATCTGCTAGGACGATTATGACGACCATAAATTTTACGTAGCGCTCTTAACGTTGAGGCCACTGACTCCGAATTTCGGTAGTAAATTTTAATAACTTCGACTGGTTGTTGGCTCGTATATCTTCATGATAGAATAAAATGGCAAACCTTACTGAAAAGAAATGTCAAAAGAGCGGCAAGAAATATGGCGTCGTTTGCTGTCCCTGTCGCTCTACTTTTGTAGCGTCCCGTTTGAAAAACCCTTTATAAACATGTATCTTTATCAAGGTTATATGAACTATTTTTCTTATCTCGTGTGAAATATTAAAACAAACAACTATTTTGCACGGGATAAGCTAATTTTTTATTTAACACACTTCACATTTTCACTTCTATATGTTCATGTATGATTTATATCTTTTTTATTAATTTCTTTGTTTAAAAACAAAACAAATTAATTGATAATACATTTTCGCTTTAGATAATAACAAATAAATCTATCACTCGACAGATTCTTTTGAATTATTGTTATAAATCATATTATTTAGAAATTGCTATATTTATAAGAAAATCAGATGTAATCGGGCTTTTAATTCGTATGTTTTTATAATCTCATTGATTCAATATCTTCCATAACAGCATCATACACCTGTTCTCTAATATTCAAACCCCATAGGAAATTCAAGTGGTTCCATTTTGGATCGGGAACCAGGTAGGCACGCTTAAGGGTTTTGGTTTTAAGTTTTCGCATCAGTTTCTCAACATCCACAACAGATGCCATGTAATCGTTTTCGCTGTAGTACAAAAAGATGGGCACATCAATCTTTTCGATGGGATAGTTTTTGGGTTTTCGGTGTCCTCTGCCTAAGTCAAATGCACGGAAATAACCCGATACATACTCTTGGGCATAGTGAATAATTTGATTGGTGGAAGCTCCGGCCGGTGTTGTTGCCAAAATTTCTGGAATCAAAGACTATAAACCAAAAGCTCTTATTAGTTGAATACTTCTTGAAAAAGTGATAATTCTATACTTACAGCATTCAAGTTCTCGCTATCAAAACCAGCGAACAAGAAAATAATATTTGAACACAAAGCCTGGTACTGAGACTCATCAGCACAATTTTTCTGACCAAGTTTTTCCAGTAAGCTTGTACTAGGCATAAGTTCGGTGTTTCCAAATATATTGATCCAGCTATTTGGATTTCCAAACAATGGACCTCCCAATTGAACCAGAGGAGACTTCATGTTATCCATAAATGCCACTGGTGCAATTAAGTGAGCTGATCGAATGCGATTTTTGAATTTCAAATTCATAGAGGTCAATACTAGGAATGTTGTGGTTCCCTGAGAGTGGCCAATGTACTGAACTTGTTCTTGTTGGGTTTCGTAGAGCGCATAATCGATCATAGCAGGCAGATCATTCAAACCGATTTCATGCCAATCAAAATTCCAGAAGTTTGGTAGCAATGGAATCATTGATGTGTGTCTCTTCGAATAGGTATTACCACGGGCATTTCCCATCCAAACATCATAACCAGCATCGGAGAGAATATAAGCTAAGCCATTGTCTGGTCCAAGAATAACCCAATCACTCGACGAGCACAAAATACCGTGCATCAGAAATGCAACTGGACGAGGCTCAGGTGTTTCAACGCGTGCCGAATAGGGAATTCTGTGCATTGTCAAAATGTATCCATCCGATGTTTGTACTTCGTGCTCCTCAAATGGATATCCATGTTTTTCCACTAAATCTCCCTGAATTAAAAAATTATGATGTTCTCAAAATTGATAGGAATTGCTGCAAATATAAAACTTACCGTGGTCACAGAACTAGGAGGTATCAAGTTCGGAAAGCCCGCAATCACAGGAATAAAACCTGCTAATAAAATCCAATGTAAGTTCATAGTGAATTCCTTATCAAAACTGAATAGGTTCGACAGAATTAGCAATCTCTTTTATACCGTTAACCAAATGTTTATATCAAAAATTTGGACTTCCCCTTCTTACTGCTTCGATAGCCATACTATTGCTATCAAGATCTCATTTCATTTCAGTGAATTTGATTAGGATTTTTTTGCGAATTGAGTCTAGACTCATGTTGCTAGAGAGCCATGAAAAGATTAGCTAAAAATGTATATCTGACTAATATTTATTAGGTTGACCAAAAGGTGATTTTTTGTTTTATCTAAATAAATCCTTCATTTTAGTTAACTTTCATTTATCATGACATTTGTGTAGAAATTTTTGAAAAATTTATTGATGTTTTTCGTTTTGTTTATGATTTTATTACTCAAGAAATTTCTCCAAAGTCCAATTTTTTTTTTACTGTTCAGCCATGGATATCTTTTGCGAAGACTCAAGACAGATGTAGAGGTATGATAAGTTTCAAAAATGGCACGGCTCCAGAGAATACCAAGAAAGTATTCGATTTGCTGACAACAATAAATGTAACTGTTACTAAAAGTAAAATGTTCAAGATTACCTTGAGATACCAGAAACATAAATGTGTTTTCTTGTGCTCACTTTTTGCTCAAAGTATGTAGAAGAGCACACAAATTGCTTTTACCGCTTGCCATATTTATAGAAGTTATAGTAGTTTTAATTGTGTTATATGTTAGCTTAGTGCATCTGTCAGCTGATACTTCCAACCAGACAGTTTTGATTTTGAAACTGCAAAGGTAAAGTTGGTTGTTAGAAAAAAGGAATATACTCGAAATGTACGAGTATGAGTGATAAATATTTTGGTTAAGTAAGGTATAAGAAAAGTGTTTAATTTAGTAACTTATTGATATGACGTGGTTAAGACTAAATAGGAGAAATATACGAAATGAAATTGTTGTTTGATGATTGGTATTAGGTATAAGCTTAAATTTATCACAACTGGCTGCTTGATTAGTTGTCAAGCATCTTCCCTCCCTAGTGTAGGAGAATCTCGTAAATTTTAACAAAACCTCCACAATTAACTGATATTTTGTTGGCTTATAAAAATTATATTTATGCTTTATTTTCTTAAATTCCTTCATTGAAGAAAACTAAGAAGGAATTATTGAAGTTATGAGCAGTGTTGCCAGAACGATATTGGACTATTCGAACTTATTATTTGTTCTTTCGATTTAAAGTTTATCCCAATTCTAACTGAAAGCTATTATAGACTTTTGATATCTTAAAAAAAAACGTTGGTGATTCATTGATTCGACATAAATTTTTGAAAATGGTCGAGATCGTAAATTAAAAAGTTGGACAAGGCGATAAATTTCATGTTCTTTTTCTTGGCGAATATCATTGTAATATAGGCGTTTTCCTTTGGAGGTGGCGAAGTACTTGCAAGTACTCAATGGAGCACATCAAAGTACTTTCTAAAAGAAAAATGTATCTATTCGCACATGAGAACATGTGCAGTTGAAATTACAAGACTAGGGTTTTCATTTACTCATGAGTACTTTACCACTTCCAAAGGAAATCGGCTAATGAAAACAAATTATAAGAAGGTTTTTTTTTTATAATACAAATTCTATATACTACTGAAATGAGTCAGCCAAGAAGAAGATTTAGCATTACGAATTGGACTTGGTGGATTTTTTAGCAGAAGAATTCATGTAAGTTGAACTGAACTTAATACAAATTGCGCATGACAAGGCCCTCATTACGTCATTGATGATTTCAAGTGAGTAAGTGAGTAAGCGAGACGAAACACCAATTTGTAGGACTAAAGGCCATTAAAGCTATTTTGAAGCGAGAAAACAAATTATGCCAAAAAGTACATAAATCGTACCATTTTTTACTTGCATTACATTGGTAAAACCTTACGGCAGGTTATAATAGATTCGTAAAAGAATTTAACTTGAGATTTTGATCATACTTGTAATTACGATGATAGGGAAGACAAAGTCCCACAACACAATGCTGTCTCATATTACTATCTGTCAGTCCGTCCGTTCGCCTACAGCCTAAACGGTTGGATCGGTTTTCTTCGTGCATACCTTGTGGTTTTTGGTGATTCTGCTTACACGTTCGTTTTTTTTTTCTTCATTTTTTAAAGAACTTAAAACAAAAGTACCTGCCATACAATTTTTGTTTGTAATTTTACACAGTCTTATTTTCTTTCAAAAACGCTTCACAATTTTTTTTTTAGGAGGAAACCAGACCATATGTAATATTAATATTGTCATGGTGTATGTCATAATGAATACGTTCGTCTGCGAGCACGCAGTGATCCTGTTTACAAGAAAAAGTGCATCAAAAGTACATGCAACTTTTTCAAAAAAATGGAAAACCACTTTAAACGTAATATTCCCTGAAGCCCTCGGATCACTGATTACAAATATGGTTTCAATAGATGTCTAAGTAGCCCAAAAGGTTTTGACATACGTCTTTGAAAGTGCAACTTTTTTCGGGGTTTAAAATTTTTAAGGAAACCACTTGAAATAACTCAAATGGGGTCTTGAGCCCCTGAGTATGAATAAACATATATGTGACAGACGTCTCGTCTCTCCCAAAACTTCTGACAGACGTCTTTGGAAGTGCAACTTTTATGGGGTTTTTAAAATTTAGGGAAGCCGCATGGAAATATATTTCAAATGAAAGGTCTTGACTCCCTGGATACGAATATGTTCATGCCAGACGTCTAAATGGAACTAAACACCTGACAGATATGATTTAAGTCGCGGTGCTCTTATAATTTCTTTTATCTAAACTAATGCTACCCCCAGAAATATATCGGACCCGATATTTTGCAGCTGAGCTAAGCTCGGCGGTGTCCAGGATTCTTCCCCAAAAAGCAACGAAACTTGGGGTTAGGAGGATCTAATCTCCAAATAAAACGGTTTTAATTTCTTTGTATATTTATTTATAAACAAAAACTGCTCCTTTATTTATAGTCTTTCAAATTAGGAACTAACAAATTATTTCGTACAAATTATAATATTAATTTTTTAAGATAAATAACACGGTATTTCATATAATTTACAATGTTTTTACTGATCTTAAAAATAACTAGCACGGTACTTCATATAATATGTCCCTATCAAGCAACCCAGGGAACAAAACGGTCGGAACCCTCGAAGGAGAACCTTGTCTAGCTAGATCCTTGAGAGGAACTCGATGGAAAGAAACGGTCAGGAGTCCTTATCGGAAACCTATATCCTCGGCAAATGAGGAACCAAGCGGTTGGAACCCTCGAAAGAAAACCTTGTCTAATGGAGCTTCTAGAAGGAACAAAACGATTGTCCCTGGCACACATCCCAAGGTAAGAAATGGTCGGAACTCTCAAAGGAGAACCTTGTCCAATGAGCTTCTTGAAGAGGATCTCAAAGGAACAAAACGGAGTTAGGGATTCTTATCGGAAGCCCTATGTCCTCAGCAAATAAGGAACACAGTGGTCGGAACCCTCAAAGAAGAACCTTGTCTAGTGAACTTCTAGAAGAGGAGTCCGTAGGAACAAAAACGGTCGTCGCTGGCACACAAACCAGGAAGAAGAAACGGTCAGAACTCTCAAAGGAGAACCTTGTCCAATGAGCTTCTTGAAGAGGATCCTCAAAGGATCAAAACGGGGTCGGGGATCCTTATCGGAAGTCCTATGTCCTCAGCAAATAAGGAACAAAGTGGTCGAAAGCCTCGAAGGAGAACCTTGTCCAATGAACTTCTAGAAGAGTAGCCCAAAACGATTGTCCCTGGCACGCAACCCAGGGAAAAAAACGGTTGGAACTCTCAAAGGAGAACCTTGTCCTGTGAACTTCTAGAAGGGGAGTCCAAAGGAACAAAACGGTTGTCACTGGCACACAAAGAAACGGTTAGAATTCTCAAAGGAGAACCTTGTCCAATGAGCTTCTAGAAGAGGAGCCCAGAAGAAACGGGCGTTAAAACTTCTTATGGAAGTCCCTCTACACTTACATTATAAGCCTATATAAAAAGCCTATTCTATTCACCCTACCTAGATAATAATTATAAACTAGCAAAACATTATTTCATAAAAAAAGTTAGATTGGGCTCTGCGCTAGCAATGTCTATTTGTCACCGAAACGCCTTGCGAAGAGGTCAGTGTAACGGCCCGATCTTTAATTCTCTCTACTTTTAATTTTTATCCACAACTGTACGAGAAGAACAGACCATTTTGACCTTTTTCTTACTTCAACTTTTTACATTTGCTGGAGTAAGCTAATGTGAGTTGTAAGAATGAAATTCAAATTTATTTGTGTTTTCGTGATTCTTATTTTTATTCATGGGAAGTGTAAATTAACTAAAGGTGGGTGTCATACGATGTATGCACGTATCAAATAATTGACACCTGGCAATACTAAATTATGTGTACGAAAATGTTTGATCCATTTTCCAGCCGTCAATACCTACATATTATCGTTTCTCTTTCAAAATTTCCCTGTTTATTTGAGAAACTCCTGAATTCTGGTTGAACTGACCTGATTTCGCTAACACCGAATTTTTGTAAGTTCTTATCATCGAAGTAAGAACTCTTTGGCAAAATATTGCAGCAGGGTTGAGCTTTTTTCACTAATTTTTCTTTCTAAAATATTTTGTTTATTAAGTTCCTAACAATTTGTTATTTCAATAACAAAAATAAAATGATAATAGAGCTTTCTAACGCCTAAGCCAGGTAAACAAGTAAACGTCATCTTTCTCTGTGTCTTTCTTAATACATTACATTATATATTTCTCATACTTTCAAGTCAAGTTGAAGGACAATATATTACACTTTGAGACTTAACATCTCTAATTCACGACGGACGTATAAGATAATAATAGTATTTAAGCTTTTGCCACGGATTTCAATTATCCTGACCGTAAGGCTATACATTTCTTATCCTTTGTCAATTTTGCCAATACATATAAAATCAATTTTTGTTTTGTTTTTTTTTTATTTCTTTCAGTCAGACGAAGATGTCCTTGAATTGGATCATTTGAAACACGATAAATCTCCAACCACCGGCGGCGGCGATGAATCCGTTGAAGGAGGTGATATCCATTTTGAAATTCCATCCGTCATTGTGGCAGAACACCCAGTTGCCGCTCCAGCTCCAGCAGCAGAAGACACACCAATCAATCCAACAGATTTATTACCCGAACTAGAGCAGCAATTGGAAGAGATGACAACGGCAAAAACGAGTACCATTAATAACGCAGCAGCTGGGCAAAGGGAAGGTGAAGAAGCTGCCGAAGGTGTATCGCATCATCGGCCACCAATGTTGCCCCATCATGATGGTGGTAAAGTTGGCAGTAACCAACAACAGACCCCAATGTCTGCAGCAGTAGGAACAAACGAAGAATCAATTGGGACAGTCGAAGGCAATGTCAACTCGCCAATTTTGACCAAGGTAAGTGCAACGAGTAATGTGACCTTTTTTACTGTGTGTTCAGGTACAGGAAACTGCAGGAGATTTCCATCCAACAAATTGTGAATGTCAGTCATGAAAAATAAAACCATCATGGAAGAGATTACTTTTGCTATACAAATTCGAGAGTACCTAGGCTTTTTGTTTCCATGGAAGAAATTTTAGACAAACTTCATCCTGGCTATGGCATTTAAAACGATAAATGATGATAGTGTGTACTCTCACAAGTCTCAACAAAAAGGACTTCGATGGATTTGTGTATCTCAATTTTGAATGGGAGATTTGGATTTGAATTTTAATAAATCGATTTAGTCAGACAAGAGAATATAAAGCATCATTTTGCATAATCTTTGTATGCATTAAATACCAAATAGTTCAGTCCTTTATTTATTTGGAAGAGGAAGTTTTAATTAATTTACCAAAGCTCGATGATGTTCCTGACAAAATTTACTGTTTCAATAGATCTTGGTTGTATTCTTTTTTTGTTGAGTTTTTAAAATATCATTTTCAAAAAATCATACATATATCAAAATTATTGAATTCATAATACAACTTTTCTGATGTAGCAATGTCCCCTATTACACGACAATTCTTTGCGTCTGACTCTTTTCAAAATTCAATGGATGTGAAGGTGAAATCAGATATTTTTCTCCTTCGCACTCATGAAATTTCGGAAAGAGTCAAACTCAAAGAATCATTGTGTAATAGGGGCCCATGTGATTTCATTGCCAAAAATAACTTCGCCAGCCTACAAAATAATTCCCAACTCTAAGGCCCCGTTTTTCAATGCGAGATCATCCTATTCTCGGGATTGAACCCTTAACTCCAGAAACACGTTTTTCAGTTTAAGTTAACTCCGATTTAACTCACCTACTTTTGTGAGTTAACTCATGGACCAAATTAAGTGCCTTTTCATTTGTGGCGCCATCTTGAATTTAATAGTGAAAGCTAGTATCACTGTTGTGGCGCCATCTCTATTCCGATACCGGAAAGACGTATTGGTAGCCATAGTGTCACATATCATTTGCCTTAGGTTTTTGACAGCTGAAAGATAAAGTTAATCAGAAGGTTTTTGTTTATAATACAAATTCTATAGGTATACTACTGAAATAACTCAGCCAAGTAGCAGACTTAGCATTACTCCTCAATTGAAAAAGTGTTTCTGAGTTAACTCAGGTTTAATTTATTAACAGGATTAGCTAACTCTGATTTAACTCAGAGTTAAACCTGAACCGAAAAACTAGCCCTAAGGGAGAAGAAGCCTATTTAATGGTGGGTACTGCCATGTCATGACTTTTTTCGAAATTCACTGAGTATGAACGAGAAAAAACATCTTATACCTTCGCACTCATTTAATTTCGAAAAAAGTCATGATTCATAAGTGCCCTATTACACGACAACTTAAGAGTCAAGACTTTTTTCGAAATTAAATGAGTGCGAAGGGGAGATCAAATGTTTTTTCTCGTTCGCACTCATTTGATTTCGAAAAAGGTCATGACTAGTAAGTCGTCGTGTAATAGGGTATATGACAAGTTTCATATTTGACGAAATATTTGTTCAGTAACTATCGCATAAATAAAATTTGTCGAGAAACTATGGAAATCGAAACAAATCGTTAGAGTTTAGTTTCATTTTCTTACGTTTTCGACGAATTTTATCGATGCGATAGTTACCGAACATAGGGCCTGACCCCCCATGTACTCCAACATTAAAGTAAAAGTCGCAAGAATAAATCCATTGTTTAAAAGCAGTCTTTAGCATCGAGAAAAACTGAGCTAATTATTATTATTATTATCGGGTTTTTCAATAAGAGCGCTACAAAAGTTTTTTACATAAAACAAAAACGGTTTTGGATATCAATGAAATTCTTTATTCCTGTGAAAGTACGTTCGATGCCATTATGTATGGAACTCGATTTCTTTTGCATGGTCACCACGGGCACGCTTGCAGAAGTCCAGACGCTGAACCGAATTTTCGACGGTTTTCAAGCATAAATCGGCCGATACTGCTGCAATTTCACGTTCGATATTCGTACGAAGTTCATCAATCGTCGCTGGCTTGTTGGCATAGATCATAGACTTGACGTAGCCCCACAGGAAATAGTCTAACGGTGTCAAATCGCACGACCGAGGCGGCCAAGCGACTGGACCATTTCGTGAGATAACACGTTCTCCAAACATGGTTTCCAATACATTGATTGTGACATTCGCTGTGTGGCTTGTGGCGCCGTCCTGTTGGAACCACATGTCCTCCAAGTCCATATCATCCAATTGGGCCAAAAATATTCGGATATCATTGAACGGTAGCGATCCCTATTCACAGTAACGTGCCGGTCTTGATCATCACGGAAGAAGTACGGCCCAATGACGCCACCGGCCCATAAACCACACCAAACCGTAATTTTTTCGGGATGCAATGATGACTCATGGAGTACGTGTGGATTGCTGCCTGACCAATACCGCATATTTTGTTTATTGACGAAGCCATTCCTCATCGGTGAAGATGATTTTTCGATGAAAATCCGAATCATTTTCAAGTTGTTGCTCAGCCCAATTCACGAACATACGTTGCTTCTGGTGGTCAAGCGGCTTCAGTTCTTGCGTCAATTTAATCTTGTAAGGATGTAGGCAAGATCTTTTCGCAAAATTCGACACAACGACGTCACAGAGATGCCCAATGCTTGAGAACGACGTGTGAGAGACACATTTGGGCTTTCTGCAACTGAAGCCTCAGTGGCAGCAATACTCTTGACACTACGGGCACTTCTTTGTCTCACTGGTGCAAGAACATTTTGTACTGTGCCTGTGGATTCAAATTGTTCCACTAGACGCTCAATTGTTGATCTGCTAGGACGATTATGACGACCATTAATTGGACGTAGCGCTCTTACCGTTGAGGCCACTGACTCCTAATTTCGGTAGTAGATTTTAATAATTTCGACTCGTTGTTGGCTCGTATATCTTTCCATCATGAAATGGCAAACCTTACTGAAGAGAAATGTCAAAAGAGCGGCAAGAAATATGGCGTCGTTTCCTGTCCCTGTCGCTCTGCTTTTGTAGCGTCCTTATTGAAAAACCCTTTATTATAAATATCAAATACGTAGATACATATTTAATCTGATCCTATGGAATAAATAGTATCATCATCGATTCTTCCGACTACATCGGTTTCAATATTTTCTAATGTATTTTTGAAGACATTTGTTTTTAAAATAATTTTAGGTAATTCATAGTTATGACAATTTTTTTGAATTTGAAACAGATAGATGACTAAATTGGCTCACTCGCACTCGCATTTGGGATACAGTTTGCAATGTGGTGAATTTTATTTTCCTGGAACTGGAAATATGAAATGACAAATCTCAAATTATTATTCCAAGGCCAGGGATGTTACTTTACCAGGGCCGTAATTTAAAATAAAAATGTTGTCGCTAGATATAGCGACAAAACCGCTAAAACGGCAACCCTGGCCACATTCCCTGCGGGGGAAGTTCGCAAACAAAGATTAAAGTTGTATATCTACCTCTGAAAAATGTTGGCCTCTCTCTAATTTTTTCATTTGGTCAGTAGTAAAACTGCTCTTCATCTATTCGTATTCATCATTATGCAACGAATTCTTTAGAGGGGGTATTGGTGGCCAATTTCAGTTTTGGCTACAAACTCAGACCACTGGTTGATGGGGTCTGTGACAGATGAATGCATAGTCAAGAGATTCTGGCTCCAATGCTGGTTAATAAAGGCTCTGGTGACTTCAGGTGGGCAACATTGAATTCTTCTTTAAGCTGGTTCGTAGTTTTTTCTCACTTCACAGTCGATTTCTAAATCTTGCCGTAACAAGAAAACGTTCCGAGGCCACGTCTGCCTCAAGGAAAAAACTCACGTCTCAATTATTTGATTAGTGCATGGTTGATTTATTTGGCGGATCATGTGTCCAGGTGGGCTCGTTGTGTCCAGAAGGTCATAAAATGTATCATTTAAAGAGCTTTCAAATCCATTGTTAATGGCATGTTCACAATGCAAATATTAGGCTTATGTCTGAACAAGTGGCGTTGATGTTGATCACAGCCAAAGGCGATCAGTTATCGTTTTAAAGTTGATAACTTTGCTTCTTAACCGATTTTCTACGATCTTAGCATGTGAATTCTTTCAAAACAGCAGTATAATGTCGCAATCAACCTCATCTTATCTCCTAGATTGCGGTAATGTAATGCCTGCCTTAGCACGTAAGGATAGATTCAAGTTTCTGAAATGCACTTTGCGGCATAAAGCGTTCTCACGTTCAAATTCCAAGTACATACTCTAAGGTAATTATATGCCCTATAACACGAAAACTTTTGAGTCATGACTTTTTTCGAAATTCAATGAGTGCAAACGAAAAAAATAGCTGGTATCTCACCTTGGCACTCATTTAATTTCGAAGGAAAATCATGACTCGTCGTCATGAAAAAGGGAACTATGCCGGTTATTGTTGGCATTTCAGGCTTATCGTTATTCGCGGCTCCTCGTGTCTCTCTCATAGTCCAAATTTTTGTAAACGTGGTAAGGATGTTAACCCACTAGCAATACCATCAAACCCGGAAGACCTTGTCCTTGTTAAGCATTAGAACAGAGCTCTACGCCGCCGTTGGCCCGTAAAACGTTCACCTCTCAGCATCTCTTTTTCAGCACCCTGAAAAGTACCGAAAATTCTTACTCACCTAATCTCGAAGTATGTAATGCTTTAGTAGGTCATTTAAGGTTTCTGTCTTCCATCTGACAATTCTTGACACCCTTGATTCTCTATGTTGACTTGATTAGCTGCTTGCCATACTTCTGATTCACTTTCTCATGATTTCAGCCGAATTAAATAAGCAGCCAGTCATTTCCGAAAAAAGATTGTAGTGTTGCTATTTTTGTCTATTCATGCTATGCCCGGATGGACGAGACCAGTATCTGATGGTTACTACGTGGAGGTAAAATAAGTACAATTGACGTAAATTACCAACTCGTTGCATCACATCGTCATAATGACGCCAACCAGTGACTACCCGTTTCCTACAACGCCCAGGCCCAACCACGACAACCAAAATTATTTGAAGTTGTTTTATTACAAAATAGAGGAATATGCATAGCAGTAAAACATACATATCGTTATATTGTTGTTATTCAATGAAAACTCCCTTAATCTATCTAAATATTTATATTAAAATTTAAGTTTTATTAAAGGTTTCCAAATTTTGTGTTGGCCTGCTTCCATCATAAAATTTGTTCCTACTCTTTATACAAAAAAACCACTGAGTTTCTATTGAATGACGTTGATACCTCCACATATAAATATATTTTGCCGAAAGGTCACTTCAAAAGTGAACAATATTCATTTAATGTAGGTATTGTTCTGTCATTTCCCTAAATATCCGGTTCTTTCAGCTATAAAACTATAAATGTTATTCTCGAAATAGCATGCTGGCTTTTCTGAATTAAAATCTAACGATAATTTATATTGTATTGGTAGATTTGTTAATTTTTTTTTCCTTTGATATATCACGTGTTTGAATTACACACGTGCCTTGATTACACATATATTTTTCTGTTAGCCTACATAATGCACAATGTACATAAATCCATGATCCATGGGTGATTATATTGATAGCTTAGATTTTGTATGTCTAGTGCTTTTTTTTTAATTTAAAATTCAACATTTTCGCATCGATTCTGTTTAAAATCGGAAAAATAACAGTATATTGTATACTTTTATAATGAGAAGAGATAATATGGTATTTTTATGAAATTTCCTGCAATAAAAATACAGTGGACTCTCGCTAACTTGAACATACGATAACTTGAACAATCCAATAACCTGAACATGCTATTTTTCCTTGTAGGCATTCGATAACCTGAACAGGCAATTTTCAAGGCTCGGTAATTTGAATTTTTTCATTACTAACTCTATAAGTTGAATAGTTGAGATATTTTCAAACTCTTTAACTTGAACGAATTTTAAACAAATTTTATTTCAATGGCTTCAATTTTCTTTTATGGCTCACTACGTTCATAGACAATTTTTGTATAAAGGGAATTTCACGAAGTTTTTATTGTTTTTTAAAGTTTAAGATCTTCTTCTATTTTCAAGTCAGTTTTATAAAATGGGGTGCTAAAGTGTTGCTGAAGTGCTTATGTGTTAAATAGTAAAAAATGGGCCTTGAAAAAGGCAATAAATTAGAACGTTGATATATAAAGAATGCAAAAAGCGGCAAGTTTGGACAAAAAAAATGCAAAAACAGAATAATTTGTTGGTTTGATCCATTAACTTAAACAATCCATTAACTTGAAAAGACGTGGCTTTGTATGTGTTCAAGTTAGCGAGAGTCCACTGTATTTGTTTTAACTCATGCAAAAACCGGTAGCAGCCATATGTGACATAAAAATCATATTTAAAAAAAAAAAAATTGAAAAATATCTTTAACCTGTAGAAACCTTGTACCTGATATTATTTCCTTAGTTTTTTGATTAAGAACTGGGGTTTTGTTTTTCATAAGGTTCGTTTGGTATATTTTAACAAAAAAAAATTCTAAAAACCTGTCAAATTTTGAAAAGAGAAGAAAAATTCTATCATAGCTGGGGAAATTTGAAAAAAGTTAAAACGCATTGAAACATGAACTGCAATACTTTTTGTAAGAAACGTCATTTATCCGTATGAACGGCGTTGCCACCTTGCCATGATTTCAACGGATCTAATGCACTGTTTTCGTAAAATAAATCTACTGCCTTTAAATTGAGTCTACTGCACTTTTATTTTTTTTGAAAAGAAAATTACTATTCATCAAAATGCAGTCCACTAATTTTTCAACTCTGTTCTTTCGGCTTCCAGCTATTGGCTTGTTTTGATAACAATCGTGACAGCATAATTCTTTATAATACACTATTTTTTTAATTTTTACTGTTCTTCCATTTTCAAAATAAAAGCAAAAATTGGAATATATGTAGATCTTTTGTAGGAAAATTCAATATACTGCATTTTTGTTTTGAAAACATACTTCGGAAAATTTTCCGATTAGTGGCAACGCTGTGACAGAAACTGACCACCAAGATTTTTGACAGTACTTGTAACACTTCGTGTAGGTACACAGAAATTTGTGTAGCAGGAAACAGAAACTCAGAAGTTTTCCAAAGGAGGGGAAATTATTTGCTTTTTCATTGTGCACTCTTGATGCAAATTTTTTGAGTTAACAAACAGGAATTTGCTAGAAATTTCACGTTAACAAACACAGCTATTCTAAAAGTACATACGTCTACACATCCACTACGTCTGTTTTGTTACTTCCAAAGACTACACATTTTTAAGAATTTTAGTAGGTACAATTATAATTTTGTATCCGGTTTTTCAAAAAGAGCGCTACAAAAGTTTTTTAAATAAAACAAAAGCGGTTTTCGATATCAATGAAATTCTTTATTCCTGTGAAAGTACGTTCGATGCCATTATGTATGGAACTCGATTTCTTTTGCATGGCCACCACGGGCACGCTTGCAGAACCCTGAACCTGAATTTTCGACGGTTTTCAAGCATAAATTGGTCGATACTGCTGCAATTTCAAGTTCGATATTCGTACGAAGTTCATCAATCGTCGCTGGCTTGTTAGCATAGACCACAGACTTGACGTAGTTCCACAGGAAATAGTTTAACGGCGTCAAATCGCATGACCGAGGCGGCCAAGCGACTGGACCATTTCGTGAGATAACACGTTCTCCAAACTTGGTTTCCAATACATTGATTGTGACATTCGCTGTGTGGCTTGTGGCGCCGTCCTGTTGGAACCACATGTCCTCCAAGTCCATATCATCCAATTGGGCCAAAAATATTCGGATATCATTGAACGGTAGCGATCCCTATTCACAGTAACGTGCCGGTCTTGATCATCACGGAAGAAGTACGGCCCAATGACGCTGCCGGCCCATAAAACACACCAAACAGTAATTTTTTCGGGATGCAATGATGACTCATGGAGTACGTGTGGATTGCTGCCCGGCCAATACCGCATATTTTGTTTATTGACGAAGCCATTCAGCCAGAAATGAGCCTCATCTCTGAAGATGATTTTTCGATGAAAATCCGAATCATTTTCAAGTTGTTGCTCAGCCCAATTCACGAAAATACGACGCTTCTTGCGTCAATTCAATCTTGTAAGGATGTTGGCCAAGATCTTTTCGCAAAATTCGCCACAATGACGTCACAGAGATGCCCAACGCTTGAGAATGACGTGTGAGAGACACATTTGGGCTTTCTGCAACTGAAGCCTCAGCGGCAGCAATTTTCTCGACACTACGGGCACTTCTTTGTCTCACTGGCACGGGGACATTTTGTACTGTGCCTGTGGATTCAAATTTTTACACTAGACGCTCAATTGTTGATCTGCTAGGACGATTATGACGATCATAAATTGGTCGTAGTGATCTTAACGTTGAGGCCACTGACTCCGAATTTCGGTAGTAATTTTTTATAATTTCGACTCGTTGTTGGCTCGTATATCTTTCCATCATGAAATGGCAAACCTTACTGAAGAAAAATTTCAAAAGAGCGGCTAAAAATATAGCGTCGTTTGCTGTCCCTGTCGCTCTACTTTTGTAGCGTCCCTTTTTAAAAACCCTTTATTTCCTTGAAGTTTGTCAATTAGACACTCATGTCACTTGAGTTTTGAGTGCTGGACGTACTAGTCAAATTTAATTCTGACTTCGATGCCAAATTATTTTATTCATGTTTCTATTTGAGCTAAGCACCCACAAAAGAAGAGTGTGAAACTATTTAAAGTATTTCATTTATCCTCAATCCAACAAATTGAGAAAAAAAAAATAAAAATATATTAATTAAAATAAATTTAACTGAAAACCTATTTGGCAAGGACTGAGGGTAGTATGATACTCCCACATTAAGTGAAAATAAAAGCTATGGCATCCATTAGCCGGATATTTTGGTTTTTTGTGTTGTTTTTTTATATTTAAAAAACTCGAGCTATTTTGTTTGGCTTGATATTATAAAAGAGGATTTTTTTCCAGGCCAGTGAGCTTATTGTATATTTTTTTTTTTTGTACTTTTTACTCTTCTTGAGCTCATTTTAGTTTTATATTTTAAATGATTAATGTCCCGGAAAATGTGGAAAGAATGTCCTTGTTTATTGTT
Organism: Dasysyrphus albostriatus; assembly: GCA_946251815.1. Taxonomy (NCBI): domain Eukaryota; kingdom Metazoa; phylum Arthropoda; class Insecta; order Diptera; family Syrphidae; genus Dasysyrphus; species Dasysyrphus albostriatus. Next base: position 15,178,589 of record OX276335.1, read on the forward strand.
TTGTATTTTTTTTTTTTTTGTTATATAAATTGTTATAAAATGGTGTGAGGTCATAGTTTTTCTTATGAATTGTACTTTTTTATCGGGAAATTTGTTTAATTATTGAATGACCAGTTATATTTAATTGATGGATTATTTTAATTGTATTTAAATAAACTGCTACATAATTTATTTTACAGTCTTATGAACATTGATTCATGGTTGTTAATGTTTTTTTGAAGAGATTAAAGTACAGTATAACTTGAAATAATTAGGAAGGTATTAGTTATTGTACCAGACTGAGAAATAAATCGAACTCATTCATATTTAAATCAAACTCAATTGTTGGTCTCTTCGGCTGTTTTGGTCAGTTTATGGTGCAGTTAAACTAAGTTTTTTCATACTTTACCAACATATCAATAGGAATTGCTCTATTGAACAAATTTGTAGAAATAGTTTAAAAATAAAATTGATATCATTTTAAAAATCAAATCATATTTGTTAAACTTTATTTTTTAATTAGTGAAGATAGCAATCCCTGTCGGAACATTAAGAAAATAAACGAAAAACAATACCAGCCTTGTTTATTAGATTTTTTTTAAAGCGAACTAAAAATATGCCTTATTTATGTAATAAAATAAAACAATTTCAAGTTAAACAACTGATTTAAGTTAGACAACTTTAATGTTTCTTTTATGTAACAAAGTTTTTTAATAACTTTTTGAAGTAAGGCTGTCTAAGTAACACAAAATTTATAAATGCCACGACTCTATACATTTCTTAAAATAAACCAGAGTTTGAAAAAATCTTAAAATTATTGTACTTTTTAAATTAAAAAAAGTAAATACTGATTCAAATCTGTCGATATTTGTGTAAGCTTTAAGAAAAATATTCATAGTATTCATTAATTTTCGTTGCTTTTTTCTCTGAAAGCATTTTTTTGTTTAATGAGTTCTAAGTTCCTTGGATGAAGAAATGAATTAAAATTCAATATCAGTATTAGACATTCGGTATTTTATGAAAATAGTTTTATTGGTAAACAAACGGACCTTTCAATGTTTCATAAAGTTTTCAAAGTTTGTGGTACAAAGAAATGTTTCAAATTTAGAATCCCTATTTGTTCTAGATATTTGGTTCGTTTGTTCTGTGGGTAAGCGCACGCAAAATTTAAATTTTGAATATTTTTTTCCACGCTTAGCAGGTTTTTACATTTGGACCGCCACGGTAATACGGTGGCACTTATTTTGGAGCTATTTGAATATCTTTTCCGACCGATGATGGAAGAGACAGACTAATTTGCACATATCTTAAACGCTAAACGCCTTTATTACTTTGAGTTCAATTCAAATCGATTCAAGTTTAAATTTAACATTTCTGTTCAATCTCTTTCTTTTCTTAACATTTTAAGTGCATTCATATTTGAAACAAACTCGTGCATGTTGATTTTATGTCAAAAATTTGTAAGTGAGTAAAATAATTTAACTGGTTTTTCAAAAGTCAAACTCAAATGGGCTTTAATTCACGTAAAAAATTGCGTGTAGCTTCCAATGTAATAATTAAACATGAATGTATTTGATTTAAACAAATTTAACCCAAAATAATAGTATTTTTGAATCTGAATAGATATGATTTAGGTTTAAATCGAATTCTATTTGAACTAATTTAAGCATATAGTTAAATATGCTTCTGTTTAAATACTCGTAAGTCATAGTTCGGTTTTCTCAGTGCATCACTGACAGTTTTTGATAATAAATTACCAAAGAAATGAGTTCAAATAGTAAAATAAATAGTATCGTTTAACAAAACAAAGTTGGGTTAATTACACCATTTATAACTCAAGAACAGCTGGACCAATTTTAATGATATTTGATTTGTTGGATTCGTCTCCACCACGAATGGGAGTATAGCTATTAAGATATCGAACAAAAAATTCACGGACAAGAATTATATGCATTTTGGTTACCTGTTTTATAAAAAAAAAACTAAATTGAGGTAATCAATAATGTTATCAATTAGGAAATTTTGTTCTAACAAACAAAAATTAATAAAAAAGCATAATTTAGTCGAATCTCTATAACTTGGAATTAGATTAATGAATAAATTTTTGCTAGGTAGTAGGAGGAACAGAGGTGGTGTACCTATTATTAAATTTTACAGAAAAAAAGTTTCACCATTTGATTTCTGGCCTTCAATACTAATCTCATGTCGATGAATTGATATTCACGCTAATCCTGAAGTCTTTTTTCGTTTTTATAGAATTTTGCCTTCTTAACCATGAATTCAGACTTTAAAATTTTAATTTTTACATTCCGAAAGTTTTGTATCCATTTTTCTCCTTCGTTAAAATTTTGTTTCTTTTTTGCCAAAATAAAATGAGGGAATCAGAATGCACAAAGAAAAAAGTATATGGAGATGGACTTTTGTTTCTCGAAACTCATTTTAAGCTGACTTAAGAAATAACCAGGGTAGAGGTACCTTACTATGTTCTTTAAAGATTTGAAGCCAATAATTAATCATTGCAGAAGTTTGAGTATAAATTTCTTATACTGAACCTATTTCCGGTTTGGTATGATTAGCAAATGCATTTCTAAACTTTTTCGTGGTGGGAGTCTACACCCCTGTACTAGAGTAAAATTAGAATTGCAGATGGAAAAAAATTGCGGCAGGCTGAAACTTTGCAGGTCGTTTCGGGGGTAGGAATACAACTTAAATCTAAGTTGTCGACCACCTACCCCTTGGACAAGCTGTACAACGCCCATTTATCTTAAATTTATGTTTGTTAAGAAACGGCTGCACCGATATGGATGAAATTTTAATGTTCTGTTATAATGACCAGATGAAAATTTAAAAATTGTAAAAGTTAAATCCGCCCACTGCCACGCCCACTATTCTTAATCCTTTTCTTTTTCGGGAACAGCTGCAACGATTTGATTAAAATTTTCAGAGTTTATTTTTATGGATGAGAAAATATAGGCAAACCAGATTGATTTAAATCCACCCACTTCCACGCCAACTTGTCTTATTCCTTTGATTCACAGGAACAGCCTAAACGATTTCTCTAAAATTTTCAAAACTTGTTCTTATGGACGAGAAAAAAATTAGCAATTAGTTTCTAAGAAATCAATGTATCGGAAAAGTGGGCGTGGTTCAGGGCGAAATTTACCAAAATCAGCTTGCATTTTTTTTCTCATCCATAAAAACGAATTCCGAAAATTTCATGGAAATCGTTGAAACTGTTCCCGAGAAACAGAGGAACAAGAAAAGTAGGTGTGGCAGTTGGTGGATTTTACTAACACTAATTTGTTAATTTTTTTTTTCCATAGGAAATAGTTCTTAAAATTTTAGAGAAATCGTTGGAGCCGTTCCTGAGAAACAAAGAAAAAAGAAAATTGGGTGTGGCAGTGGGTGGATTTTACTCGAACTAATTTGTTTATATTTTTTCGTCCATAAGAAGAAACTCTGAAAATTTCGTGGAAAGCGTTGCAGCCGTTTCCGAAAAACAAAGGATTGAGAATAGTGGTCGTGCAAGCGGGAGGATTTTACTTTAACAATTTAAAAGAATATTTCTGGTCATTATAACAAAGTATGAAAATTTCATCCATATCGATGCAGCCGTTTCTTAATAAACCATGATTTAAGAAAAGTGGGCGTGGTGCCACTCGTGAAAGAGGTAGGTGGTCGACAACTTAGATTTTAGTTGTATGAATACCCCCGAAACGACCTGCAAAAATGTCAGCCTATTTTTCCCATTCTCCTTTAGATTAATTTTCTTATACACATTTCTAATAAGATTGAAAAATACTTCAGATCAACATTTAAAATAAAAGTTTTTAAATATTTTCAAAAAAAGGTAAAAAGACAAAATCTCAAAGAAGTTGTTAAAGTTAAACACATTTCATGCTTTTGAACGTTTTTCTCTCATAATTTCCATGTCTTTACATATAATTTTCTTAAACCCTAAGCGTCTTGATGCATTTAATTTGCAATTCATTTGCTTTTTAGTTTTTGTATGAAACAAAATATATACTTTTGATTCATTTAAATTTATAAGAAATGCTCTTTTAATGTTTTAACCGCAAATTTGTTTTCAAACTCACCTTAACTAAATAATGTCAAATCCAAAATTATATCAACAAACTTTTGATTACCCTTCATCAGACAAGTTGCAAATCATTCTATAGAGTTATTATACTTATATAGTCTTCGCCCATTAAATAAGCCATTTATAAACTTTTCCATTTATAAACTTTCTTCTTGAAAACTTTCATACAGGGTGATTAAGAAAATAAATACATTGAAACATTTATGTTGATTGAAGAATCTTCAAAAAACGACAAAAGACAGTTTTATGGTTGCTGATAGTGACTTGCTGGGCATTGATTAAGCATCAATCATAACTAGATTAGAAATAAAAAGCAAAGCAAAAAAAGTGCTACACGCTCAATGTTTGATAAGATGGTAAATTTATGATGTTAAGTATTAGTCGACTAGGCCCAAGGAATTTCGATAAACCTTGATTCCCATGACAAAACATTCTTGTAGTTAATGATGATAATAAAAAAACTTCACAGTAAAATAATTAAAAAAAGGTACAGAAAGAGTTTGGTTATGATGAATATCGTCATCAGAGGAGGCCTGGAAATTGAGTCCCCGTCTGTCTCACCTTTCAACAAAAATATTTTGTTCAGACAATCTTAATTCCTCTTACATGGAGGTGATAAATTCTAGAACAGAATCTCTTGTTTCTTCTCTCACGGCGTTCTTCTCATTTTAACAGTTTAAATGTCAGCAGAAAATTGTAGGTTACTTCCATTTCTGTCAACTATAACAACACATTTACAGGAACTATTAAGACTATAGGCCCTCTATAAGCTGTCGTCCCAGCAAATTTATTTCTTTTCAAAGAATTTAAACACATTCTAAAGCTTTATAAGTAACCTCCTCTATTCCTTCTCCCTAAACTAGAGTCAGTTGAAGTCGTTAAAAATCGTCAATCTCATAATTTTTCTGTAAATTTTCAAAGCTTTTTTTTTTCAAACCTATTTTAGTAGATTCAAAGGAATCTTTTTCAAAAATAACGAGTGTAATTTATCACTCTTTTCACTATTATAAATGAATAAATTTAAGTAACTTTTGCAACAAAAGTTTTAAAATTCATTATGAAACCAGGTTTTGTTTACATCAATATCTTTGTTTTCTGAATCACCCTGTTTATTTTACAAAAACGTCAGTTGTTTGCACCTACACATACAAATATCTACCAAAAACATAATAGCATTGATATTTATCAAGACTTATTTGTTACAAAAAATACCATAAATCACTCTTATAGTACAAATATTTTTATCTCAAAACAAGTCCTTAAAAGATTATATTAGATTGTCTGAAAGTTTTGCGGTTTTAAAATATGCTTTGCTATTGCTAGACATGACTTTCTTAACTCATTAAAACAATAACAATGATTTTCTTTGATATCTATTTCAATATTTATGATGATATTGTCTGACCTTGAGCATTTTTAGGCTATTTATAAATAAAAGTTTCATTATAAATTGTTTTTTTTTTTCTTATTTTCGTCCATTAAAATTGCAAACGCAGTTGAATATTTAAAAACAAATCCACTTAAGCTTCTTTGTAGATAGAGGGAAAGACAAGACATCAAAGGAGAGATATTTTTAATTTAAAGCTTCTTCATTTACCCATGCTACGATTTTTTGGCCATTGACTTCTTATGAAGGAAAAAAAAATAAATTAAATTGCCCTGAATTAATTCATCATTCAAGAAAGAGTTTTTCCTTTCAGACACCCGAAGGTTTCTTTATCTCCTGCTGTTTGTTTATTTTTTTTTTTGGTCAGACCAAAACTAAACTCAATCCTTTACTCTAAAACTCTTCAGATATAAAAAAAAGTCTTTGTGAACAAAAATTTTAAAGATTCACTTAAAAAGTCTTTTAAATTGAGAAAAAATAAATATTGTTTTGGGTTTGAAGAATAAATGAAGCACAATTCTTTATTAGTTAATGTTTGCTGCATAGTAATTACTTGAAACGCTCTAGTGCCTACACACAAACGTAGCTTTATTCAGAGCTGGATCTGGTCATTTATATTTCTTCTTTTTTTTATCCGATGGTAATCATCAAAAGAATCGGTAGTGTGGGCCTCCGCAACCGCTTTAAAGCTTCCGGTGAATCTATGAAAGATTGGCAGATGATTTTTCTTTTTTTAATTTTTTTAATTTACAATAGGGGAAGTTTTATCTCGGATTTTTGTCCAAGTAGTGCTGTTCCAGCGCAAAAACCGCTGTACGCGAAAGGGTTATTAAAGTCTCCACCAATTTCACGTCGAAATATAATACTCGAAGCATCATTTTACCGGACAAATTGGGACGCTTTTATAAACTAAAATCATCTCACTGTTTAAGTCTTTGCATTCAGGGCCAGAATTAGATCAGAATAAGTTGCGTAGCTGATGGGAAAAGCTTATTTTCTTCAGACCGGAACATTGATGTCAATTCGCTCTAGATGCCCAGCCATCGCAGTCGTTGGCTTTTCTCTTTTGGGGTGTCGTTGTACAGCCCGCACAGTTCAATGTTATTCGAGTAGGTATATTCTTCCCAATTCCCCTTCCGGGAAATTTTCTTTTCAAAACAGCCTGCAGTATTCACATCCACCCTTAATTGTGTCTATGCCACTGAGCCATTAATCAGGACCGGGATAATAAGTGTCAAATATTGGGACACCTTAATTGCTCAAGAGATAGTTTTGTTGCTCAATTGCTTTCTATACCAAAAGAAGCAATAATTGACAAGAATAATTCTTCGTATGATTTTAGCGCTGGTATTATTCACTAAGTTGATAGCGATGGACGCCTAGGTACACAAAGTCTTTGACCACCTCAAAATTATTTTGTCCGAGACGTCACTGTTGGGTTATGATTTGACGTTTGCTTCTCATCCAAGAAAACGCTTGCGGGTCTTGCCAGGGTCGTACTAAAGAAAACACAAAACTTCAGAGGAAAAAGGTCTTACAACCTTATCACAAAATCTTTATTGAAACAATTGTTTTATATTGTTATAATTTCTCAGGTTCGTTAATAAAACTTTTTCACTTTATTTAAATTCTCCACTTATTTACTTCACAAAATAAAACACTTTACTTTTCTTACAACAAAACAATTTATTGTTCACCACTGAAATTAGTTGACTAACTTGACTTTTCTTATAACCAACTTTACTCATTCACGATTAAAAATAAACTGCGTCCTCTGCCGGTCAGATATGTGCTTTTATACTTTTCACAAGGTTCCCGAAAAAGCTGGAAGGTTCTGGTATTTGCTTCCAGAGCTTTTCATAGGGATGTTTCCTGAATGTCCTAACAGGCTTTGATTTGGACCCTGGGAGGTTCTTTTTTCTTCTCTTCCAAGTTTCATCCCTAAAATGACTTCCCTATATTTCCTCGATCGTGCGCTTCTCATTCTCCTACTTTTTTTTGTTCTGAGGAGCCGGTGTTTCTCTACCCCTTTCAGTTGGTAAGGTTCAGAAGCAGCTTTGGTCTTTTTTTACAACTCTGCTTTTTATGCTCACCAGCTACCTCGACGTTTCGCCGCCCTGCAGCAAAGTCGATTAACTTGAATCTGTTACTATAGGTGGAGTCGTGCAGACTATATCCTCCAATCTCCGATCTCTTCCTAGTTTGGCATTAAAATCACCCAAGACAATCTTAATGTCATAAGTAGGGCACTACTCATTATGCCTTGTCCAGGAACTTGCAGAACTCTTTTTCGGTGTCATCATCTTTCTTCTCTGTGGGGGGCATGCAAGCATATGAGGCTGAGGTTGGCGAATTCAGCCTTGATACGAATTTTGATGAGGCGCTTGTTCACAAAGATGAGACTCAATTTATTTATTTATTTAGCTTATTGCAAGCGAAAACTTCTTGCCTAGGTCTGTTTCCAACGACGAATCTACACCCAAAAAGACGCTGCTTTTAGTTGTCGGTAACTGTCGCGGTAGTAGATGTCGCAGTCTTTCAGTGTTCTTTTGCCCAGCCCATTCGATTCACTTCTTGGCAGTTGTGTCTGTTTGTAGCAGTCTAGGTCCTCCGTTAAATGCTCAGCTGCTAGTGGTCTAAACAGACACAGAACATTCCAAGGAGCACCGATACAAAGTTCATTGTCCCTATTTTGTTTGCTAGTTTCGTCAACAGTAAATCCGTCTGAATCTGAGGCTTGTTTTGCTTCACAACTTAATATCTTAATCTTGACATTGCCGGGAAGTCACCCCGATGGCAACACCTCCAACCTGAAGGACCATTACTCCAAGGACGGGGAGCCAGATTAACCGCTCCTTATAGGCCTGAGCTGTGAATAAGTCGTAGTAGTCAACATAAGGTGTTTACTAAGTGGTTCAACGTTATTTGACGCCATCGTTGATTCCATCTGTTTGATTCCATCGTTGATTCCATTCGCTGCCACTTTGATGGAAGAAGAAGTGTTTTAGTGTGAATAATTCTCCCCAGCTCTTTCGTCTGCTGCCAGCCAACAACCGTGCACAGGAATTGAAAATGCGAACTGAAAACCCATCTTCGATTGAGGTACAAGAAACCGCATTATTCATAACGGGGAGGTGAGACAGGAGTTGATAGACAGAAGTTGGTTTAACAAAACACATGTGGATGCTTGTGTCCTCTTGAATGCACATGTCTACCCTTTGAACATCAGTAAAGAACATACTTTTTAACGAATGATTTACTCATTAGGCTTTTTCTGAATTGTCGATAATTTGTTTAGCAATCCTTCAACTCACGGGTCTTAATTTGTACTCATAAATTCTTTAATGTGTGTGGAAATAAAAACTTTTATTTTACTTTCGTACATAGCTACTTACTAAATATTCAGAAAGGAAGTCTCCTTCTTTATTTTATAGCTATTCCAGTACTGTTCTTGTTTACATATTACGCTGTACTGGTTCTCTAGTATCAACAACTCACAATGAATAAAACAAATAAAAAAGAAGTCATCCTTCTTGCTGTACGTGCAGACATTTTGCGTACCTACCTTTCATTAGATGTACCACGTGAAAAAAAAAATGAGAATGGAAGCAGCGTTGATCCTTCTTCACGGATGGTTTACTTTTAGCATCAAACAATTGAACTCAAGGATTTACTTATTTTTGCTTTGCAGGAGATTTTTAAAGGACTGCCAGAGTCAAACAACACAAAAAGCCAGAGGTGGAGATGCAAATTCTATGTTCCATTTGTAGGCAACCAAAATGAGTAGAACTAAAAATTTCTTTTCCACGAAAAAAAAAATCCAAATTAGGCTAAAAGCTGTTTTCACTTACAAAAGCATTTCGCGGCTTTGTTTTGTCTGTCCTTTTTTTTTGTTTTCTGCCCAGGTGGTGTTTTAATTTTAACCATTAGTGGAGAACGTTTTGCCTACTTTTTCTTTTGAATATAGTGCAAACCGTGGCGTGGGTGGGTGGAATGAATATCGAAAGGGTTCTTTGATTTTTGTTTTTATTTGGTTGTTTTGGGATCAAAAGTGGCAAAGTGGTTTTCGGTGTTTAGTTTTTCAAACTTTCTATTTATCTTTGTACACCCATTGCTAGAATGCAGGGTGGAGCTATGTTTTTGTTTTGTTTTTTTTTTTTTCGTTCTGAAATGTATATCTGAAATGAATACGAGGGAAGAACTTCTTTTTTTTTTATTTTTGCTGAAATGAAAGTTTAACATTTTAGATTTTTAGCTCTAGTGGGAGAGCCATCAAATGCGCTGCCCTATTTTTCAGAGTGATTTATTTTTATGCGAAGTAAAGCATGCAATCGATTTGAATAGTTGTTATGGGAATGCTTGTTTTTTTTTTTGTTGTGTCGAAAAACCTTTGATATATCGCAAGTTTTTCTGTTTAGGTGGGATAAAAGTTGATACTTTATGGAAAGGAAGTGAGAGGTGGAAATTTATTGGTTTATCCTATTTTAATGGAAGAGCATGTTCTTTTTTTTTAGTTGATCTATCAGCAGCTGACAAGTACATATTTTAAGTTCAGAAAAACTTGAGTTTCTGGGGTCAGTATATTTTCCTATGGATTGGCAGATACAAGGGGGTTCATGGGGGTCTTATCCCTCCTAGGGCTAGAGCTTTTCCTAGACATAATAATATACATATTTGAATTCTATTATGAAAAAGTTTGCAGCACTTTGAGTAGATAGAATCCGCCTACATTGATTTCATTTTTATTTTGGTTGTCAATAAAACATTACTTTGTGTATTTAAAAAGTGTTAAGGCACAAAAATCCTATTAAAAAACACATATGTAGATCGTGAAAAAAGAGCAGTCGGTAAAAATAATTATTCTTCCCCCAGAGAAATAGAAGCAATTTTCATTTGAGGAACGTAGATATTATGTATGATGTTGCATTAACTACTTACAGTTATTACTAAGTTTATTTTGCTTTATAAAAAATTTATAATTTGTTTTAAAGAATAATACAGAATTTATTATTTTATACTACTATACTATTAAATACTATTTTTTACTAAAATTTTAGCATTGAAAAGATTTGATATTGGTTGGATGATTTTTCAAAAATTGCTGACACCGTACAGTCTGTAATGTGTGTTGTTTTGAAAGATCACTTTATTGTTATAAAAGGTCTGGAAGTTACAGTAATTTGTCAAACATAGATTTTTTCAGAAATTTCTAAAGTTTTTTCAAAGGTCATAGTATGAATTTCAACAACAATTAATGCTGTGACTATGAAAAAAACCGTGAAAATTCACCACAAAATGACCACTTGAAATGGCATTATTGTTTCTCAAGATTACTTAAACTAGGTAAACTTCAACATCTTACATTTAAAATCTCGAATAACGAAATCTTGGATATAAAAATTTCGCTAATAATGTGGCCGGAAGGTAGACACTCAATTTTGTTTCTGCAGAAGTGAGGAAATCTGGATTGCAACAAATCAATATTTTAATCAAAATCTCATGCGAAATTTAAATTTGCGAGATTTTGATATTCGAGATTTAAATTTTCAAGTTTGTTTTGTTGATATTTGCAAGATTGTAAGCCCAATTTTTTTTAATTGTAATGTAAGGAAGATTATTTATTTGCAAGATTTTTCAAGATCTAAAAAAATAATGCAGTTTCGATAGTTTAGATTTTTGTTTGTGGGATTTTGTACAACACTCGGCCTTTTGCTGTACATTTTTCACAAATATCCCAAAAATGAGGTAGCAAAAATCATACGTAGTACTTAAAAAACTTAAACATTGATTCAGAATTTTCGACGGCTGAACAATTAAAAAAATTACTTTTTATACTTATAATTACGGAATTGGATAGCAAAATTTTTTGAAAATATTACACATGACATATTTGATAAGATCGCACAGTCAAAGCCTAGCAACTAACAACCACTAGGCAAGAAATTTGCGATCAATTTCAAGATGTTGCCTTATGAAGCGAAGTATTTAGAATATCGAGTAATTTTTTTTAAATTGTTTAAATGACATATGGCTAGGTTAACACATAAATCATATACACAATACAATACAATATACAGTACAATCTACGCGGTCTACAAAAGCCAGAGGCATATAAATTACATATCATTGGAACGGTTTTTTACATAAATGCAGAATGCAAAAATTAAAAATATAACTGTACCACAAAAACTTAAAACAGTAAAATAAAATTGTGTAATAAGTGCGAGCAAGAGCGAGAACGACATAGAACAATCATTTGTTGTAACTTAATCAACCAATTTTCCAGCACTGACTGGAAAGATTACTGGAATGTGCGATGGCAGCGTTCAGTGCTGCAGAAAATAATAATAAGTAGCTTTTACCACGTTTACATGAGTGGATCGAAGGATCGGATTCAATCCGTACCGAAATTTCGACCCAGGTTTATGACAATTCCAGATCGAAAGATTGAATTCAAATGGAATTGAAGTGTAAGTTTTGCTTTAATTGTGTGGATGCGACGCTGTTGGTGAAAATACATTTTTACTACAAATAACAAACAACCATAATAAGCCAAAGATACAACATACAACAGTCTGGAAACAAAATACACAATTACACACGCACACCAACAAGCATCTGGAATCTCGATTCTTCAATCTTTCGATCTAGGTATATACATTCAATGTTCGATCTAGCTCACCGAGCTACAGGTCTACAGGTCAATTCTCCATTTAAACGAGGTATCAGTTTTTCTCTACGCTAAAAAGAGCTTTTATTGGGAAATAATGTTACTAGCTCTCGAGTTTCGAGGGCTGAACCTACTAGTTTATTATTTCCTCACTTTAAAAGACAAAACTAAATTTTTCAAAAAAAAAGACTTATAGTACAAATGTGAGAGTCGTTACAGTATATAAAATTCTTAAATTTTCAAAAAGAATTTAAACCATTTTTTAAAAATCCATTTTTTTTTAATAAATATTTATTTTATCGGTCCCTTAGTGTCCCTAAGTCTAAAGAAGTTTTATAAGGTAAACATTAAATTAAACATTGAACTTTTATTACTTTGATAATTATTGTTAGAAAAATAAATTTAAAAAAAATTTATAGTACAGAATTTAGAACCTATAGATATAAGGAAAATAAGACTCTTTTTCAATTTCCATCTTTGGGTCATAAATATGGAAAATTTTTCTATTCGATTCTTATAAATTTTTAGTAAAGTTCAAAGTTTGATTGAACATTTTCTACATAACTTACCGTTATGTCTATATGTAGGCGGAAAAAGTAACAGTCTAACAGTACTAACCTACAACTACCGTTTGAAAACTTCTGCGTGTCTGCAAGGATTGATATTGGTGTTTCTTCTTGATTCACAAATCAATAAGCAAAAATTATTTTAGTAACATATTTGTTACTTTTATGTTTCTAAAAATTGTCAAAATCTAAAGATATAAAGATATAAATTTTGTAGGATATTTGAAGAATTAAAAAAAATCAAAAATCACAGCAGAAAAGTCTTCAGAATAAAGCCGATAGGGTTCACTACAAAAACTCATATCTTGAGTTTTATTTTTCAAACCGTTATTTTGAACCCCTCGTCCTTACCACGGGCACCAAAAAAATCCTGCAAGACTTTTGAATTTGATGTCAAGATGGTTGCACCTGCAGACCCTCATACTCATTCTTAGGTTATGTGTTCAACCCAAAAATATGCTGGCAGCTCTTAGACTACAAGTACTTTTGACTAAAGTGCTACAGCATAGCTTTGTTTGATACTAATATATAACTTAACTGAAGGACTTATTTACTAAATTTTTCACTGCTTTAGGGACTTAATTTGTGAAAATAACTTTTTGATTTTGAAGTTCTTCTTGCCATCAAATAAATTAAATGATGAAACTCTGTAATGACTTTTCTATTCTTATTGAAGCTTTTCTCATCATATCATTCCTCTGCCCTCGTAAAGATATACATCTTCATTAAAATGTTAATTGTCTTTTATCTGTCGAATTGATTCATATGCATCATCACCCGCACAGACTTGGAGAATCTCAAATTAATTTTCATTGAAACTCTCTAAAATGGGGTAAATTATTTTTTATTATAAGAATTACATCCATCACTTGATGATAACTCAAACTTGACATCGATTTATCATCTGGCTTTGAAATGTTCCATTACATCTACAATATCTATAAAATTTCATTTTATTCTTTGTTAAGGTTTCATCATCTTGTAACCAATCATTTTTCTTCTTTTATGATTGTAAGACTCCTCGTTCTTCTTAAATCGGTACACTGTGTCGTATACGTACTATTTCTTGTTCGAATAATGCAGTCCTTTTTTGATTTATTTTTCTTTTCTTTTTTTTTAATTTTCTTAAAACTTCTTCTTCGTCTTCTCAAGTCTGACAAGTTTGAATGCATTTAAATTTTTAGCCATTCTATGGAGCTGCACGTTTAGCTTTCGGTCAAAATCCAGAAGTTCCCTCGACATCAACTACAACATCAACTACCTCTACAACCACAACCGTCCCAACAACAGTAATTACATCTCCAACGACAAATGAAAACATTCCCGAGTCAATTATCACATCACCCCCATCGGCGCAATCAATTGAAACATCCGCCGTGCTACCACCAGCTGATTCCAACAAGGAGCAGGTCAATCCACTGTCGAGCAAAAACAATGAGGAATATAATTCTAATCTGTCACCTTTGTCTTCTACGTCCTCATCACTGTCTGCAAATTCCAATGAAAAGGAACAACTTGGCGACACTTTTGTTCCACAATTGGAAGCCACAAAACCCGGACCGGAACGTCGTTCATTGAACGTGATGCCTTTAAAGGTTCTTATACAAAAAAAAAACACAACAAAAAAAGTTTTTGCATTTTGTTATTTTTTTCTTTTTTCGTTAAAAATAGTTTGACTTGCCTTTATATCTGTCTTCTCTCTACACACTCGCAAAAACACACCAGCACAAGCATAGGAAAAGAAATATTTGAATACAGGGTGTTTCGTTTGAAATAAAGACACAAGTGTTAGAAAACAGTTTACTTGTTAATACCTTAAATATAAATTAATTAGATTTCTCTGCAACCCAGAGCTATATTTAACACTGAAACTGACATTTTATCTAAGAACTGAGAGCTGACTTTTGTTCGTTTAATCTAATGTTTGTATTAGCTTCATAGAAAATTCAACGTGTGTTCAAATTGTGTCTTCTTTCTTCAGTTTGACAATCTTAAATTTAAATTTTAAATTTATTCTGCAGAAATATTCAACTCAGACTTGTTAAAATTCATTATTTCTTTCTGAATTTATTAAAATATCTCAATCAACTTAAACTCTTTTTGAATAGGAACACCCTGTTCTGATGATTTCTTTTAAATTCTTTGCAAAGAAGTATTTAAATGTAGTTTCACTGAATTTGCAAAAATGCTTGTTTTTATATTTAAGTTTTATTTATTTGATTTTTTATTCTGTTGACAAAAGTTTTATTTTTAATTGTTTTGTAGATTTATATCTTTTTTTTTTTCTTCTTTTCTATTCTCATTTTGTCCTCTTAAGGGCTTTTGGTGCTTTGTAGTGTAAACATAGTTAGAGTGTGTGTTCAAGAGAGAGCTTAGAAAATAGTTTTTTTATTGATGTTATTTTATTTAAGAAAAAAAGTTCACCAAGGACTCTTTTTGCCGTTGTTGTATCTTTCATATATCTTACAGTAGTAGAAAAAAAAAATAAAAAGAAAACGTGCTTCGTCTCGAAAGAAATTTCAAAACATACATAATTAAGTAGAAGCTTGTTGTTATTGTTCAATGCAAGTTAAATGAATAGAAATAAATAAAAAAAATATGTATCAAGTAGAAACTTTTAATCCATGATATACTATGTGGAGGTATCTCTGCTTTTGACTCTTTAAAAGCTATATTTAGATTGAAATTTTTATTTTAACTCTGATCATTAAATTGGTTGTTGTTTTCTTTGATTTTATTATTTTAGACGGCTGAAAATTTATTAAAACACAAAGATGGACAATATTCTTCTTTTGATATGGCACAATACGTATTTTGGACTGGTGATGAGGCAGGAGTAGCAAGGGCTGTTGAAGAATTCATAGAACAAGGTTTGGTAAGTATTTTTATATTACTACTGTCATAATCAGAATAATACATGGAGAAGGAGATTTAATAATTTTTGATATAATTAATGACAGTTGATTATTTTTCAATAATCTTCATCAACCTTCCTTCTTCTTTTGTAAACGACTTCGAAGCTAGAACCATTTTTTTCGATCTTGAGGTTGAACAGCTGCAGAAGAAGCATTTTGTCCCGTCAAGAAACTGAATTCCAGACGAAATTCATAAGGTGGAGGTTCCAAGCTCCTGCATGAGTTTTGCTTGAGAGTCATTTTTGTAATCCTGGTCACTTACACGCCATTTTAAAAAATGTTGGACAAATTTTAAAATAAAAAAAAAAAACTCGTAAATTACCTACTTGGAAAATTTCAATGGCTAAGAGAACGGTTGATATCTAAGTTAAAAGATCTATCTTTTAACTTTTACATCTTCGGGCAAAAAGTACCAATGCTGCCACTTTTCGGGAGCATAATTTTTTTTTGTCAAAGATTGGGACTTTCAATTTTTTATATTTTGAACATGAAAAAAGTTGCGGAAACGCCTACACATGCCAAACTTGTGCTTGGAAATGACAGGTGATGTTAAAAAAAAGGTGTTGAGTAGGCACACCAAAGTGTTATAGGTTATATGGAGAGGCGGTCTTAAATCTACAAAATCTGAAGAAGCCAACCAATTTAAATGAAATTTTCAGACATGGTATTATGAGTATAGTTTTCCGCCTACTGACACGCCCACTTCAAAAAGACCTTTCTACTTTCATAGAATAGATAAGTGAGGCATTTGTTCTTGAAGAAAGTTTTAAATAACGTAATTTCAAATAATTCTTCAATACAAATTTTTTGACTACGTCGACTTTTGGGGGTGTTTTTGACAAAAATCTTTTTTATTTAATCTTTTTCTAAAAAAATAATAAAACAATCAAACAAAATGTGTTGGAAAAGCCTTTTTTTTAACAAACAGCCCTTTTTAAGATCAATCGCACTATTAGAATTCATTGCATGCAATATTACCGAAAAGCTATGGATTAAGCTCTCGTTAATTCCATTTATTTCCGATGTCAAAGTTGGATTGTTGAAAAATCTTCTGGTCTTAGGTGTATTTCCATCATTACTTGATCCACTGCCACACCTTACGAAATATAGTTTAAGTCCCGTTATTAAAAAAACAAAAACCCGTTAATGTAGTCATTTAGTCGATTTTGTCTCCAAAAACAAATGTATTGAGGAAGTGGATTAAAAATGGTTTTGTTGAAAAAGTCTTCCTGATACAGATGCAGAACAGATACTTATGAATTTTTGCATTGCTGACGGGAAAGATTTGAAGTAATTTTAATAAAACAATATAAAACCTAATTAAAGGATCTTTTTTAGTTTTTGGGAATCTTGAGGCATATATCGGGTTTTTCAATAAGAGCGCTACAAAATTTTTTTTTAAATAAAACAAAAACGGTTTTGGATATCAATGAAATGCTTAATTTCTGTAAAAGTCACGTGCCCACCACGGGCACGCTTGCAGAAGTCCAGACGCTGAACCCAATTTTCGACGGTTTTCAAGCATAAATCGGCCGATACTGCTGCAATTTCACGTTCGATATTCGTACGAAGTTCATCAATCGTCGCTGGCTTGTTGGCATAGACCATACACTTGACGTAGCGCCACAAGAAATAGTCTAATGGCGTCAAATCGCACGACTGAGGTGGCCAAGCGACTGGACCATTTCGTGAGATAACACGTTCTCCAAACTTGGTTTCCAAATAAATTGATTGTGACATTTGCTGTGTGGCTGGTGGCGCCGTCATACACACATATCCTCCAAATCCATATCATCCAATTGGGGCCAAAAATATTCGGTTATCATTGAACGGTAGCGATCCCCATTCACAGTAACGTGCCGGCCTTGATCATCACGGAAGAAGAACGGCCCAATGACGCCGCTGGCCCATAAACCACACCAAACCGTAATTTTTTCGGGATGCAATGATGACTCATGGAGTACGTGTGGATTGCTGCCAGACCAATACCGCATATTTTGTTTATTGACGAAGCCATTCAGCCAGAAATGAGCCTCATCCCTGTAGATGATTTTTCGATGAAAATTCGAATCATTTTCAAGTTGTTGCTCAGCCCAATTCACGAACATACGACGCTTCTGGTGGTCAAGCGGCTTCAGTTCTTGCGTCAATTTAATCTTGTAAGGATGTAGGCCAAGATCGTCACAGAGATGCCCAACGCTTGAGAATGGCGTGTGACACATTTGGGCTTTCTGCAACTGAAGCCTCAGTGGCAGAAATATTCTCGACACTACGGGCACTTCTTTGTCTCACTGGCACAGGAACATTTTGTACTGTGCTGTGGATTAAAATTTTTCCACTAGACGCTCAATTGTTGATCTGCCAGGACAATTATGACGACCATAAATTGGACGTAGCGCTCTTAACGTTGAGGCCACTGACTCCGAATTTCGGTAGTAAATTTTAATAATTTCCACTCGTTGTTGGCTCGTAAATTGGCAGACTTTACTGAAGAGAAATGTCAAAAGCGCGGCAAGAAATATGGGGTTGTTTGCTGTCCCTGTCGCTCTACTTTTGTAGAGTCTCTTTTGATAAACCCTTTATTAATAGCTATCGGAATAACATTATTTTATGTATGCCTTGGTCAGTTACGAAATTCATAAAATTATTTCTTAGTAGCCGTTAAACACCCTAAATTTTAACTTTTTTCGCCCCAATTTTGTTCACCTAAGGACAAAATCCCCGGCTATGGACAAAATCCCCTCTGATCATATTCTGCTGCTCGTTGGATAATAGTTGTAAATAGAGTAAATAAAAGAGCTCTGCTTTATCCAAAGCGGTTTTTCATACCACCATATCGTTTTCCTTTTTTAAATCGGATGCCTCCGAAATTTATTCTATACGTCACAAAAAACTCTCCAGGAAGAATATTGTTTATGCAAACAAACAAAATTCATCAGAATCACAAGAGACTCTTAAGTTTCGATTACATCCTTAAAGGACAACTGGGTTAGTGTAGTCTTGACGTGCTACATTAAAATACACTTGAACCTGAAGTGGTCACAATTAATAAAATTTGTAATAAAAAATTAAATTAGAAAACTAGATAAAATCATCTTTTTTATGTATTTACAAAACGAGGTTATCACAATGAATAAAGACTGAAATAGATCACGAACTTCTACTTAAAAAATTTGCCTATGTAAGCATTGTGAAATTAGTTTCTATTTTAGTTCGTATTCACGTACATATAGTTTAACTAACTAGCAGAGCTACCTTTAAATGTTAAAAGTTTCTAAAAAGTGATTAATGTTCGCAAAATAAAACGCTTAGCTTTAACATCTGAATTGATTTAATTAGCTTTGAGATTATAAACTTTGTGTTATTAGCCATGCACACTGATATGCGTGTTTGATCGATTTTCTGTTTTAGTTTCTTATTTCAAGTTCATGAATTAATTTATTTGAAACACGAAATAAAATCTAACGACCATAGAAAATATAGTGTTTTGCTTGGTGTGGTAGGTAATAAAAATAAAAATCCAAGACGATAGCATCGTGCTATTTATTATTGTGAGCAAATTCTATTTGAGTAAAAAAGTTAAGCGTGGTTTGGTTAAAATACGAATACAATACTCATTGAGCTGCTATAATATTGATTTATTATTATTTAACCCTTGCAGAAAACATGCTTCATTGTTAATGAAATAATGGCAGTAATTTTTTATAATTCAAAAAAAGGGGGGGAAGAATATGCAAAGCTTATGATCTTTTTCTCTTTCACAACATACAAAATGTTGTGCAAAGAATTTAGCCCTGGTTCTTAATAATTGAATAATACAAACAATTTTTTTAGCTTCACTCAATTCTACCAGCCTTATTTGAAAACGCATCATACAAGCCTCTTGACGTGGAAATATTATTCCAATTTTATGTGACCTATTTTAATTCTAAACGTGATACTTGTTTATACAGGGTGTCCGCCGGGAAGGTATACTACTTTGTTTTGTCGCCATTTTGGTAAACATTAGTTTTGACAGTTCATATTTGGCAGTCTTGATTCGTGGCAAATTTTCTATGGAAAAATATTCGATAAACCAACGTGTTTTAATTGTTAAAACATTTTATCAAAATCAATCATCGATTACTAGTGACGATGAGAAAGTTACATGAAATTTTTGGGAGAGCTGTTCTGCAACTGTTCTGGCACTGAGTGAAACTCAAATAGGGGAAAATTCTGAATTTAATCTCTATGGATATAGCTTAGTTTCATTATTCTTTTCCCACCATGGTCTCGCCATTTATAAGAAATGATGTTGCGTACCAACTCCAACCACAATGTGGTTTGTGCTCAAACACAAATTTCAACTTCACGTGGTTAAAATTCTTGGTCAAAAAGCACATCATTCATACCTACTTCATTTATCGGAGCACAAAATTGGACAGAAATTGAAATTTCAATGAGTTTGATGCTCTGTCCGACTCAATACAAAGAATTATTGCCCATTATCCTCATACTGAAATCGTCATTGCGGGTGCTTTCAATGTACATAATTCTTCGTGGCTTTGCTTTTCTGGCCAGACAACACCCGAAGGAAGGTATGTTGAGGTCTTTTCTGAGTTAAACCAACTACCTGAGCTTGTTGACGAACCAACTCCTATCCCTGACGTTGCAGGTCAATCTGCCAACACTTTAGACTTGTTTCTTACCTCTGACCTTGATAAATATACTATTAGTGTATTATCGCCTCAAGACATATTTGACCATTGTGTCATATCTGCTAATTTTTCGTGCCAAGACAATCCAGTTAGAGAAACAACTCCAATTAGAACCGTTTGGCAATACGAGAAAGACAACTGGGACGGTCTCAATAATTTCTTCAAAAACTTTAACTGGTCGCTATGCTTCCCCGGTAGTGACGTAGATTCCAGTGCACATATGGTTACAAATTTAATTCTCTACGGTATGGGAAATTTTATTCCGAACAGGATAAAATCTATCAAACCGAAAGAGAATTCATCGTTTGATTTGAGCTGTAAAGAGGTAATCAGGTTGAAAGAAGTAAGTTTCCGAAGATACAAAGCCAACCCCACTGAGGTAAACCGGAATAAGTTCAAACAAGCTCGAAAGACCTGTAACGTTCACATTCCACGAACCAAATTTTTGCATGATCAGAAATTAAGGCAAAAAATCCTACAATGTTCCAAAGGTTGTAAAAATGTTTGATCATTTGTAAAAAACGTACGTAATTCCACCTCGTCTTAGGTTCCAACGCTCGTCTTCTATGATACTCCCTATGTCAACTCAATAGACAAAGCCAATTTGCTTGCAGCACAGTTTGCAGTTAATTCGACGCTGCCAAGGAGTATCATGACTCCGCCTGTACTTGAGAGCGCTAATGATTCAATGGGACAAATCTTTTTTCGCACTCGTGCAGTAGCAAGAGTTTTGAAAGATCTTAACGTACATAAATCCGCTGGCCCGGATAGTATCCCTCTCATTGTTCTGAAGAGGTGTTCTTCAACGCTGGCAAAGCCACTGCGTAAGCTTTTCCATCTGTCCTACTCTACTGGTCTCTTTCCGAGTGGATGGAATACAGCATTTGTCCAGCCTGTCCCTAAAAAAGGCGAATCTTCTTCTCCTTCTAACTATCGTCCAATTGCACTTACTTCCCTTCTTTCCAAGGTCATGAAAACGCTGATTAATTATCAGCTCAAGAAATACGAGTATCTTGAAGAACGGAAGCTTCTTAATGACCGGCAGTATGGTTTTCGTAGCAATAGGTCCACTGGTGATCTGATGGTATATCTCACCGAGCAGTGGAATAAATCTTTACATCGTTTTGGAGAAAGTAAGATTATTGCACTTGATATTTCAATAGCGTTTGATAGAGTTTGGCGTCAAGCTCTCTTATAGAAAATGCGTGCATTTGGTATCGATGAATCTCTTCTTCGTTGGATTAGAAATTAACTTTCGGACCGATCAATACAAGTTGTATTGGACGGTTTCAAGCCTGATATTCATAAAATAAATGCTGGTGTGTCCCAGGGCTCCGTTTTGTCTCTTATCCTCTTTCTCATTTTTATTAATGATCTCTGAAACTTCTAATCCATTAAATTGTTTTGCTGATGATAACACCCTCAGCTTTTCATATTCATTTCTAGATTCACTTCCCTGCATTTCGGATGTGGAATTTGAACGGCAGCGTATGATAACCTCATTAAATTCTAATCTTGACAGCATTGTCCAGTGGGGAACTAAAAACCATGTAGAATTTAATGCTTCCAAAACCCAATGCTGTCTGTTGTCATTAAAGCGAAACCCACCCCCTTTGCCGCTATCCATGAGCGGTACTAGCATCGAAGAAACTAAACAGCTTTCAGTTCTGGGTATGTGCATCACAGATCACCTTCTGTGGAACGATCATATATTCAACGTCACCAAAAACGCTGCAAAGTGTTTAGGTTTTCTTCAAAGATGCAAGAAATTTTTTCCCCGTCTGATCTGGCTGCAATCTACAATGCCTACATTCGCCCAAAACTTGAATATAATTCTTATATTTGGGCTGGTGATCCCATAACCCATCTAAGTCTCTTGGATCGTAACCAAAAAAGAGCTTTAAAAATGAAAGGTGATAGTACTTCAACGGTAGCATTCGAATCTCTTGAACATCGACGTAATGTTTCATGCCTCTCCTTATTTTATAAACAGCGTTCTAGCGAAATAGCCAGTTGCATTCCTCCCCTTAAACAATTCCACCGTAATACTCGCACTGCCAGGAATGCCCATCAGTTTACCCTTGAGCCTAATTTCGGACGAACTGTTAAGTACAGAGATTCTTTTTTAGCCGAGCCACACGAATGTGGAGTGCTTTACCCAGCTCTATTTTTCCCTCCCATTTTGATATTCAGAATTTCAAAACCAATGTACATCGGTATCTCCTTTTAAATCCTTCCTATTTTTCCTTACGCTCGCACTGTGTTCAATCATCTTAAGGGGAGTCACAACCCCTTTAGTGTGCGCATAATATATATAAAAAAAAACTTTTTAATGCACAACTGCATGCTTTGGGTTCGATTAAAATGTGGTATCAACAAGATGGTACCACATCGCATACAGCCAGTATTACAATGGAATTACTGCGAGACCTCTTTCCACAACAAGTTATTTCAAGAAATGGTGATGACTTCTTTTTGTGGGGATATCTGAAAGGCAAGGTTTATGCAAACAAACCAGAAACGCTTGAGCAACTCAAACAAAATATTCGTGATGAAATTAATGAAATACCGCGTGAAATATGTGATAATATAATGAAAAATTTGGTCAAAAGGCCTCGCATTTGTGAGACTAACAGAGGCGGACATTTACCTGATATTGTATTCCATACATAATTGCCCACATTAAATAAAACATTTATCAATATAAGATCCATTCTCATTCATTCAATCAAAAATTATAAACAAACAGATTTTTATTAATACACTTAAGCAATTCAATAGAAATTTAATACTCTAAAAATTATATCTCTCATATTTTCTCATCACTTCGGACCAATCCATTTTAATTAGACTTAATTACATATTTCATCAGGCGCATGTATGATACACCAATATCTTCTACCTTTATTTATATTTTATTATTTATTGAATTATGGATACCTATGTTTTAATATATTTTTTATTTTCTCTTTTTTACAGATGTCCAGAGAAAATGCTATTAAATTTTTGCGTGATATACGTTTAGGAATCGAGTACTTGCAGAGCTCTTATGCCAATCGAGTATTCCCCGACCAATTGAGGGATAATTTTATTAAGGTTGTTATTATTACCAATTGAATTGATGCAATGAATGTTTTATCAAAGCTCAATTCAACTAAGTGTTCTTTATTCATCATACAAATTGAATTTCAGAAACACTCTCATAATACCAATCAGATGCCTAACCATGCTCCGGCTACTACAACATCAACTACCACAACAACAACAACAACAACAACCAGAAGACCAGTATCAACGACAACTGAAAGTACGAGGTCTGCTATCGCAAGGCAATATTCCGCTGCCGGTAGTGGTCACCACCAAATGGGTTTGAATCAACATTTGGATAAGACAATTGAAAGTATGCCATCACTTATGCGATTACAAGATGTCAACACTATTCATCATGAAAGAGGTAAATTAAAATAGGTATATTCTGTCAAAAAAAACTCGAGACAACAATGAATTATGCCATTTCGCGATAAGACCAAAAAAGTGGGTGTTAAAGTTCGGCTCTGGACCTTTGGCACCATATATGGAAAATTTGAAAAAATAAAATGCCATCTAATTGGTCATTAATTGGTCAGAATAAGCCAACTATAACTTGTCATCAAGGATTAAAGTTTTTCGAGCTCACCCAAGGTCACGCGCTATTTTTAGCACCTCATTTATGATATATTTACAAGAAAAAAGTATACCATCCGAAAGACCTGTGGGTCGTGATAAAAGGTTTTGTCTTCAGTTATTGGTCAGCCATAGTTTTTTTCTATGAATTTTTAAAATTCGTTCAAAGGTCACAAAAAAACTTTTGGTACCTCATTTGGTTCATTTCAAAAAAAGAATTATACCTCCGAAAGGCCACTTTTCGGTCATAATAGGTTAGCTGTTTTCAGTAATTGGTCAGCTATAGAATCCTTTTTACGATTTCTTAAAGTTTTTTTTTGTTCAAGGTCACGAACGATTTTTTTTGCATTTCATTTGGGTAGTTTTTAAAAAAAATTATATTCTCTGATAAATTACTAGATCATCATAAAAGATCAGTTAGTATCAGTAATTGCTCAGCTATAGATTTTTTGTTATGAATTTTATCTTTATGCCAAAAAACGTTCGTGACTTTGAAAAAAAAAGTTTAAGAAATCATAAAAAAGATTCTGTAGCTGAACAATTACTGAAATTGCTCAAACTATCTGAACTTTTATATAAGCCAACAGATCTTTCAGATTCTAAACAATTTTTCTCATAAATGAGATGCCAAAAATCGCTATGACCTTGAATTTTTTTTTTAATTCATTAAAAATACAAATATTCATTAAAAATGAATACAATAACAAATATTTATGGGTGACCAATTACTGAAAAAAGCTGACCTTTTACAGCCGTGAAGTGGTTTTTCAAATGGCATGCTCTTTATTTTTAAAGACAGAAATGAGGTGGTAAAAGTTTTTTCTTGTGACCTTGAAACAAATTTTGAAAATTCATAGAAAAAAAGCTTTGGCTGGACTAATTACTGAAAAAAGTTGACTTTTACCACGATCTAGAGGTCTTTAGGATTGTATGCTTTTTTTTGTTAATTTTTCATAAATGAAGTGCCATAATCCGAGCGTGACCTTAGGTTAGGTTAGGTTTGAAGGGGTGATGATACGGCAAGACGTACTATGAGAAGTCACCCAGTTCGTCGAATAAGTATTCTCCGAGGGCTGCTTTCCTGGTTCGGGCTAGGCTGGGGCATTCATAAAGAAAGTGATATGAATCCTCATCCACATCTTCATCTTAACACCCTCTACACAAGTCCGACGAGCTTATGGCCATTCTGTGTATGTGGGTACCCATAGAGTTGTGACCCGTTAGGATTCCAATAAGGGTGAATAGTGTAGGCCTACTAATCTTAACCAAATATTCTGTCTTTTTTCTTGAAATATTCGGCCATAGATTCCTTGAAACTCTATGCAAGTGTCGATGGTTGACCATCTGATATCTGCATCCTTAAGGAAACTTTGGTGAATTCTATTTTTCTCTTGCTATAGTGGCATAAGTACTGAGTGCTTGGTTTGGCTCGGATAAAGGTATGACCTGTTTTTGGCCAGTTTATCTGCCATTTCGTTCCCGTATAAATCACGGTGTCCTGGGACCCATTTAATAACTGTGTTCGTTGCGCTGAGAAACCTCAGTGTACTTTCGGCAACTATCTACCAGTTTAGACTTTGTAGTGATTGAGGAAATGGCTTTTATTGCCGCCTGACTGTCGATATTACTATTAACTATCACGTGAGGCAAGATGTTTTCCGGCTTCACAGACTGCAAGTATTTTCGCTTGGAATACAGTACAGTGATTTGGAAGCTTTATTGATCTGCTAATAGGTGGGTTAACTGAGAAGATTTCTGACCCTACCCCCTCCCATGTCTTAGAACCGTCAGTAAACACCGAAACATGATTCTCGTTAATGAGCCGGTTTTCATTCCATGATTTCCTTGTCGGGATATCTGTTATGGCCACTGGGTTGAAATCTATGTGCGGTGTGATGTAGTCTGTTTGAATGTCTATGTCTGTGAAATTCATAATAGTTCTATGACCGTATAGTGGCCCCTTTTCCAGTTATTACACTGTTGAAGTCTTAAAGCACTTTTGGCCACCAGCTCTTTTGTAAACAAATCGAGTGGGGCTAGTGAAAGGAAAGTTTCAAGGGTAGCCGTGGGTGTGGTTCTAATAGCACTGGCTGTGCCAATACACGCTAGCCTCTGAATTTTTGTCGTGATTTTTAGATTGGTACCCTTGTCTAAGGCTGGTCACCAGACCAAGCATCCGTACGTAAGAATAGGCCTTATTATGGCTGAGTACATCCAATTAATGGTTCTGGGGCTGGGACCCCATCTTTTACCAAAGATTCTACTGCAAGTGTAGAATGCAATTGAGGCTTTTTTCTCACTTTCTTTAATATTCTCTTTCCAGTTTAGTTTACGGTCAAGCACAATGCCAAAATATTTGGTAGTTCCTGAAATCTGTAGCGGAATTCCGTAAATGGTTGGCGGGTTTAAGTTGGAAACGTTGTGCTTTCTTGTAAAATATTTGGTAGTTCCTGAAATCTGTAGCGGAATTCCGTAAATGGTTGGCGGGTTTAAGTTGGAAACGTTGTGCTTTCTTGTAAACAACACCAGTTCTGTCTTAAGTGGGTTAACGTTAAGTCCGCAGCTGCTGGCCCAGTTACTGAGCTTGTCAAGGGCTGTTTGTAGTAGTTCGCCCAGCATAGGGACAAATTTACCTGAGGCCATTAACACGATGCTATCGGCATAAGCAATGACCTTGATACCACTCGGACTTAACTTAACTAAAATCTGATTAACAAAAAGAAGCCAGAGCAGAGGAGATAAGAATCCACTTTGTGGAGTTCCTCTGCACGTCCTGGCTTTTAGCTTGCTGTCACCTAATTCTGCATTTATAAGTCTTGTTTGAAGCATACACTCTATCCAGTTTATCACAATCGAAACGATGTTGATAGAGTTTAGGGCTTGTCGAATTGAATCGTTGTTAACATTATTGAAGGCCCCTTCTATATCCAGGAATGCTGCTAGGGAAAGTTCTTTGAACTGAATTGAATTTTCAATTGTGCCGACCACTTCATGAAGTGCTGTCTTAACAGAGCGTAACTTTGGGTTACCTTGAAAAACTTAAAGCCTTGATTACAAGTTATCTAGGACTGACTAATTTCTAGAACTAGTTGACCTTTTCTAACCAATTACTGACCAATTAGATGGCATTTTCTTTTTTCAAATATTTTCCATATAGGAGGTGTCAAAGGCCCAGAACCGCAAAATTCTGCGTGTCTGGCTATGTGTCTCTCTGTATGTCTGCATACCTCAACCTACAGCCTAAACCACTGAAACGATTTTCCTCAAATTTTGAACTTAAGGTTTTTTTGAGACTCTGCAGAGGGAAAATTAAATTTTAGCTTCAAAAATAAAGGTATTTGCCATACAGCCATTCAGCCGTTAGTGAAAAGCTTAATCATCTCAAAAACGGCTCTAACGATTTTGATAAACAAAAATCCGGGGAATATTGAAGATATAGTGTACCTTTTTGTAAAGAAAAAATACCAATAACCGTTATTAACGTACCTTTCATATAACGGTTTTCTTGATTTTCAACTTCAAAAGCTCCTTTCAAATGTCAGTATATAAATTTTAAATAAATTTTATATCAAAATTTAAAAAAAAAAATCAATTTTTTTAATAATTTTTTTTTTTTGAAAATTCAATATTTCAAAAACGGGTTGTTGAATATTTTTGAAACTAAATTAATTAATGTATATTAATAAATACTCAAAATTGGGATATACATTTTTTTTAAATTATACTAATTTTGTGTATAAGCAAATTAATTTTTAAGAAAACCGCTCCATCGATTTAAATTTTTTTTGGCATACATTTCTATTTTTTTAAGCAAACTTTTTTTTAAGCTCTAAGTGATTTAAAAAGTTGCTTACACAGTTTTCACCCATAATACGTATACATTATACAGTATACGCTATTCAAAATGACTAAAGCAAACGCAACTTTAAATTTAAAACACTTAGAATTTCTTGTGTAACTTTTCCGATTAAACTTTCATTTTTAACCTTTGTAGATTGTTTATTTTCTGTTAAGCAACTATCAATATCCTTTCTTGTATACAAACTGTTCAAACAATTAAATTTTGAATGTAAGATAACTTCAACTTTTTCTTAGTGTACACTTTTCAATATAGCTATTTCTTAAAGGAAAACACTTTAAAACATTTTTCATTGCTAAAGTTAAATTGCGTAGCTAAATGCATTCAACTTTTATCTTAACCTTGTTGCATTTCCTGCAGCAGGATTTGAAAGGAGACAAATTATTTTGTTCAGGGATTTAACTTTTTACAATATGCATACCTACTCGACTCGTATAAAACTTTTCAAACTGAATATTAAATATAAAATTAAAAAAAAAGTTTCATTGTTTAATCAAGGATGAATTGTTAAACAGTTAAATTACATTAACAAAGACAAAATAACTTAAAACACATGTATGTACATGTGTGTGTGCCTTAAAAGTAAATATTTGAAAGATTTCCTTCACTATACGTATGAAATAACTTTGAGGAAATCCAAAGACATTTTAAAGATATTTTCATTACGTACGTGCTTTTGGATATATTGTATTTGTAGCCGTACACTGAAGATGTATTTATGGTCCTCTTTCTATTAGTAAACTTGAAGATAAATCCCACATCGGATTTCATTTGATTGCCACCTCTGAGATGGGTGTTGGTTTGGGATCAGGTGCTTTGACCACCAGACCCAAGTGGCACCCAAGTGAGTGCTGCCGGCAATTTAATTCCTTGGAATATGAAAGTAATTTTGATGATGTCTTATTTGTTAGCTATTTTCGTTTTCTAATTTCTTAAACGTGAACAGGTTTTTTTTACAGAGCGGTTTAATTTAATCAAAAAAGCTTCATAGATGTTTTAAATTCTTTTCGAATGGTGTAAAAGCTGCATTGGTCATTTGATTTGCAGAATGAAAATGCCACAACAAAAAATTCTTTTTTTAACACTTCAGATTATGTTGAAGAGAGCTTAGATCAAGCTGTAACCAACATATTGTAATGAAGCGTTACATCTTTTCTATTAGGTCACCGCAACCCCCCACCGTACCGAACTATTCCATTTGAATAGTATTCTAATACTCCGCACCGAACTTTTATTCCAATAACCGCATCGAACCCTGGGTTGCTTTGAACTTATTAGCCACACCAGTTTACCACACCGTCCTACCGAACCGACTTATAAAGAGCAAATGGGTAATTAATTGTATCATGCTACCGAGCCTTGGATTTTTAATCACACCATACATCACACCGAACCCCGAGACCATTAAACTACCACCACCCATAAGGGCAAACAGATTGTGGGTGAATTGAGCACATGTGACGTTGTTGCCAGTTTTTTGGATTTCTCTCAGTTCACACTGTCCTGTGCGTGAAAAGTCAACAAAAGGAGGTTGAATTTGGCCGACCGATTTGTCTTCTAGTCTTTTGCTAGGAGCAGGACCGTCTCCCTACGTTTACTTCTTTGCTTATTCTTCAAAGGATACAGACAAGCTTGCTACCGCAAACAAAGCACCGATTTTTCTTCTAGTTTGCTCTGTCAGGAACAAGAAGGTTGTATTGAACCTGCTCATTATGCACCCCACTTCTTTTAAGTGTAGCGAAGACATCACTTACCCTAAAAAAACGATTTTTCTTCTAGTCTTTTGCTAGGAGCAGGGCCATGTTCCTTCGTTAATTTCTGTGGCCACCATTCTTTAAAGAGTGTTATTGACAGGCTTGTTGCAGCACCAATTTTTCTTCTAATTTGCTGCTAGAAGCAAGAAGGTTAAGTTGAACTTGTTTAATCCCGCACTCCACTACATCTAAGTGTATTGTGGACAAGGCTAAACCTAAATCGATTATTCTTCTAGTCTTTCGCTAGAAGCAACCCTTCTTTACAGAGTACCTCAGACACCCTGAATGAATTTACCATGAACGAAACATTGATTTTTTTCTAATTTGCTGCTAGGAGCAAGAAGGTTAAATTAAACCTGTTTACTTCGGCAATCTCTACTTCTTCTAAGTGTATCCTGGACAAGGCTTGACTTGAACCGATTATTCTACTAATCTTTTGCTTCAGGGCCGTACTCCAACGATTATTTCTGTGGCTACCCTTCATCAGAGTACATGTGTTTATTTTTTGTTACACATTTTAATAAACAAATGTATGTCTCTGACGTGTGTTAAAGTACAGATAACTTTAACTCGCCTAATTTATTAGATTTTCTTAAAATGCCTCATCGAGGTCATTTAGTTAAGTTTTCTTAAATATTTAAGTTGTCTTTAAATAACGTTACTTAAATTCTCATCTATAATCAATTTTTCATTGCTACTTAACTAAACGATTGAAATGTAACGTAACGTAAGAAAACTCACCAATACATGTTTATTTCAGCTGTTTTTTGACAGCTTACAAACAAATGCAAACAAAAGATGAGCACATGTTTCGGGTTGTTCAATAAGAGCGCTACAAAAGTTTTTTTAAATAAAACAAAAACGGTTTTGAATATCAATGAAATTTTTCATTCCTGTGAAAGTACGTTTGATGCCATTATGTATGGAATTTGATTTCTTTTGCATGGCCACCACGG
The DNA here is from genome assembly GCA_946251815.1 of Dasysyrphus albostriatus. Lineage (NCBI taxonomy): Eukaryota > Metazoa > Arthropoda > Insecta > Diptera > Syrphidae > Dasysyrphus > Dasysyrphus albostriatus. The sequence continues at coordinate 15,209,137 of OX276335.1, forward strand.
GCACGGCTGCAGAAGTCCAGACGCTGAACCGATTTTTCGACGGTTTTCAAGCATAAATCGGCCGATACTGCTGCAATTTCACGTTCGATATTCGTACGAAGTTCATCAATCATCGCTGGCTTGTTGGCATAGACCATAGACTTGACGTAGCCCCACAGGAAATAGTCTAACGGCGTCAAATCGCAAGACCGAGGCAGCCAAGCGACTGGACCATTTCGTGAGATAACACGTTCTCCAAACTTATTTTCCAATAAATTGATTGTGACATTTGCTGTGTGGCTTGTGGCGCTGTCCTGTTGGAACCACATGTCTTCCAAGTCCATATCATCCAATTGGGGCCAAAAATATTCGGTTATCATTGAACGGTAGCAATCCCTATTCACAGTAACGTACCGGTCTTCATCATCACGGAAGAAGTACGGCCCAATGACCACACCAAACCGTAATTTTTTCAGGATGAAATGATGACTCATGGAGTATATGTGGATTGCTGCCTGACCAATACCGCATATTTTGTTTATTGACGAAGCCATTCAGCCAGAAATGAGCCTCATCGCTGAAGATGATTTTTCGATGAAAATCCGAATCATTTTCAAGTTGTTGCTCAGCCCAATTGATGAACATACGACGCTTCTGGTGGTCAAGCGGCTTCAGTTCTTGCGTGAATTTAGTCTTGTAAGGATGTAGGCCAAGATCTTTTCGCAAAATTCGCCACAACGACGTCACAGAGATGCCCAACGCTTGAGAATGACGTGTGAGAGACACATTTGGGCTTTCTGCAACTGAAGCCTCAGCGACAGCAATATTCTCGACACTACGGGCACTTCTTTGTCTCACTGGCACGGGAACATTTTGTACTGTGCCTGTGGATTGAAATTTTTCCACTAGACGCTCAATTGTTGATCTGCTAGGATGATTATGACGACCATAAATTGGACGTAGCGCTCTTAACGTTGAGGCCACTGACTCCGAATTTCGGTAGTAAATTTTAATAATTTCGACTCGTTGTTGGCTGGCATATCTTTCCCTCATGAAATGGCAAATCTTACTGAAGAGAAATGTCAAAAGAGCGGCAAGAAATATGGCGTCGTTTACTGTTCCTGTCGCTCTACTTTTGTAGCGTCCCTGTAGAAAAACCCTTTACATCACAACATCGTCAATGAATAGAAAAGGGCCTATATGACTTCCCTGAGGTACACCCAAATGAATGAATTTGAAAGAGAGCGTCGAAATTTTACCTGGTATAGGATCTATTTTCAAGTTATGATTCTATCCATCCCATAGCCGAAGCATTGACCGGTTTAAAAAAAATTTACAATAATTTTTTTTCATTACTTTGAAAAAAAATCCAAATTTTAAAAATAAGCGCCATCCTAGTTATAAAAGGGGTTAAATTTTAAGGATCGATGTTGAATGTGAACCACACCTAAAGGTTAAGTTTTTGTCTGCATTTCATTTGACATTTCTCAATTTCAGACTAGCTCAATTTGAACCATGGAAAGATACACTATCGAGCATCGCGTTAACGTTATACAGGCTTATTATGAAAATTGGCGTTAAGATCAAAATGCATACCGTGCACTTCATGATTTTTTGGTCAATTTTGGTTTTGCAAAAAATTGAGCAAACCGTATCTGTAGGAAATGTGAAAACACCAGTGCATTCTTGTTCAACTCGTACTGCAGAAAATATTGTTGCTGTTCGCGATAGTATGGCTGAAGAGCCGCTCACCTCAACTCGTCCTCGTGCTCAACAATTGCACCTCTCACGCTCGTCGTTGATGAGCATTATGCATAAAGACTCGCATTTACACGCTTGCAAGGTGCAATTGACTCAAGAAATAAAGCCTCTTGATTATTTCAAGCGTCGTCAATGGTCAGAATGGTGACAAGAAATGGCAACAGTGGATGATCAATTTTCGAAGAAAATCATCTTTAGTGATGAGGCACATTTTCACCTTAGTGATCCGTCAATAAGCAGAATTGCTGCTTTTGAGCGAATGATTATCCAAGAGTAATTATCGAAAAACCGATGCACTCACAAAGCGTGACTGTTTGGGGCGGTTTATGGGCTGGCGGCATCATCGGGCCGTATTTTTTCCAAAATGAGGCTGGTCAGATAGTTACTGTGAAGTTACTTTTTATGGCTGAAGTTACTTTTTATGGCTCGAATTGGAAGATATGGATGTGGACGATGTGTGGTTTCAAGAGGACGGTGCCACTTGTTACACGGCGGCCATTTGGCCGATATTTTGTTCCATACATAATTGAACCATATCAATATTATCATAATAAAAAGAAACGACAGTAATTTCCTTAATAATTTTGTGTTTTATGCAAAATCACCATCGGCCCTTAAAATTTAACCACCCATTATGTGTTCACACTTTTAAAATAATTTTGGTGAACAACGATAGGCGTATCTATCAACGAATTAATCGCGAAAATTATTCGCAAAATAGCTGCAAATGTCTGTAATTTCATGTAATGAAAAGTTTTTGTATTCGAAACTCACCGCTATCCAAATTCTTCTTTAAATTTATAAATTTCCAAAACATAATAGGTAAAGTGTTTCTGAAAAAGTTTTTAAATTCTTCAAAAGTGCAATATAATTTTAAGAAAAAATGTTCCTTCAAACAGGTTGCTGAGGTTAATTTCCACAAAAAACCTTCCTAGACTTTTGTTCGTAAAATTAACCTGGCACTCGGCCTGAAGAATACTTTATTTCCGTGACCTTAATTCCTTATAAGATATAATAGACCTAATGGTCATCGGATAGTTAAGGACTTTTTATTTATTAGATTTTAAGTATAGCTTCAATCCCAACGTGGTGTAAATTCACAAACGCATCGTTGCAGAGATAGTACACAATCATTTCCGCCAAACATTCATAAATAGGCGTTTTTCTTTTTTAGTTCAGAGTAGAGCCCAAACTGTCAAACAAGAATTTTTTTTTTCTTTTTAAGCTCTGAGCGTTCAGAGCTTAAAATTCGTGTTTCTTTTTTCGTTCTGACTGTGTTCTGAGTTTGTTCAGAGTGCGCTCTATGAGCTCAGAATAAAATGACTGAGCAGACAGATTTAATGCTAAACACAAGCATTTGACAGCTTGTGTTCTGTTTAGGTGTGTTTCCAAAATAATTCAGAGCGCTCAGAGCACGCTCAGTTCAGACCAGAGGATGTTCAGGACTTGCTCGACATGCTCGGACTCTGTTCAGAGCTCTATTATGAATTAAAAAAGAAAAACGCCTAATGCAACAAACTAGCATCACTTTTTGCGTAACGTGTTCACTATTGCGAATTTGCATCAACTGATGCGCAAACTTCATACAAATAAGAATCTAGAACATTTTTCATTCACGCATCACCTTCGCAAAAGTTATACACGTCTGTACGAAAAATAATTCTTTTTCAATTGAAATCTATTCTTACTGCAGGGTACCGTTTGAAGCTCTTTTAATACCGATAAACTGTCATAAATAGGCATGTTTCGTTACAAAAATTTTTAACAGACTGGACACTGCATTTTATGGTTCCATAAATTTTATTGTGCCTTAAAAAACTAAAATTCCAAAAAAAAATTTGTATTTCACCCTCAAGTGCCATCCCCACCCTTACATTTTTGATTTTCATATTTCTTAGGTATATAATATGTATTTTTCCTCGAAATTCCAAATTTACACTTTATCATCACCCAAGCAGAACTTTCACACTTCGTTCCACACGCCCTTGACAACAAATAATAGGATCAAAGTTCAGTCTATGGAAGCAAAGAACTTAAATCAACAACAAAATAAACTTCATGTCGACTTTAATCCTTAATATTTTTGCTTCTCATCTTATTGCAGAACGTTCAGAACATGACGAAGCAGCTGGTCGTGCTAAGATAGCAAAATTCCTTTACACAGAATTCTCTTTGGAGGAAGTGATTTATCAATTGGGCAAGGTAATAAAATCATAACGCGATGATGTTGTTCCGGCAAGAAGTGAAGTTTATTTTATAATAATTTTGTCCAGGTAATGTTCTCTGAGTCACTGGCCCATGGTTCAGACCAAGCTCAACAGGAACTTCAGCGATTAACTGACTTCTTAGAAGATGAAGGCAAACAAGGAATGATATCTCCAGAATTGCAGAAAAAAGTTTTAGGTGAGTTTTGTTGTTGATGATGATGATGTTCTTGGTAACTTGATGAAGGGATCGGATATTGAAACAAATCATTGAAGATATTCTCTTCTTTTTTATTATGATTTTGTGAAATAAGTTATGCAGCAAAGCGCACGCAATATGAGAAGCCGAGAAGCCTTACGTTTTGTGTTTCGTGTATTTCCCAGAAACATCCATCTGATAATGTTATTTAATAGTGTGGTAGTGTTGTAGTGAATTTGAGGAAGGAAACCTTATTTCGAAATTTATATACATAATTCCATGTGAGATAGGATCATAATATACACAGAGGTCGAGGGTGGATATAATTGTGGTGACACACATATCTTCCCATTGTTGGGGTAATTTATGGTGTCCTCTGGAGGGAACAGATTTCCCAATAAGGGATAATGTGTTGGTTGCTTTTATGAATATGAAATGAGAAGGAAGGATAAATGAAGAGATTTGGATTGGAATTTTCAGAATTTGGTGTTTAAAGGAAAAATTTAATATGTTTATGCTCTTTTTTTCTTATTGAAGATTCATGACATTGACAATATTATATTTATGGAAGAATTAACTTACTATTTTAAAACAGAGTTGAGTCTATAGGATTTGAAAGTGAGCTTTGAAGGAGGACATTTTCTAGAATTGAAAGACAGTCTCGGATCTTCTTATTTTGACAGTCAAATCTTAGCAATAATCCAGTCTGAAATTTTACTAGGTACATATAGCGAATTCTGATAAACTGTATATTAGTGGTGTTCTGACCTATGGCAATTTTTTTGCCTAAAAAGGGAGCTTAGTAAATTTGTTTAAGAAATCGATTGCAAAATTATATATAATGCACATTATGAAGGCATTTTTAATTTTTGTACAATAAGTCAAATTCAAACTGCAAAAAAAAGCCACTGACCTGATAGATATGATGAAACATAAATTCATTTGTGTTTGTGGCTCTTCTTCGAAAGGGACGACATCGGGTTTGGTTAGTATTTTTCTGACTACTGGTTGTTTTTGAGATTTTAGCTTAATAAACGATAGTGAAAAACCACTGAAAAAATGTTTAAATATCTATGTGCATACATCAGTCAGAATTTTCAAAGCCTTAAATCAAATAAATTTGAAAGTTGCTAAGCAATTTAATATTCTTGTTTCATTTTTGTTTTATTACAACTTGAGAGTAACAAATAGAATTAATAATGAAACCGAGCACACCAGCGCGTTTCGAATTTATTTAACACAATTACTCGATACTCTGATATGAAGGCCGGCGCTAACACTGCCAACGCCAAACAGAAATAAATAAGATTATTTTGTATATGAATAATTTTTTTATCATACGAGTATCTATGAAAATGTGCATAGTATGAACCAAACCAGCATCCAACAGGTTTAAATAGAATTATAAAAATAGTGTTAATAGATTTGATTTTATATTATATTGTCGATGATGAATATCGTTGGGTTTCATTGGCTTATTTTGCTCACTTATAAAAAAAAATAAACGACGGAAAACAACGTGTAAGCTTTTATGCATATGTAAACTTTTTAAATAAATGTGTATTAGTCTGACCTGTAAACTTTCAAGTACAAGTACCCAGTACCTTGTACTTGTGCTTGTATTTGAACAAAAAAAACAAGTACAATATACTTTCCAACTTACAAAATTGCTTCGCATTTCAGACATTAAAGTGTTATTTGTTTCTATTTACCCCTCTGACAAGAATTAAATACTTTATTGGAGCATTATATCAGCTAAATAGAAGCTGAGAGACAATTTAAGTTAAAAGTTTTTCCAATTTAATGCATTGAACTGTATATATATTGTAATATTCTCCAATGGTTCGTTAAAAAACATATTCACTTTTTCACTTATTTTCTTCACTTATTTTCTTCTACAAAATAAAACACTTCGTTTTTTTTCTTCCTACAAAACAATTAATTCTTCACCACTGAAATTAATTCACCAACTTTACTTTATTTACAACGAACTTCACGCATTCACGATTCAAAATAAACTGCGTCCTCTGCCAGTCAGACATGTGCTTTTATACTTTACACAAGGTTCCCGAACAAGCTGGAAGGTTGTAGTATTTCCTTCTAGAGCTTTCCTTATGGGAAATTTCCCATAAATTTCCCTATCCAAAGCTTTCATTTTGACGTTTCATTTTGACGTTTAGTATTGGAAGTTCTAAAGTTCACCAAAGCTCTCCGCAGGTTGGTTTGTGTCATGTCTAGTCCGGGATTCGGTGTTTCTTTTATTCGAGAGTCGTTATAGTACAAATGTGAGAGTCGTTACAATATGATTAGTGTAGCGGTTATTGTACATAAATGTACAATAGGAGTCAAAAAATGTTACCTTTATAACCTTATAACTTGAATGAAAACGAAAAGCATCTTCTTTTAAAACTCCAAGTACAAGTACTTTTTCAAGTAGTTTGTTTCAAGTACATATACTTGGTTATGTAATACTGCCCAGTTTTTTTTTTTTAAATACTTTTCAACTCCAAGTCCGTACAATTCCATTTCAAGTACAAGTCATTTCAAGAACTTTTCAAGTACAATTTGTAGAGTAGACTGGTTGAGCTATCGAATAATGACTATTTTTAACTCAAAAACCCAGATCACGACAGCTGATGGCGTCTCGTTGTCTTAGAGTCTTCTCGCTAAAGTCTCCCCATATTCGTCATTATTCATTAGCTTAGATGGATTACTCAATGAATTGTACTTGAAAAGTACTTGAAATTGACTTGTAGGTACTTGAAATGGAATTGTACTTGATAAGTAGTTGAAATGGACTTGTGCTTTAAAAGTTTTTGAAATGGGCTTGTACTTGAAAAGTACTTAAAAATGTACTGGGAAGTATTACATTACGAAGTACATGTACATGAAACAAAGTACTGGAAAAAGTACTTGTACTTTCTGTTTTTCTAGTATCAATACATTGTACTTGTTGTTTCAAGTACAAGTACAAGGTACTGTTCGTTTTTTCTACCGGATGAATGTGACGTGTGGTTTTCAATCTGGTAATAATTTTTTCGGATTTGGTCTTTTTGACAGATGTCACTTGATTTCATAATAAATAGACTTACTCCTGAGTCCTGAACAAAGTATGCAAAATAATGGTTTGGCTCGCACGATGCCGACAACGACAACCAACGAAACAATCAAATTATTGAAGGAAAGTTTTGGTGAGCGCATTATCTCGTTTCGTGGGCCTGTTGCGTGCAATTAAGCACCACTTGGCTGTTTTTTGTGGGGTTTTGTGAAGTCACTTGCCTACGCCAATAAGCCCGCGACGATTGACGCCTTGAAAGAGAATATTCGGCGCGTTATTGCTAACGTACGGCCTCAATTGCTGCAAAAAATGGTGGAAAATTGGGCCTCTTGGCTGAAATTTATTCAAGCCAGCCAAGGCGGCCACTTGCCAGAAGTCGTTTTTTAAACATAATGGCAAACCCTAATCTTATAATAGAGCTAACTTTATGGCCATAACATTAAATAAAATGCGTTTTAATTCTTCTTGAAAACCAGACTTCCTTAAAAAAAAATACCCTTAATAATACAAAGTGTGTACCCCTAGGAAAAACAAAATATTCAAATTTTCTTTTTAATAGAAAACCTCGAAAAAAATCCTCCAGCATACCCATACGAAATACCGATAGGGCTCATTGTTTTAAAGTTATTAAACTTTTCGGAACTTACGGTGGTAATTTCCGAAAAGTTTAATAACTTTAAATGATTAATGTCCGCGAAAACGGCTTATTGTGTTCTTGTTTCTTGCGTTTGCCTATGTATTCAAAAAACAACAAATATTTTTGTCCTTCATTCAAGAAAAAAAAAATTAAGTATAGCAACATTAAAAACCAAAAACTGTGGCTTGCATCTTAAATAAAATTTAACAATGGCGGTACAGACAGAAAATATATGTGTCCATTTTGAATTAAAATACGCTCTATATATGTTTATCAGAATTAATCGATATCTATAAGAAATATTATAAAAAAAATAAAGTATTTCATATAGACCGAGAGCCCACAGCAGATTTTGGGTGTAAGGGATAGCAAAATAAAAAAAAGACCGAGCAAATCTAGCGAAGCGCTGAGCTTAGCTAACTTCACTTATCTTTTCACTTTTTTACCAGACCAGCTTTTTGTTTTTTTTTTATGTGTTTGGACAGCAAAATTTACAAATTTGGTTTTGGTGATGGTAATCTGAAATTGTACAAATCTCTCACTTTATTCCATGTTAGGGGACAGTTCTTAAGAACATTTTTTTCTTAAGCTCAGTATACAGTTCTTTTGAATAAAAATAAATTTTTTGGTGAGAAAACAAATTTCGTCAAATAAAAATAGCCGTGGTGTTAAGGATTTTTTATCTGTCGTCAGTTTAGAGTTTGCAAACAAAATCGAAAAAAAACTTGCACTCACGAGTGCTTTGCCACATCTAAAGGTAAATGTCTAATATGAACCGAAACCAAGATACCCAAAACATTTTCTCTGCCTACTCACCTTCTTTTGATGTGTAAAAAATAAAACCAAAAATAACTGCATACTTTTTTTATTTAAATCATGCAAAATTTAAAAATTTTTTTTTTGTTTTTGACAGATTATTAAACATACCTACATTTTTTATATATGCATACCATTCAAATGTTAATTTAAATTAAACAAACCTTAACCAAATGTAAATCTTCTTATAACATTCTTCTCTGGTGCCAATCTGAGTTGGGAACCACTAATCTAAATAGACTAAAACCACAGATACTATATAGTCATATACATAAAAATTGCACGCAGAGCGTGCAAATGCTTCGTATTTGTATGGATCAAAGATGCGTATCCATTTGAGAGTAAAAATATTGCAGACAATTCTCAAGCAGCTCTCGAGAATTAAATTTGCAATGAGACCATGTCACAAAAAAATAGATGTACGAGAGTCAAGTTCAAGAATTGCTAAAGCCTGTAATTGGCTACTACCATATACTTGAACCTTGAACCATAACTAAAATTGCTAAACCACAGATCAAAATTCGAACCACGATTATACAACTGATCCTAGCTAAATATGGTTTAAGGTTCAATTACAAGCCAACTACAAATTTAAACCACCATTGAACCTCAGTTAAACCACCCTCATCGGTAGGTGATAATAACTGTGGTTCGGTTATTTTAACTCACCGATGACAGTGAATCAAATATTTGACATAAAAAGAACTCGTTTCATTTATTGACAAACAGCAAATTAGCAAACCAGCAAATTAGAAACATAAATTATTTGAACAAATTCAGGAGTTAACTGAGGTAAATAAATGTTGAAATGTCCCGATGTTGTTCTCTTTGCCAAAGTTCCTATGGACATAGAAAAAAACGCAGCTGTAATTATTACAGCTAGAACATAAAATATGTTTAACCATTTTTTTATTTTTCAAGAATATCCTCAGTGACCAAGTTTGCTTTGATTAAAAAAAATGTACGGCTTAATGTTACAATTCATAAAACCAATAGAATAATGAATTTCAATTTTCTCAAAATATTTCTGTGGGGAATTATACTGATAAAGCTAATCAATTATATATATAAAAAACAACAAAAATTTAATCACAATAAATTGTATTTCCAAATTTGTTTCCAGATGTTTTGCTTCAGGCCTTATCTGACACCTTAGTGGAACACCCTGAACTTCTGGCGAATGCACGTGCTAACCTTGGCAGTTCTTTGGAAAAGCTTCCAACTAATTCATTGGAATCTAAAAACTAAATAACTCACACTAATCCTTTTATCTCAAAGAATAAATTAAATAATAATATACTTAATTAACAATAATTAAGGCTAAATATGTATATCTAAATTTTAAATAAAAAGTGTATCAGAGTATCAAACAAAAATATATTATTATAGACTAAGGAGATACATCCAAAATGCGATAATTTTATCATAAACAATTTTGAAATAATATTTACCAAATAAAAAATAAATAAATATTTACATATAAATATTAAAAATAGTTTATACAAAACAAAATTAAATTAGAATGATTTTATAAACAAATTAAATACTCGTGATCGTGACGTATATATTTATGAAAAAATATATAAATAAAATTTAATACCATTGGCATTACATAAAGAATCTTATATATTTCAAATACATTCTAATGTTTACCTTGCAATAAATATTATTTTTTCAAAAAATGCTCCCAATATATATGCACTTATATACACAGGCTTCCGGATTTTGAGGAGGTTGGAGTCAAATCAAAGCCTCCAACAGAAAAAAAGATAAATATTTTGCAATATTCCATAGTAAATCTTAAAAATATGTTGGTAGCTTGATATTCTCCTGAGTTATTCTTGCTTCTTTACTACCGGGCGCCTATGTAATTATATAAATTATTAAATTTTAAGGAATGGTAAAAAGTGGAAAGGCAAAATAAAACAATGAAATTGGATGGCCTTATAAATAGTGAGTGTTTTTATAATTATATATATTATTATATACCTACCTATATCATCGTTTTGTTATTCAAGATTTGTTTTTAACGTATATTGGAGCTATTTGTTGAAACCATGAAATAAATAATATATAAACAATAAGCAAATAAATGTACATGAAATCACTGTGAAATAAAAATTAGGTTTTAGGTATGTAACTGTCTTTTGGATTTTTGTTTTTCGAGTACTGCATTCGAGTACTGCAGCTATATTTAAAAAATCTCTGTGTAACGGGTGATTTTTTAGCTGGTTTGGTTTTGGCAACACTGGTTTTGACAGCTGACGTGTGTTTAGTACCTTGTGTCACTGTCAAACAGCTTCAGTTTGGTTTGTAATTTAACCATGGATCGTCTTACAAATGAACAACGCTTGCAAATTATTGAATTTTACTATCAAAATTCGTGCTCGGTTCGAAATGTTCATCGCGCGCTGCTTCCATTTTATGGTCGGCATTCTCGACCTTCTGAGCAGTCTATTCGGAAGATTGTGACCAAATTTCGCACCAAATTTACTTTGTTGGACATTAAACCACCAACACGTTTACGTACTGTGCGTAGTGAAGAAAATATTGCGGCCGTATCAGCTAGTGTGACAGAAGACCGCGAAATGTCGATTCGGCGCCGTTCCCAGCAGTTAGGCCTTTGTTACAGCACTACGTGGAAAATTTTGCGGAAGGATTTGGGCGTAAAGCCTTTTAAGATACAGCTGGTGCAAGAACTAAGGCCAGCCGACCTACCACAACGCCGAATTTTTGGTGAATGGGCTCTTGGAAAGCTGGCCGAGGATCCGCTTTTTTATCGAAAAATTGTGTTCAGCGATGAGGCTCATTTTTGGTTGAATGGGTACGTAAATAAGCATAATTGCCGCATTTGGAGTGAAGATCAGCCAGAAGCATTGCAACAGCTACCAATGCATCCCGAAAAAGCCACTGTTTGGTGCGGTTTATGGGCCGGCGGCATTATTGGGCCATATTTCTTCAAAGATGATGCGAATCGCAGCGTTACTGTCAATGGTGAACGCTACCGAGCGATGATAACAAACTTTTTTTTGCCCGAAATGGAAGTTCTTGACTTGCATGATATGTGGTTTCAACAAGACGTGCCACACAGCATGCGAAACAATGGCGCAATTGCGAGGCGAGTTTGGTGAACAGTTAATTTCACGTTTCGGGCCGGCCAATTGGCCGCCTAGATCGTGCGATTTGACACCATTAGATTATTTTTTGTGGGGGTATGTCAAGGCTAATGTCTATAGGGACAAGCCCGCTTCCATTGACGCACTGGAAGCCAACATCCATGCATTCATTCGTGAGATACCGGCCGATATGTGTGAAAGAGTATGCCAAAATTGGACTCAGCGGATGGGCTACCTGAGACGCAGCCGCGGTCAACATTTGCATGAAATTATCTTTAAACATTAAATTGCAAGGTTCAAACTATCGATTCAAATAAATATTTCATTAATTTTTTTGAATTGTTTGTGTTTTTTTTTTTAAAGTTCTAAACCTCTTAAAAAATCACCCGTTAAAACAGTATGACTGAAATTCGGGTCAAAGCTTAATCTGATGGATAATCCTGAAAACGTGAGTATTATAGCTTTTTCACACCGAAACAAAATGTCGAGTATGTCAGCAACAACATTATGAAATCTCCTTTAACCATTTACAGCAAACATAATCTAGATTTGTTTGACATTTCAAAAGACTTTCAGTGGGCACTGATGGGTGGCCATATGATTATGGACCAAGCCATCCGATCCATTTGTTTCGGTTGGATTTCAGATTGGCTGAAAGTACAAATGTGTCGGTGGCCAAATCCAACCTACACAGAACTGATTTTGGATCCATCGTGTATAGCCAACTTTAAAAAGATTTATTGAAGTAAGGACAAGCCAAAATTTCACATATTTATCTCTCTGTAAAAATAAAGAAAAAAAGACAATAGTGCAACCGTAAACTATAGTACACGCAATATAAGTGTCTGCTTGTTTCTATCATCTTCTCTCTTTTATGAGTTACCTATAATATTTGAGGGGAAAACATTGAGTGCTTTTAATGCTAATTTCTTCGCCTCAATTAAAGTTCACAAAAAATGTCAATAACTTTTACCCTATACGTATAACAGTTGTAAAATATGTATTTTATTATATTTTTATAAAGCACTTTCCATTTTTTATCAAATGAAAATTAAATTAATTACTTTTCAATGGCATAGAATCATCAAAGTTTTTTATTATTTGTAATTTTTCCTTTTTTAAATTTTAGTCTCCGCTTATTGTTTTAAAAGCTATCAAATGTGATTTCCATTGGTCTACAATTCAGTGATTTATATAATGTTGTTGATTGAATACATTCACTAAAAAAATTTGGTGTCACCTTAATTTACGCTTTTAACGCCAGCGGATAAACCAGAAAGTATATCTTTTTGACGTCAGCTGTCGCATTGCCAGTTTTGACAACTCCCAAGAGAATAACATAAACAAAAGAATAAATACTTTTTCTAGCAAGTTTCTTAAGAATTCCTATCCTAATAAAATAAAAATGAACGTCGACAACTCAAGCATGGAATTGGATCCTGAAGTAGCAAAGCGCTTGTTTGCCCAAGGTGCTATTCTCATCATTGCTGGAGTTCCAATTGGTACGCAATTCGGCATCGATTTGTGCAGCTACACAATCGGCGAGAAATTCCGTGGCGTTAAAATGGTTCCGCCCGGCCCGCATTATGTCTATTGTGAGTCCCAAGGTCCATATGGGGACTCTGCACCTAGAGTTGGATTTGTTCATTATTTCCATTGCAATGAGATTCTAGTACGCGAATGGGACAACGAGAATGAGGAACTCCGTGAACGGCGAATTGCCGACCCCGAACTTGAGAAGCGAAGGATTCGTGAAAATCTGCTCGACCTGGATGAGTATCTTGCTCCATATGACTATCGCTATGCTGGCGACTGGAAACATCTCACCGACACAATTTCCGAAGAGGCTGTTAATAGATGTCGTCCCGCTTTGATTACAATTCGAACAAATGTAGAACTCCAATCCTGTCCAGATTCAGAGAGGCCTCGTGGTGTTCCTGGAGTTGTACCGAAAGTTTCCAAAATCACTAGTGAAGATGAGCTTCTGCCAAACCTAAAGCCAATCGAGGGAACTGGTCCCCGATTTACGGAACTACCTGAACGTGTGCCAAAAGATGCCACGCCCGAAGAAATAACCAAACACCACATGGATTGCTGTCAGGCAGTCGATGTACTTATGGCATTGTTCGACAACCCTGAAAAACTAATCGAAGAGGTTCAGCTCGCATTTGTCATGTTTCTCATTGGCTACTCTATAGAGTCGCTTGCTCAATGGCGGAAGACCTTGAATCTCCTGGCAAACAGCGAAATCGCTGTGCAGAAATTCAAGATTTTCTACATGAAGTACAGCGAGGTCCTGCAGCACCAACTGCCGCATCTTCCCGAAGAGCTCATGGAACCGACCGAGCACAACACAGTCTACAAGGACGTTCGGCATTTGCTGATAAATCTCACTGTCAGCGGCTTGAGCGTGAGTGCCGAGAGACTGAGGAGGATGTTGGCCAAAACAATGAAGTGGGAATTTGTGGGATTGCTGGAAGACGATCCTGAGGATCTGCCTGTCGTTGTAGAAACGTAAATAAAGTTTATTTTGTTAAGTAAATTATTCAGTTTTTATTATTTATTAATTTCTTTTGCGCATTTCTTTGTTGTTCATTCATTTGTCTTTTTTGATCTCTTCGACCACTTCTTCTTCCTTTGGTTGGGGATTTTCTTCAAGTACTTCCTCAGGATGTTCAACTGACGTTTCCTTTAGATTAATTGCGTAGGTTGCTGCCAAATCTTCGAGTTTACGTTGATTCTTTTCCAGATAGTGGGGCAGCCAGAATACGGCTTGGACCATTCTGAAGTGAGAAAAGATTAATTGTTTTGGGTTTTTATTTTAAATTTCATACATATATTCAAATAAACAACAACTAACGGCTTCAAAAATGAGTAAAGATGAGAAAATTGTTAACAATATGTAATTATGTACATTGCGAGAAAATACTCAAGATGTGGCAATGCTATACATTACGTTTTGTTATTATATCAAACAGACAATTATTATCATGCGACGGTCAAAAGAAATTCACTAAGTCTATTTTATATTGCAATTAAAGGGTCTAGACTCTTTAGAAATCGTATGCAAGATTTGGGTCCATTCAGATTGTTTCTGAAAAAAACGAAACGCGAATTTATAGCGAATCATCCGCAACGATACAAAATACGACAGGCACAATGCTAAACAACAGACAAAGTCTGTCGCCGGCGAATGCTTCGCGTCGGTTTGGGAGTGCCTTTACAGCATCAATATAGCTGTTTTTGAATTTTTTTATGTCGTCATTCTTTACTGAGATATTGGTATGCAAAGCTAAATGAACGTTTGTATGCACGCAAAACACAACAGCAAAATAAAATTAATTAAAGCTGAATAAACAAATTATCTGACCATTATGGTGTGGGTGATAGAAAAAAAAAGATGTATAGGCGTCGAAAACTTCACTAAAAGCTATCCAAAAAATCGAAGTCTTACAGTCCACAACCGGGGCCGGTGATTAAGCAGAGCATCGAAAAAAAATATGAATGCAACTTCGAAAATAATTGTGTTAGACGAAATTGATTTTCACCCCATCTTAGATAAACTCCTCGGATCACATATCACGTAATCGGTATCCGGTTTTGGTACAATTTTGAAAATTTCTCATTATTAACTTCCAATTGGAAGTTATGGGAATATTGGTCCTATCTCCCATTTGCCAAATCGAAAATTTGACATATCTTCATGTTTCGAGTCTCTAGAATTGGAGGGATGTTTGTGTTTTTCCGCTTTTTTTCGTTCACCTTATCTCAAGAACGAATGAAGATATCGATTTCAGATGAATTTCAATTTAAATAGAAAGTAGTTTAATACGTGCAGAAAGGACTTTCAAACAAATTAAATGAGCGTATTTTTTACTTTAGCAATTAAAAAAAAAAATAAAGCGTTGTTAAATTTCTTTAGTCTCGAATATCTCAAGAACGAATGATGTTATCGACTTCGGGTTAACTTTTATTCTACACATGAAAACTTATAAACTTAAAGTTTTTTTTTTAATAAATATTTTAAGAAAAAAATGATATTGGCTTCGGGTTTATTTAATTCTATAAACTAGTTTATAATTGATATTTTATAGGTTTTTTAAAATAATTCAACAAACAGATTTTTTTAAAGCAAAAAAACAACAAGAAACTATACCAAAAATTGTTAAACAAAATTTTTCTTCCCAAATATCTTTTTTCTACTCACGAATTAAACAATGTTGTATTCTCTGTCTTTGATGGGCTTCACTTGATTGCATACTGAACGCCTGAAAACGTTTTCAAAGATCATGAATTGACAATTTTTTAATAATAATATAACATTGGGCATCTAGCTTCCGAGGGCGTCAATGAGATATTACCAGTGTGGGTTGCACACAGGCTACTCTTTTTTGTTTTTGTATTACGTTTTAAAAGTTAATCCAGATAGATCCGGAACCCGATTAAGGATTATAAAATATAGCTAATGTAAAACTTGTTTTTATTCTTACAGATGCATAGATATAAGAAAGTGAAATTAGACAGAAATTACACATGATCCAAGTTATATTTTTTACGAGCTGAGTTTTGTTGGAAATTGTTCAGAACGATGACCTTTATTATATCTGAAAGTTCCCAATCATCCATACCTTGGTGGGGTTTGACCAACTTCTTGAAAAATTTAGACAATCAAATTATTTAAAAATTGAGCTATTAATGAACAAAGTAACACTTTTTATATTCTACTGTCGCGTTTTTCTCAAAATCCATAGCTCCTACAAAACAAAACAAAGCTCTCTACCAGAATTCAGCTTTGTCGGAATTTTTTCGTAGTTTTGCCATTTTTTTTGTCTAATTTAAGCAGTATTGAGTAGTTGAAAATTCGTGTTTGCATGCAAAAAAAATTTTAGAATCCGTTGTAGATTGGAAAAAATTTACGGAAAGAATTGAAAAATCACCAATTGAGAAATTTGTAGTTGCAATTTACGAATCTCGTTTTATTCGTAACTCGACTTGGAAGAGAATATTCGGCGCGTTATTGCTGACATATTGCTGGAATTTACTCGAACCATTCGCGGCGGCCACTTGCCCGAAATCATTTTTAAAACATAATGGCAAACATTTTTTTGTGGTGAAGTCTCCTTGTTGTGTTTTAATTTAATTATTCGACACAATACAAAATAAAACGATTTAAAAAACTTTTAGTTTAAAAAATGTTTTTTTTTTGATTTATTTAGTTTTAATTTTGATACAACATAAATTGTTAATTTTTTAAAGCAACGCTTTTCGGATACATTGAACCATGATCAGGCTTAATTTGTTGACGCATGGTGTTAATAGCTAAATGCAAACAAACTTTTTTAAATTTCCATACGGCACTATCTAACAGCTAATTATTGTAATATAATTGTATTAATTAAATAGTGAAGTAGTATTATTCGGTACCATTTGAAGGCAAAATTAGTCCTAAAAAATGTGTTTTTAATTTTAAATAAATGTATTATAATTTAATGGAATGAGTTTGACTGACTGTAACTTTTAAACGGCTGATTTTTCGATTAAATATATTAAAACATTTTTGTAAAGCATTCAATTATCTGTAAGAAAAACGTATTTAGTTAGTCTAAAAACTTGTTTTTATTAAGGCCTAGTTTATACATTCTTGTGAAGTGAAGTTTTTATATAACACAAAAAGTACTCTTTTTCCTAGGCGTGAAAAACTGTCAAAAATTAAATGCAATTATTTTGGCGACAAAAAGAAAGAAATCTGTCGCGAAACAAATACAACTCAATGGGCTTTCCAAAAAAACAAATTTTATAACGAAAACTATTTTCTTGAAAATCCTTTAGTGCACAAATTATTGATGTTTCATTTCAAATTTGATTTCACTTAACTTTGAAGTATAAACAAGCCTTAAGTTATAAAATTCCAAATTCAAACAAGTGTTTTCTCGCATACAAATAACCGACAGCAAATTTTTGAGGTGGACCTATAACCAAAATCAGTCTGAGGTTTTATTGGTACATAAATCGTGATATTAAATACCAAAGTCTGGCAGTTTTTTTCTCAGCCTTTGGGAGGGATGGGGAGTTAAAAAAAGTTTGGTTTCTTATCTACGTTTAGGGTCACTAACACTTCACTTTAACAAAAGATTGGAAATGAGGCTCTGTCATATTCCGTAACCTGAAGACTTATATCTATAATCAACAGGACCCATTATAAGCTTTCTAAGCAAACTTTATCGGCATTTTTTTGGAGACTTTATTTTGTTGATTTTGGTTTTGTTTTGAATCTCTACGAAAGGCGTGATAATGTTCAGAGAAAACTGTTATATCTTGAGTTCTATTACTCGGTTATAAGCCAGACAATAAAAAAAAGGAACTGTGTTTTTTTAACCCCGCACCTCCCTCAAAGGAACAAAAACCTACAAGACTTTGGTATTTGGTATCACGATACATGTACTTATAAACCTTAGACCTAGACCTAGACCTAGACCTAGACCTAGTCCTAGTCCTAGACCTAGACTTAGACCTAGACCTAGACCTAGACCTAGACCTAGACCTAGACCTAGACCTAGACCTAGACCTAGACCTAGACCTAGACCTAGACCTAGACCTAGACCTAGACCTAGACCTAGACCTAGACCTAGACCTAGACCTAGACCTAAACCTAGACCTAGACCTAGACCTAGACTTAGACCTAGACATTGACATAGACATAGACATAGACATAGACATAGACATAGACATAGACATAGACCTAGACTAGAATGTCTTAAAACATGCATTTTAAGAGCTCAAATTTTCATATACATCTTGTTTTGCTTGAATGAAACCTTTAAGCCTGTTTGGAAGACAACTTTTTTTTAAACTGTCTAGTATTTACATTGTACATACTTATGTTACGTTACATTGCAAACTCATGTTTACTCTCTTCCAAAGTAACATTTTTTTAGTTTTTAATCCAACATCATAAAAAATCTTTGACAAAGTAAAAAGATGAGAATAAAATGATAAGGTAATTAAAAGTTCCACTCACTTTATTAAAATATATCCGGAACACGCAAGTAATAAAAACAGTCCAGATGTCTTAAACATCTTCCAATAATCAACAACAACTTGTTCGTTCTTCATTATGCTATTAATTTTTTTTTGTTCAAACAATTATTTTATTTAGCCTTATTTCTCAAATCAATTATGAGAAAAATTAAACTATTATTATAAGCAATAATAAAAACGTGTCTAATAAACCTTCCTTCCGGCCACGTACTGTCTATAAATTAAAACATCAACGTGTATCAATTTTTGCTTCGTGGTGTGATTTTGTTTGACTGGACATTTGTGTTTTGGAAATGTTTTGTAACGTTGGTAACATTTTCAATTGCTTATCTATAGTATAGGGTCATATTATATAGTCTTATAGAAATAAGACAGGTATTGGTTTTGTGTAAGATTCTAGGTTTTATGATCAAATCAACCTTAAAAATGTGTACCTACGGATTTAATTCAAATTTAGTACCGATCATTTAAGGAGAATATCAGAAGTTTTTATTTTTTTTTTTCAAATTGTCTAGAAAAAATGTATGTACGCAGGTAATGTTATAATAATAATGGAAATAGTGGTTTGATGTTTTGGGTTACTTCAATGTTCGATATGATTTTTACGAACCCAACCAAATTTGTTATAATTAAGGTTAAAAGGTTTGATAATACGAATTTTAAATGGATGATTCTATAAACGATGGAATTTTCGTTGGACCTAAATTAAATTGAGGTCGCCTTATGAAACACCAGTTCAAACAATTTTTTGAACAAAATCAATTTTAAAGTGCTTAATTGACTTTTCCACATTTTTTCTATACCTACATATTGAAGCATAAACAAAGATTTTTAATTTTAAAATGCTGGATTTCAACTATACAAGAGCAAGTTCGTATGATCCAGTTGTACATTTAATTAAAGTGTTGCAATAACAATCGATATGAATTATTGTTTTTTTTTTTTAAGATATAACTGTACGAATGCCATCGAATACCAATACCTGCCATATGTACAACAAATATAATGTGTTAACAAAAAAAAAATATACAAAAAAAAAATCCTGTAAGGAATAATTTAACAAGCTTACATCAACAGGTGGATATTAAAGTAAGTTCGCGTGTCTGGATGATTTGGAGAAGCAGACTTAAGTTATGATTGAGTTCGTAATATAATTTGTAAGGTAGTGTTGCAATTATGAAATGTTGGTACTTGAAAAAATTGGTCTCAAAAAATTACGATTTTCAAAAAAATTTCGGCCAAAAACTAACACATTGTAATATTTTTCTCAGATTCGTTAATAAAACTTATTCACTTTATTTCAATTCTCCACTTATTAACTTAACAAAATAAAACACTTTACTTTTACAACCACAAAATAATTTACCACCACTGAAATTAATTCACCACTTCACTTGTATTACAACCAACTTTACTGATTCACGATTAAAAATAAACTGCGTCCTCTGCTGGTCATACATATGCTTTTATACTTTTCACAAGGTTCCCGAAAAAGCTAGTATTTGATTTCACGTATTTGATTTCACGTATTGAAAAACTTTCGTCAAATTCTTTTCGTTATGCGAGAAACAGAAACGAAAACTTTTACAATGTGAACAGCACGTTTGACAGCATAAAAACAAAAAATAAAATAGAAGCAATTGGTTGTAACATTTTTATTTGAGTGTTGATAAACTTCGACATCGAATTTAGGGCTTAGGTCTAACGTTGATATCGATATGTTCATGCTTCTACCCTAATGTAGGTTTTTAAAGCCAGTGCCTCTAAAAAGTGTAATTTGGTTGTCGAAGTTGCTGTTGAAGTTATGCTATTCCAATCTGTTTCCCGCTTTATGTTATTTGGAATTACTATGGAAAACGTGGTCTTAAGCTTGAACTACAGTGGTCGAAAGAAAACAAGCGAATACACGGAAAACATATGGCGTGGCTATAATTGCGGAGTGGAGCGTTTCCTCAATCTTCGTTCAACTTTCAGCTCCAGAGCGCACCTCACTTAAGTTAAACTGACATTTGGTGAAAAGGAATGCCCAAAAGAGACTAAGAGATGACTATAAGTACAGTATGGGTATGTATACCTCTTTTGATGATACAGAAAGCTACTTTTCGTTGGTTTTTGACATTAGCTTCAGTTTCCTTCCGACAATTATAATTCTACCATTATTTTAACTCACTTGAATAGCACCCCCTTCTATATTATTATCAGTTTTTGTCCCCAGGTTAAGGCAGACAGTTATGCCAAATTGTTCTTTTATGTCTTTAAATCACTTTAGCACAGATAATTAAAAAAAAACACAGAAAAGCAAACTGTTTTTTTTTCCTTTTGTTTTTCTCATACCTCTTGTAGGAGTAGTTGAAATAACAAAAAAAAACAAAATTGTGCCCTTATTTCTGTGTATAGCTCTCCCATATGTAAGAGTAGTAGAGAAAATTAATTTTAATGCTTTTCCTTCCCTAAGAAGTTGAACTTTTGAGAAATGTCCTTTTTTTGACGACTTTTTATTTCATTGACATTTTTGCCCATATGGATGCTACGTCTGTATAGTTTATTATCTGTGATCCTAGGATAATTTCAGTAAAAATGGGTCCTGGGGAGGAATCGCTTAAGGTGATTGGTTGATTGGTGATTGTCACATTTATGATAGTCGAATGTGATCACATTTTATTTTTCGTCTGTGTAAGGTGATCACCCAAAAACAAGAACTGACAGCTGTCAAAAATGTATTTATTTTATTTTGTAGCTTGAAGAAGTTGTCTCACACATTATAATTTGGCCGAATTTAGCAGACTATTTAACTACTGGACACCCGGTGGCGGATGCTACTACTTTAAAAAAAAATTATAAACACATTTAGTTTATTTTTTGGAAAAAGGAATTTTTTGTATGTGAAGAGTCGAAAATCGATTTCAAAAAACCGAATGCGCCTAAGACGGTGTTCACATTGGATTGAAAAACAAAAAAAAAAAATTTTTGACGTTTCAGTATTTACATCTCGCTCCCACTTCTTCAGTAAAGGAAGATGTAAATACTGAAACGTCAAAAAAAATCCAGTTTTTCAGTTCAATGGGAACACCGTCTAATGCTTTGTTTAAGTTCGGATTATTGCCTTCGAATGAAACAGAAAATTACATTTGTGAACTTATAAATATGTACATAGTGTGTGAACAAAATTATGTCCACAGGATTTTTTCTAGGATTTTATAAGAATCGCACATTTCTATTGTTGCTTAGGTAATGTTTTTCACTGTCCAAATTTTGGTTTGATAAAAATGATTCCACAGGCACTAACAGATTAGTTTTTTTTCTGTCTTAGACGTCAGAAAATCAAAATACAATTTGTATTTTATATGAAAATGACAACAAAATAGCTGTCACAAGAAAAAGTCACAAAAAGCCGATTCCACCCCTGCTTAATCATTGGCAGAGGAGGACAAAAAAAGCATAAATATAGGCTTACCGCGAGTATGGCCGGTTAATTCACCAAATAGCTTTACAAAAAAGCAATGAAGCCGCTAAGTCATGTCCTCGTTTTTACGAAATGAGTCCATCTATGGACAAAATATGAAAAACGAACACTCAAATCTTTTTGGTAGAAAATTGCATGATCTGCACAGCTTTCTCATATTATTTTTCGATATTAGTCACCGTTTAAAAGTTATAGGCCAAAAACCAAATTTTTCGACACTTGCATAACTTTTTATGCTCGAGTGGGATTGACGGGAACTTTTGGCAGTTGATTTGTTATGTCCAAAGGAAGGTCTATACCAATTTTCAATTTTATCGGAGTTTTGGCTAGGTATGAACATTTTTATGTCTATTTTGAGACTATTACGAAAAGAAGAGCATCAATTGGATCGTTTACACAGTCGAGTTGGCGATATTATGGTTTGGGGAGCCATAAGGTTATTATGGCACTTTTGAGTTCCTGTTTTTGACTCCTCGTATGAACGCACAGTTTTACATTGGCGTACTCGAGAATGTTTTCCCTTCCAAAATAATATTTTTTGACGTGCCGTGAAAATAGCAGCAAGATTTCGTACCTATTCACAATGTCAGAGTGGAAAAACTGTTCCCTGAGCACCAAGATAATTTATTATTATATTGGCCGGCCGTTGGTGTGGTCCTTATAGGTTGGTTGTGCCGCTAGTCTTTGAATTTTAGACGGCTTTATGATATGTTTCCTAAACTAAGGCTGGCTCAAGTTTGAGAACGTTGGGCTCAAGTTTGAATCACAAATCTAATTTTATGCCATATAAATTAGACCGCAAAATCTGTAGCTAATTTCGAAACTCATTTCATTTAATAACTGATGGATTAAAGGTTTTTCAACTACGTCACTGGTAAAACGAGAGATAGATACATTAAAGCAATGGTTTTATTTTATTTAGAGTTTTGAGAATGCAAACACTATTTCCTGGACTACTATCACTACGTGTAATTATAGTGGAATAATTTATTATCCATAATTGATGTTTGATTTCATTAAAATTGAACTTTTCATATTGGTGTATAAGTTAAAATTAAGAGTTAGGGTAAGGTGTTTAGCAGACATATATGTAATGTTCTTTTTATATTTGTGGTAAAAAAGGTGTTGTTTCTACACCGACTAAATTATTTAGTATTGACGGTAAAGAGGGTAACTACGGGAGGATTTGACATATAGGCAGAATTGAAATCTATATCTACCTTTTATAAAAAAAACTTAAACTCTTACAGAATTTTGAATGAAGAAGAACCGACACGCTACGTTTATAATGATTAGTTTCAGAAGCAACTCAAAGGGCATTGTATAGTGCCTAGCAAAGTTCTGGCACCACACCCTTTTTATAGAAACTTTGCCCTCCAATCAAGAGCGTACGCAAGGAGGGTCAGGTAGGCGCGCTTGCCCTCTCCTAATCGTAATAAATCTCCTTAATAAGGCAGTTTATCTTCTTTTGAAAGCATTTTAAAGCATGATTTCTGTGCTAAACCTATTTTAACCGAAATCCTGAATGAGTTTATTTTAATTTATGTATTTTAATTTAAGTTTTATTAGTTTTAAGTATAAGTATTTACCTATAATTTAAAGACTTTTAATTTTAAGATTTACATATTAGAGAGTTGGTCAAGCAAAAATAATTATGGGACTTGCCAGCTTGTCAGCTTGCCACATTTACGTTCGCGTCATTAAATATATTGGTAAAATGAACAATGCCTGAAATAACATGGTGAGCCTTGGCATCTGTGGCGAACCTCGGCATTGATGGTGAGAAACAAAATTAAACTATAATAAATGGGTTTGTGTATTTACACAATACACAAGCTAAACAGAAACTTAAAACTTTGCGGTGGTATTTGCTAAACTTATTAAGTTCAGAAGCCTAAGTAAGTAAAGTAAGTAGATGGTGATTTTAACGCAAGGTATCACTTTTGGCTGGATACCACTGTCATCAATGAAGGCAAGGCATTTCCTGACTGGCTGAATACCAACAGCGATCAGAATTCATTGGTTGGTTGTTATTTCGCAGCTTTAACCAACTTTCTCTAACTACCATTCAACATAAGATTTCTATCATTTTCTTTATTTATCGAATTTTTTTATATTCTTCCAGAAATATGCAACTACATCAAAGCTATCCAATACCCAGCGACTTGGAACTGGACCATGAAACTATTCAGCTAAACATCAAACTCCACCAAGAAAGATTTATCGAAAGATCCTGTTGAGCGTTTCATCGACTTAAGGCAGACTACAAAAAGATGTTGAGGACACCATAGTGCGTCTACCCCAATACAGGAACCTGCTGAAGAAAATTGAAATTGGCAAAGCCGTCGATTATCTGTTTTCGCGAGCTCACCGAATAACCGAAAACAGCTCAAGATGTCAATAGACAGATTACCATATATCAGTACCTCTACTTACCTACTTCTCTTATGTAGATATCTTTATTCAAAACCTTTATGCATCCACTAGCGAGAGCTAAACACAACCAACAACAACACCAGATAGTGTAGAGTGATCTTCAGTGCATTAACATTATGTTCCGGAATTCCATCCAACACCACAAACAGCTATTTGTAGAAGAGACTGCAGTAAAATAAATCTGGACTTGACACCTTCAAGACCTTCTAGAACATCCACCAACGAAAAAGATGACTACCTCTCTTCATCTAGGTATTTATGTGACGACAGACATTTTTACAGACATTTTGGAAGTACCCTTTAACATTTCAGGCAATAGCTTGTTGAAACTCATCAATATGGACTTAAATGAGATGGGATTCATCATAGGTTTCTATAACTAAGAGTCTCTAAGGTATAACAACGGATCTACATTGATTTAAGTGTGACAGTAACAAGATCAACCGTCACCCACCAATCTAACTTAACCCAATCATCAAATAAGTAAAGTTAGAATAAAGTTAGAAAAAAGTCGGATGACTGATGGATCATGCACATTAGATGCTATTGAACTTACTTTAAGATCATTAAAGCCTTTCTGAAATACTTACATTGGTAAGTAACAGTGTGGCTTCCAGTCCAGATGGACACGCACTGGGATGAGTCCTGGAAAAGACCACCGAATTTCAAGTCCGGACTTACTCCCTATTTGTTGAGTTCAGCAGGCCTACAAGATGATGGTTGAACTTGGAACTCTGTGAAAATTGGTCCAACTGTGTCATGCGTCATTGGAAAATAGGTGCGAATCATAAAAGAATAAATTCTCTCAACTGTTTCAGCTCCTTCAACCCATCTGCTTATCCAATCTTCTTAGACAAAACATCCATCCGACATACACTGATAT
The DNA here is from genome assembly GCA_946251815.1 of Dasysyrphus albostriatus. Taxonomy (NCBI): domain Eukaryota; kingdom Metazoa; phylum Arthropoda; class Insecta; order Diptera; family Syrphidae; genus Dasysyrphus; species Dasysyrphus albostriatus. The sequence goes on from OX276335.1 coordinate 15,234,727, forward strand.
GCCTAACTTGGAAATAGCAAAGCTCCGTTAATCATGAGACCAATACTGCTAGTGATTCACTTGGTTAGTGACTCAGCCAACAACCCAAACCTAAGCAAGATAACTGTGATTTTTAGCAACTCTTAACCAAAGAAGTCGACTTGACCAGATGATGACCAACTTTGTCCTAAAGAGGCTTTAACAAACAGTCATTCAACCTTATTATGAGTTTCAAATGGAAAATGTTTCGCTGGAAAAATGTTTGTTCCCCCGGAATTTTAAAAGGTATTATGAATTTAGCATGAACTTCTCTTGGCCTTAAATAAACAAAAATAGACTTGCGCAAAGGCACCCTTTAGTACCCTCTAAAAAAAATAAGTGACAATTTAAGCTTTTATTTATCAATAATTATGAAATGAGTGCTTTTAAAAACGGAGAATTTTCGTTTCTCGGCTGAAACTCACAATGGACGAACAGTGAAATGTTAATTTTTCCGCGTTGAATGTTGTTCATGTGAAACTCACAGTAAAGCTGATTGTCTTCCTTGCCCTTGCTCCAGAAAACTGCAAATAGGTTTGTTTGTAGAGCCCTGAAGTCATCCTGGGGTCACCCCAAAGTGTTTTTTGAAAAACCTGAACTAACCCTGACGAGCTAATTCTGTGTTTTTTGAAACTTGGGGTCAACCCTGGAACTTGAACTCGCCCTGGAGTACAACTTGGTTTTTTGCCGGGGTTAGTTGAGGTAATAAAATGTCAAAGTGGCAGGAGCTCTCAAGCATTTTTTTCCTGTGGATTATTGTGCTGCAGGTATTTTTTTTGTTTTTGAAATGGAAATTCAAAGAATACACAAATTTACTTATATAATAACAAATAGAAATAGAAATTGGAAACTATGGTCTTTTTTTTCATTTTTAAATCAAATTTTGTTTCTTGCTTGCACAATTATGAGCCGTTTGGTGGTTTTTGAGAACCGGAAAACCCAGTTTTTTCTTAAAATTCTTGGGGTTAGGCTATCAAGAAAACCTGGGTCAACCCTGGGTAAACTTCAACGAACAAACCTAATATCGTAGAGATTCCTAAAAATGATGCTAGAAATATTGTCAAAAAGTACATGCCGATGTCTCTCCTCGACAACCTAAAGCACGTTCTTTAAGTCTATATTGTTTATTCGTTCCCACGTGCACCTAGTCTTTGTTTTATTTTCTTCAGTCAAATTTATTAAAAACTTATTATTAACAAATAAATAAAAAACAAAAACCAAAATCAATCTTGTATCGCAAGCGATTCCATTGTATTTACATTCTCAAGCAATCGATCAAAAATTACTTCCTTCCCATTATTCGCCCATAAATGATCCAAGTGATTCCAATTTTTATCAGGTACTCTATATGCATATTTGACATTTGGCAAATGCCTTATTAATCTTTCAACATCGATTGGATGTGATAAGAAATCGTTGTCACCGTAAAAAAGAAATACAGGGACCTTCACTTTCTTTAAATTATACAATGGTGGAGTGAATTGACCGTAAACCATTATGTTTCGAAGAAACCCATAGTCAAATTGTTGAAATTTTCCCGAAATATGTTCCTGAAGAAAATGCATAACTTGATTAACTGACGAACCTGCTGGATGGGTGTGAATGATGTCTGCCAAAAGAGTCTAGAATGAAAAAACAGAAAAAATAGAATCATCACAGTACAAATTTTATTATTATTCCCATGATTTGAGATGAAAAAATTGTTTTTACCTTATTAAAACTATTTCTGCTCCAACCACATATCAAGAAAAGAACATTCGAACAAATTTCCTGGGTGAGAGATTTTTCCATACACATTTGATCTCCAAGAGTTCTAAGAATCTGATTATTCGGAAGAAACTCCATACTTCCAAAAAGTTCCACCAATGCATTAGGTAGTCCTAGAAAAGGTGTCGCAAGTTCTATAAATGGCCCCCTTATATTATTCATAAATGCTACTGGTGCCAGAAGTTGGGCTGATTTTATTTTATAGTTGAAACTAGGAATCATTGATGTCATAACAAAGAGCACAGTTGTTCCTTGGGAGTGTCCCACATAGTGTAGTGATGGCTGACCAGTTTTGTATAGAGCGTAGTCAATCATTGCTGGCATATCAAAAATTGCAATCTCATGCCAATCAAAGTTCCAAAATTTTTGAAGATATGGGGAATAGTTGGTGTGACGTTTGGAATAGGTATTACCACGATTATTTCCAAGCCAAACGTCGTATCCATCTTCGACAAGCATATACGCCAATGCTAAGCCTGGACCATTCAATATCCAACAGTCAGAAGAACTCAACAGTCCATGTTGTAGGAAGGCAACAGGTCTTGGTTGATTGTGTTTATGGCCACGAGGATGAGGAATTCGAAACATTGTTAAAATGTATCCATCCCTTGTTTGAACTGTATGCCTCTCAGCGGGGTATCCATGTTTTCTGATTCGATCTTCCTGTAAGAAATTTTTTTGAATTCATAAAATAGTTTTTTTTTTTAATTTCTTTAAATCGATAAGAAATAAGGTGAACATACCGTTGTTGTTAAGGTAGAAACTACTGATATCGAAACAACTAAGAGCAACGAAATAAGCTCGGAAATTCCTTTCATCGCGTGAAAGTATACAACGGAACTAAGCAATATGGCACATACATAGTACTCTATGTACCAGGGTTGTTTCACAAATTGTATCTAAACGTTGAACTATAAGGTATTAAATTGTTGTCCTTTGTATAGCTGAAAAATAAAGAATAGAAAGTTTATTTTAAAATTATAAAGATATTGTTAGAAACGATAAAATATAAAAGTACAAAACATAATGTCCATTAGGGACCCAATTCCGCAAGCGCTAGTTTTCTCTGTGTGCACAGAACATCCTGTAAACTTCGATATTTTTGTGATTCCACAAGAGTGAGTTTAAATTTTTTACAGACTACCAGTACGTTACCTCTATGTACACAATTTGTTAAATTTATTCTTAAATGTTTTAGGGGGGATTCTGACATTAGTAATCTTTCATTACATGCCTTCCGGCTTAGTAGAAAAGGCTATCTTGTTATCCCAAACCTTGTATTATCAGCTGTTATTAGCTGTGTTATAGCCTATTGAATAGATATTCTTAAAAGGAACAATTACGTGCAAGGGTTTTTATTTTTGAATAAGTTAATTTGGCTCATAAGCATGTTTAAACCCAAAAATGCTACTAAATTCATCCATGCGTTTCTGAAAGAATGGTCACACTGGCCACTTTTCAATATTTTTGGTACCAAAACTCGGAAACTAAGCCGAAGTTTACTTTTTAAACATTTTGCTCGAAATTAAATTTTCTATCGAAATGAATTGTTTAAAAAAAAATACAAAAATATTTAAGCAGGAAAAGTTGAAAAAATTGCTAAATTCAAGATTTCTATTTTTTTGTAATAAATTGCTCATATTTTTTGGTAGAAGTGATAGACAAAATAAACAAAATAAAATGGAGACTTATATAAAAAAAAAAGTTCCAAACTTTTTTTTTGTTGAAAATTCTATATCTCAGAAACGAGTTGACAATGTTTTTTGAAATCTAGTTCTTTAATGTTTACATACTTAAATAAAAAATTAGCATTTTTATACCAAAATTGTTCCTTAAAAATGTTTTAAGAATTTGACACATAAGAAATAATTTTTTTTTTTCAACTGCACCAAGGATTTAATTTTTTTTTCATTAAATCATATTCAATCAAGAATTAGGATGGTTTTCTTTTTTTTAATCTCAAACTGGGAAGGGCGCTGTTTTAGCTACTTTAAATATGGTATTCGACGTGCGTTGTTCAAACAAGTAACAAGTTTAATATGATTTTGGAAGACATTGGTGGTGAAAGATTTTCGTCAGTTTACTTCACGTTACTTGATAGTCCAATTGACCTGCAGGAACTTAAAATACATAGCAATAAATTAGACCAATGCCAAACCGGTTTTCAAAGGCCAAAAGTTGGAAAAATTAGTAGCAGAAAATGAGTGATGAGGAAAATTAGGATAAATAGCATATAAAAGGGGAAAAATAAATTGCCCCGCAGCAGATGACCGGAAGTGGGGTGGGTGGGCGAAAATGTGGGGTAGGGGTGTAAAATCGAAGTTTTTTACGATTTCTGGCAAAAGTAGACCTCCCAGGAAAGTATGTTTTCTTTACACCGTCTTAAAAAAGAGACTTTAATAAAAAGAACACTGCCCTTATTTTTGAAAAATCAAAAATTTTGTCTTCAACTTTTTTGATTGAAAATTAGTCTTTTTTTTCAAATTAAATTCACAAAAAAAAACGAAAAATATATATTCTGCCTCAAAAAAAAATTACAGCTTACTTGAAATATAATGAAGTAAGTTTTCACCAAATTTCATCAAAATCGAATTATTTTTGTCGAAGATAAAAATAAAAAACCAAAAAGAAAAAATGATCTTAATAAAAGTTTTAGGTCTCTTAAATATCTACAACTTTCCTATAAAACTTTTTTCGATAGGAGGTCTACTTTTGCCAGAAATCGTAAAAAACTTACGTTTACTACTAAGCTGCTAACCGAAATAACTATAACACTATTGATCAGATCTACACTTCTTGTTTCATGTTTAAAACAACTACAACTAGGCCAGAAGAAAAAGTTATATGCTTGGTTTGTAGATCTTAAAGCTACGTTCGACAACATAAACAGGCAAGCTCTAATTCATAAGCTGATAACTTTGGGTATATCGGCTAAGATGATAAGAATTATCAAATTACTGTACCAGGATACAATTGCAGCTGTCTGGGACGGAAACAGTGAATCCAATTCCTTCCGCACAAGCAAAGGTGTTAAACAGGGTTGCGTTTTAAGTGCCTTACTATGCACACTGAACTTCCAACTGGCCATACAAATTAAAATGAAAACGTAAACATTTTTTTTTACATATTTATTCAACATAAAAGTTAAAAATGAAGAACACAACACTTAAACGGGTTCACAGGAAGATGAATGTACATTTTTCAGGTCCGCAAGCCGACGTTATTTGTTTTGGAGTGTTTTTTTTTTATAAGTTTAAAATAACTTTTCAAAATTAAGAGATTCTTTTTTAACTTTAGGTTTTCCTCAACAGGAATCAAATTTTGCATTGTAGACTTTTTTTTAAATTTCGATTTGCTATATTTCAAAATAAAAAGTCATCAAAATCAAAGCTGGTTCTGCGGGCTCCGAAATAAATAGCTCGAGTCCTGATTAATTTGACCAATTTCCACCGGTCTTAAAAAAAATTCCTTATACCTACCTGTGATTTTTGATACATGTAGATAAGGTTCATGTCAAGGTGATAAAGATTTGAGCATAAAATAATTTAATTATTAATATTTGCTTATATAGTCTGAGAGATTGCGGATTTTTTTTAAGTGTCATTGCCAACAACAAATAGTGATATTTTAGGCCACCAACTAATTTTTGATACAAATTTAATTTTTGAAACAAAAAACAAACGCGTAATGGAAAGCTTCGCAAGTCACAAACAAAAAACATATACGGCCATAATATTCAAATAAATAACTCGCTCAAAAACTAGCATGAAATTCAATGGCTTTCTTTAATATTTAATATTTTATTTTTACCTATTTTTTTGGGAGCAAAAAAAATCATAAAAATTTCAAAACTAATGAAAAATTTTAACTGGTCTCCAGATGGCAGTTTAAATAAGAATGTTTGAAATTTGATTAAGTTGCGATTTAACGAGTGAATAATGCGATAGTAGATTTAATTTTCAGATTTAAATAAATTCATATATAGATTTAAGTTTTGATCTAAATTAAACTTAATAAATATAATAATATTATGGTAATTTGCTACGAGGTAAATTTTTTGCTTATATATTTTATTTTACTACTCCAACATCAAAGCACCATTTAAAAGTCTTTGAGTGCCACAGTTCCACTTAAATGAAAAGGTGCCATAAGTATATGATCGTGCCATATCGACAACGCTGCCGGGAGCGCGCAACAATTTAAAATGTTTAATTTGTAAGTAAACATCACCAGAATTACAATTAAGTAGCCGGACAAAGGTTGTTTAGAGTCTTTGTATCACACAACAAAAAAAGGAGGGAAAAAACATATTTGTATTAATGTAAATAGTCCATTGAAATGTTACAAAATTTTGGCCCAGCCTTGCATTTTGGGTAGGACAGCTTTTTTTCTTTTGATGTGTAGGGGGGATCAACGTGAGTATAAACCCGATTTTCGGAGTCGAAAGCCACTCCATTTGGATGCCATCTTGGAAAAAGGGGCGAAAAATGGTTTCTTCGATATCTTGAAAACCGTTAGTCTTTCAAGAAATTTGTATTTTATAATTTTTATTTATTTAATTTTCTACAAAATATGTTAACGTATTTTTTGCCCAAAAATTGAAAATAAGGAAGTTACAATTAAAAACAGGTAAAACGCTTTGCAGAACAATTAGTTTTATTGAAAAATTAGTCATGATGATTTTTGTAGATAATTTTATTGCACCCAATTTTCTATACTTATTTTCTTAAATTCCCTTTATCCTAAGACTCTGCAATGGGCTTACACCAAACGGTTTTTTTCATACTACCAATTTTATATCGTCTATTTAGTATTTAAAAGGTAGTTTTAATAATACCTTAGTCTATAAATGAAATAAAAATAGCCCTTTATTGGTAAAGTCAACCAATAATAGATGATGTTAAAAAAAAACTAAAGTTTTAGTGGATAATGGGAATGCCTATTGGGGAAACCACGTTAAAAAAAAAACGCAGTTCTTACTCTACCTCATGGGTGGCGAGGAAACGAGTTATGAGTTATTTAAAAAGGAAACATATTATTTTAAATAATATATAAAAAAACATTTCATACAATTAAGGGGAACCTGGCCTAAAATGGCACACCAGGGTAAAATGGGCACACTGGCTAGGAAACATGTTAGCTAAGAGAATTAATGTAATTTGTGAACGCGGCCGTTTAGTTTTTCTGGCAACACTGCTCAAAACAAAATTTTGAAAGCTTCCAGGTGTTATTTTTTATATTGGCAGGTCAGTTTATGTTAAACAATCACTGCAAAAGGCGTGCAAAAGTAGTACCACCGACAATCGGAGTGTCAGTCACGCACAGAAGCATTACTTTGCAACACCTTAAACAAAGAAATGGTTAAAAAATATGTTTGCGAAATTTCAAAATAGTTAATTTTAAATTCCTTGTATTCACTCTTTCAATGCAAATTTCTTTTTATATTTATTTATTTATTTTATTTTATAAAATGTTTATTTAAAGTTTGTTTTTGTTATAAATAAATTGTATACTAAAATAGAACTGTATTTGCTTTACGTTGGTAAAATGCCATATATACTAGTGTGCCATTTTACCCCAGCTTTTTTTGTATCTGTCATGGAAGGTCCTTTAGAAAAAAAATAAATTTTAACACTTTTGGACGTTTTTTTTAACCTGAAAACTTCAAAAACATAAGTAAAATTGTTTATTCTAAGCTAAAAAAAATATATTTAAGCTTTTTATAACTTTGGATCCGAGATATGGACTATTTTTTTTTAGTAATGCCATTTTAGGCCAGGTTCCCCTAAATCAATAGAGAACTATTTTAACTCTACTTAGGTGCATTGGAGGGGTGAAAAACTTCATGAAATACTAAAATATACTGAAGCAAAAAATAGAATAACAAAAAAAGGTTTTAAAAACTACCGCTTTGTGTAAGCCCATTGCAGCGTTTCGGGATTGAGGGGATTTAAAAAATGAGTATAGGAAATTGGTTGCAAATAAATAATCTACAAAAACAATATAAGTATATTCAATAAAATTAATAGAAGACAAGTAGCCCTTTATTTCATTTGTTTCTTGAAAAACGTTCGCCTATTTTTAACTGTAACATCTTTATTTTCAATTTGACGGCATAAAATATGGTAACATAACTTGTAGAAAGTTAAATGTTCTATAAAAAAGGTTTACGAATTTTTCTTGTAAGACTAACGGTTCTCAAGATATCTAGGAAACCATTCTTCGCCCCTTTTTCCAAGATGGTGGCCAAAACGAGTTTTATACTCACGTAAACCCACCCCCCTCCAAGAAATCAAAAGAAAAAAACGCTGTCCTACCCAAAATGCAAGGTTCATGTAACATTTTAATGGACTTAAATCGTTTTTAATAGTTTGATTAGAAAAAAAAAATATTTTTTTTTTATTTTTAACTTAATGAGTAGAGGTGGGTGTGAATTAATTATGTGCTTCTTTGTTTTCAATTTTGCTGAATCCAAAGAAAGCAAAAAAACGAAATTGTAAGCATCATATTGTACCTGAAAACGGATATTAATGGTACTTCTATGGCTTTTAGTTTGATGCTAATAAATAAGCTCACAAAAAATTGATGACGAGCAAAAAAATATGTTTTGCTTTAACTTTTTGTTTCATGTTGTAAACGCTTCCCGAATCAAAAGACTCCGAAGGTCGTTGCAAGCAGTGCATTTATAAGGCACAAATAACATATTTTCCAATAAAATTTTTAATTAGAACTAGGCGACAAGCAGATTGACCATTTTTTAACTCCCAGACTATTCGCATTAAAGTATTGGTTTAATAATTTCGTTTATTTATTTGTTTAATCTTATTTTAATGTAGTTGATGATTATTGCAATAGGATAGAAGATTGTGCTTGGTTTTTGTTTTTGGTTCAAAATAAAGACTTGTGATTAAAAAATAAGTACAGAAACGGACGACTCTCGATTATTGCGCTTCAGTAGAACTTCCGTTGTTTTATTTATTTATAGATTGAAATCCAAAGCAATTTTATTATAGACACACGCGATACAAACAAAAATTTCCAAAAATGAGTATTCAATAACCACCGAAAATAAAAATACCACTTTTGTTATAAACGTCACTGAAATCTCTCGCTAACAATAACAAATTAAACCGCATTAAAGACTTAGCAATAACCACTTTTAACAATTTTTTTACAAAGAAAGCAAAACACAAAAAAAAACTTGTATGCGAAATATCTATTGATTTGCATTTGAGAGTGAATAAATTATCTAACATTAATTATGCATTAAAATTTGCACATTGCTTAAAAGATTTACTAAACTCTTTTCAAGCAAGACACTTTATCTTACTATCAAGAATAACCGAATCACACTAAATCTGATTGAAACAACAAATTATTGAAAAAATCTACTATTACATAGTACATAAAAATAATTACACAAAATTATAATACAGTCCATTGTCTAGGTTAATATAGTTATTATTAATGTTCAAACAAGTTACGGAACTGCAGAAATGAATTATAAAATACGTTTTTGCCCCGTCAATCACATCTTTTCAGTTAAAACTTTAAACTATTATAATGCATTTGTTAAGCGTGATCTGAAACGACGATGCACGTTATTTAACATTAAAATTTCTGACACGATTGACATGCAATATAGTAAAATATGTACAACTAGAAAGAAGATATATTTATAGTTTGTCCGGTTGTGTGACTGACTGTCCGTTTGTAAAAATATAAACCTTCTCGTTACCAAAAAGTGTTCCAAAATGACAGACAGATAAAAACCTTTGAATAAGTTTATTGGACAAAGTTGTTAATAAACATAAAATGAACAATCAAAATGAATGTTCAAAGCTGATAAAATAGTTTAATTTGCATTGAATTAATGTATATGATACTTTACCTAAGTGGAGATTGGAGAAGTCTTGTCAAGGTCGTTTGATATTTAGATGCACGGCAAGTCTTACAGCTTCTTACAAGATGACTTAACACATTAATCGTTTCAATGTCAATTGCCGATAGATGGCATGTTCTTGGTTTATAAACGAATGATGAGTCCAAACGAATTATTATTAACGGAATTCCCCAAAAAAAAAAAAAATCAAAACCATGACTATCTATAAAGATAAAAATAAGTTTGAAAGATATAAATTGGTAGGTACTTGTATAATTATAAATTTTATTTAACTGAATATTGAAGAACTTGATTATAAATGGAGCCTGTTATAGTGGAAATCTAGAAATGCAGATAAATTTGATTTTAAATGATGAATTTATTAATTTGAAGCTATACAGGGTGTCCCACAGTAACTGCCACATAAATGATAACTATGGGTTACTGTCTACTGAGGTAATTTTAAGTCGAAAACTAAGGTAATTTCTGGTTCTATATCTTTGCTGATAAACGACAAATTCTGAAATAATTTTTTTGTATATAAACAAGAATTCTTTACCACTCAAACTTATTCTAAAATTTGTTCTTGTGCTAAATTTTTCCTGCAATAAAGCATCAAACACGATCAATTTAATTTTTTGGGTTATTTTTTTCACTTTTATATCATTTTATTAATAATAATACTTTAATAAAAATACTTTTTAAGAAAAAAGAATCACAACAAAAATATAAATACGAGTATTAAAAAAAATACCTAAGTTCTTATATATTACTCATACAAATTTTCGATTTTTTTTTCTTTGTGTGGTGTTTCAAGCCCTACCAATTTCCATCGTTCTACAACAATCGTACCTAAGTGCCCCCATATAGTTTATAAGAATTAATGAGAAAATGGGTGGATGCCACTCCCTCTGAGTAACAAGTCTTAAATTTTCGATTTTCTTTGTATGGATTTCAAATCCTACTGCTCTATCATTTTTCGTAGCTCTACAACAATCAGAAGTTCTCCATAAAATTTATATCAACTTATGAGAAAATGGGTGGATCCCACGCTCCCTGAGTGGAAAATTTCAGATATTCAATTTGTTCCATTGTATGAACCTCGCAAGACTTACCGTACACACACAGTACACATAAGGTAATATCATTAGAATTTTGAATTTTGTTCAGTTAACATTTGTTGTTGTGTTTGCATGTATTTTTTCCTCACGTTCACAGCTTTTTTTTTATTACTGACAATTTCAATTTGTTGTTGTGTTCACATGGTTTTTGTGCTCACGTTTACAGCCATTTTTGTATTTCGGAAATTCCAAATCAATATCAATATCTGCTTTGACTTTGACTTGCCGTTTTCGAAAACGGCCGATATTGTGATCAGTTCATAGTTTAGGGAATGATGTTAAAAAGCACGCTTAACTTGCTTTAGATTGTCATCAATCAAATAAGACGATCGGAAGAAAATGTATTATGTTAAATGTTAAACTCATGTTATTAAGTTAGACAACAAGTTAAGTTTTTGCTGATTCCGTGCAAACATTCCAAGCAGAGCGTTGTATTTTAAGTTACGTTGGAATGAACGACACAAAATATGTTGAATTGTTAAAATGTCGATTTATGTCAACTTTTTTGTATGTACTAAGTATTGGGAAGAAATATCGAAAAGTCAATAAAAGTTGATGCTTTTCTCGACTTTCTTTCAAGGCAGCTTACTATTTGTTTAAGCTCGAAGGTTAACATTTTATGAAACAGTCCAAAAAAAAATTGATATAAACCGACATTTCAACTGGTTAAATCGCTTTTTTTGCCGGTAATTCATAGGTAACCTATACTTAAATATGTTGGTGCTTGTTTTGATTCGGTATAGAGACGTTGGAGGTAATACGATTAAATATTCGATATTTTTATTAATTCTGTATTATTTGTAGTGAAAAAGGCGGCTTCTTTAAGCCTGCCCCAGGTGTTCTAAGCGCTAGGACCGTAGTAGGCTAATGATTATGTCCTAAAAAACAGGACAATAAGGAACTAAGACGTTCACCCCCTCCTCAAAATGCACCCTCTAATTTTTTAGCAATCTACGATTTTCCCATCTTCAATTACCCAATTATTGATTTTTGCAATAAAAGTCCAAAAACGTCTTAGTTCCTTTTTAAATGACATAATCAATACTGACATTTTCATACTTAAATCCACATTGAAACAAAACTGTTCAGCCTAGTTTATACATCCATGCGAAGTGTAATCTTCATATATAAAAAAATCTTCTTTTTTTCTAAGCCTGTAATGAATCTACCAATAACTAAATGCAATCATTTTAGCGACAAGAAGGAACAAATTTGTCTTTAAACAAATGCAACTCAATGGGCTTTTCCAAAGCAAATTTTATGACAAAACCCTTTGGTGCATAAATTATTGATGTTTCATTTCAAATTTGATTTCACTTCGCTTTTAAGTATAAACTAGGCTTTACAGTGAAAATATTTTCCGAACAAAGGATTATCGACAAAATTGTATGGAAGGTGGTCTAGGAACCAATAACAAGGAGACGTATGCCGTTAGAAAGGTATTTTCAAGTCCTATAAAAGGTGACTACGGCAGCTTATTTCAAATCACTGTCTGAAAAAAGTTATTCGCTAACCAAGGTTTTGCATTAGAGCATTTCAGTATGGAAAAAATCTATGGAAAAATGTCTAACAAATACCAATAAAATGTACAAATATCGTTGAAAAGGTATTTTTATGAACAATAATATTTACTATGACAACTTACTTAAACTCACTGAGTGGAAAACGTTTTTCGCTGTTTTAATGAATTTTTGTGACGTGGATAATAATTAGCGAATAACTTTTTTAATAAGAATTATTTTAAAGAAAACATAAAACCAAAATTAATAATAGTTAAAACTTTCAATAATAATTCCTAAATATATTCTTTTTGTGGATATAAATTAAATTAAATAAGGTGCCAGTTATAGCTTTCATTGAAACTCATTGAAAATTTTGTTTATCAATTTTAAGGCATTTTAAAAAAAATAGACAGATAATTATGGATTTACGTATCTTGATCTTGATCTTCAAGAAAAGTCAGATATATGACTAAATATGAACGTGTGAAAGAGTACGAAGGTGGTAACTCTATTTTCATTACTATAATATGCTATAAGCCGCTATTTTCAACCCCTCGTCTTTTCCAAGGGCGCTAAAAAATCTCGCAATTTTATGTCAATATGCATGCACCTACGGATCCTCATACTCATTTTTTGGTCATGTGTTTAAACCAAAGCGGGTCGAAATTCAGGTTTCATGGTTTACGAAAAGTTGTACTTTTTTTTTTGTTTATTTTCGTAAATAATATAAGTTATTTGAGAAAAAGTAGAATTTTGTTTTTAAAAATATTATATGACAGAATTTGAAAAACAAAATTTTGAAAAGCTGAATTTTGACAAACGAAACCGGAAAGAACAGAGAAACAGAGTTTTTTTTTTAAAAAAGCATAAAAAATTTTGCAAAAAGAATTTAAACCCTGCCAGAATTTCGACCGCAAATCGATTTTTTATACAAAGACTGATTTGAAGGAGTCAATTATAGGTTTGACTTCTGTTATAATAAGTGTACTTGATATTTAAGAAAATTATATATCTACATAGTTGCCTTCAACAGTCGTGACAACAGAGTCAGCTGAAAAAGACAAAAATCAGAAAAACACTCGTATTTTCGGAACCGTTTTTGATATTGTTTGACATTGATTATGTGAATTCAAATGTAGGTCACTATAAGTACTATTTTTAAGCTTTAATATACCATAACAAACGTTTTGATATCTTAAATCGAAATTTTTTTTAGAAAACTGTGGATATCTTTCCTTTGAACCATAAGGAATATTCTCACAAAGTTTTAAAAAAAACCTAAGTGTACAAAGCACAGGCCACAGGGCAGACGTTAACACTGAAGGCACTATATTTATCGGAAACCTTAAAACAATATCAAATAATACCGTGAATATTAAATTTGTTGGTTTTCTTTTTCTTTTGACTTTTTGGCAAATTAACATTTATCTATTGCTGAAAGACCATTTTTAAGGTTTAATTAAGCATTAAAATCATTTTTCATATGCTTAGATTATACTAAGAGAAAAACTTTTTTGTTAAACTTTCATATCCCTCCTCCCCAACACTTTGAAAGTGACTTTATTAGTAGGTTTTTCAATTAACTTTGGATACAATGTAGTAGATGGTGAAATTCTGCTTCAACTTTTGCTTAATAATATTAATATTTTTTCTTATTTTTGTTGGCTTTGCATATTCCCTTCCCAAACGGCAGCCTCTGGTTCTCGATTTATAGACCAATGTATGTAAGCAAGTGGCAACCCTTTTTCGTTCCTCTCATAGTGCTGCCACCTTGGCAACACTTCTTACAAGTAAAGTTAGGATGTGAACTATTAGCATACTAATGTCGTTTTCCATTGCACATCCAGAAGGCTTCCGAAGTGTCCGGAAGTCTTCTAAAACCATTCCATTGGCAAAAAATCCTCTTCTGCTTCTTTTTGAGAAGAGAAATTCTCTTCTTGATTTGAAATCAGAATCCACTCGAGTGCATTAATACATTCAAACGCAAACGCCAAAACAAACTGTGGCACAAATTCATATTAAGGGTATTCATGCAACGGCGTAAGTTTACTAATTGTGTAAAATGATAAGTTTACGCAAAGTTTGCATGAACGACCTTATTTAAACATTTGATAAAATGCTACGTAATTCAATCAGAGTAAAAGTCACAATGACGTTTGGATAAGTTTAACCAGTTTGGTTAGTTTAACGCAACAAAATCCTTTGATAAGTTTAACCAAATTGTGTAAATCATTTTCCATACAAAATATGACAATTCATTAACCAAAAGATAAACTTATCCAATTTGTAAACTTATCTAGGGTTTAACGAAGTTGCATGAATACCCTTATTATTTTTAAAAGTCCATTCCATTAATTTTGTACTCGAAAACAAAGAATTTAATATAATTTAATAAACAAATAAGGAAAAAAAAAACAAAACTTATTGTGTGCAAGTTACGGGTGCATACACTATTATTTTTATTATCATTTTTTGTGTGCAGGCAAAAAGTTTCTA